>CM031576.1:4573623-4720066 GCA_018467065.1 Ephestia elutella | reverse complement strand
TTATAGAATTTATTATATTCAACACACGTTTCTATAAAGTAGGCCAGTAAACTCTGGGAGAGGCTTAGTCGGAACTTTTTTCTGCGAAACTTGAGTATGACTTGTAGATTTCTTAAGAAGGCGTTTACTATGATAAAGTACTTTGTACCGTAAAAGCAAAGTGTCTGAGGCTTCATATTTTTCCTATTAGTAATTACAGGAATTGGGAGTGTTGAAAGGTATTATTCAGGTATATGTTATTTTTGTTGAATTTGCTTCCGTGAACTACTGGGCGTAGGAAGCTGGAATTTGGCATTGAGATTCCTTAGAGAGTGTAGGACACTAAGAGGGGATTTTTCGAAATTCCCACGGGAACAAAGTTCGCATATTCTAGTTCGAACCAACCAAGCTGGAAGCGAGGCCGAAGGCCGAGCTTCCAGCTGGTTGGTTCCCCTATATATATATAGCTGCATTACCACTGACTGACTGACTGACTGATTGACATAATTAGTTTGTTCTACGGAACTCACAACTGTGAAAAAGTAATGATGGGGAAGTGTGGAGGGGGGTGAGGAGGCACCGGGAAAAATACGAAAGTGGAACTTGGAGCAGTTCCGGACTGATAGGGGGTACTGCCCGCGGAAACCATAATAGATAGGTGGGGGGTGCTCGACCAAATGTCATAGAGGACCCTGGGCAACGACCACAGCCGGCGGTAGTCTATGGTTTTTTTGACTTTTTTTTCTCCATACTAAGTTTTGTTTTTTCATACAAACTTCATTGGGGATTTTGGGGGGGAAAACGGACTCGTAGACTTTTATCGTCATAGACAATTTTTTATGTTGAGACCGTGGGACCCCCAAACTGACAGGTTTTTTTTTTTTTTCGAAATTTTTTTCGAAGAGTTTTGTATGGGCCAGCCAAGTCACCAGCCGGGGAGCTGAGGCCGAAGGCCGAAGCTCCGCGGCAAGCGAGGCCGAAGGCCGAGCTCCGTCTCGTGCGAAAAGAGCGAGGCGAGGCCGTAGGCCGAGCCCCTCCCCCCACTATCTCCTTGACCAATGAAGCGGCCATACAAAGTAGCGAGGCCGCAGGCCGAGCCCTTCCCCCCTTCCCATTTTTTATTAAAAAGAGAGGTGTGAGGCCGTAGGCCGAGCCCTTCACCCTTTTCCTTTTTTTTTTATTAAAATGGTGGTGTGAGGCCAAAGGCCGAACTAAATGGCGAGGCCGTAGGCCGAGCCCTTCCTCCCCTTCCTTTTTTTTAAATAAAATAAGGGATGTGAGGCCGTAAGCCAAACTTAATGGCGAGGCCGAAGGCCGAGCCCTTCGCCCCCTTCCATTTTTTTAAATAAAATAAGAGTTGTGAGGCCATAGGCCGAGCTAAGCGGCGAGGCCGTAGGCCGAGCCCTTCACCCCTTCCCTTTTTTTATTAAAATGGTTGTGTGAGGCCGAAGGCCGAACTAATTGGCGAGGCCGTAGGCCGAGCCCTTCCTCCCCTTCCTTTTTTTAAAATAAAATAAGGGATGTGAGGCCGTAGGCCGAACTAAATGGCGAGGCCGTAGGCCGAGCCCTTCCTCCCCTTCCTTTTTAAAAAAAAAAATAAGGGATGTGAGGCCGTAGGCCGAACTTAATGGCGAGGCCGAAGGCCGAGCTCCCCCCCCCAGCCGCGCAAGCGAGGCCGCAGGCCGAGCTGCGTCCAGGCGAGGCCGAAGGCCGAGCTCCGTCTCGTGCGAAAAGAATTGGGTGAGGCCGAAGGCCGAGCCATTCATGGATGACGTGATGATGACAACTCATACCTCGAGTCACCAGCCGGGGAGCCGAGGCCGAAGGCCGAGGCTCCGCAGCAAGCGAGGCCGCAGGCCGAGCTGCGTATATGAATCCGAGAGGCGAGGCGAGGCCGGAGGCCGAGCCCCTCCTCCAGCCGGGGCAAGCGAGGCCGAAGGCCGAGCTTGCGCCGCCAGCGAGGCCGTAGGCCGAGCTGCGTTTTAACAGCAGAGAGCAAAAGCCAGAGCAGCCTTTCGGCTCTTCACCTACTCCCAACCGACAAAATTTCTTTGTAGATGACTTTTTCATTATTTCCCAAACTTTTTTTCGTGCAATCGAAACTGCAAATATAAAACTGCCCTGCACAGCACGCGAGGTGCTTGCACCTCGCGCAGCCACGCAAAACTAGTAATATTATAAGGGCGAAAGTTTGAATAGGTATTTGTGAATTTGGATAGTGTTACACAATCACGCAAAATCTACTGAAAGTATTTTAATGAAAGTCGGTACACGCTAGGGTGTCCCGAAAAAATGTTTTTTTGGGTTTGCTTAACTCAAGACGTCTCAAAAGTTGCGAAATCGATCGTAGATCACGAAAAAAATATTAATAAAAATATATAAATAAATCCTGTGGGCTCTACCAGATCGTCAAAGTTTTAAAAATTGCCAGTTTAAGGGTGATTTTCGCTTTTTTAAATTTAAGTTTCTGAACTAAATAAAAAAGAATACTTATTATTTTTTATATTTAGGTATAATCAATATACTACATTTTAATTTTCGTGTAAGAACACGTTGCCATCGACTTCCAATTTGTTAGATAACATCCTTCAAGTTTCGTCGAGTTTCACTTAATTTCATACAACCAGACATGAGTTTTCTTCGTTGCCTAAATAACTTTCTATGCCATAATAGTCAGTTGCGACTGTAGTTTCAGTGTTAACATGAATTTAGTGGATTTTAAATAATGAGTCTTAGGCGTAGATAGACTATTTGTGCTTTCTTAGGTCCATACAAAGAACTTGACGATCGCCTACTCTCTACTATGAGGGAAGTCATAAAATCAATTTTATTTGTGAAGAACGACGTTAAGCTCAAGTATAGAAGAGTCGATCCATCTAATTCAGATGTATTTATAATTGTATCTTAAGACATTCACAATATTTGGACTAAAGTTTCTATGCCAATCGTAACGAACGTTCGAGTTATTCAATTGCTAAAATCCTACTTTGAATACTCTATTTGAAAAGATATCGCAAAAACAAACGTATTTTTTTTTAAACAAATTGATGTATTTTAATAATCATTTGAATAGCTTTTGTACCTAGCAGCTTGCAAATGTATTTCATTTGAATCTTGAAGTTTCAGTTAAGAGTTTTGAACATTCGTTACGATTGTAATAGAATCTTTGGTCCAAATATTGTTAATAATCTTAAGATTCAAGTATAAATACATCTGAATTAGATGGATTGACTCCTCTATACTTGAGCTTAAGGTTGTTCTTCACAAATAAAATTATTTTTATGACGTCCTTCATCTAGTACGGAGTTGCCGATCGTCAGGTTCTTTGTATGGACCCAAGAAAGCACAATTAGTCTCCCTACGCCTAAGATTAGTTATTTAAAAACTACAAAACTCGTGTTAACACTGAGCTTATAGCCGAACTGACTATTATGGCATAGAGTTATTTAAGCAACGAAGAAAGCTCATGTCATGTTGTATAAAATTAAGTTGTAACTCGACGAAACTTGTAGGATGTTATCTAACAAATTGGAAGACGATGGCAACGTGTTCTTACACGAAAATTAAAATGTAGTGTATTGATTATACCTAAATATAAAAAAACAATAAATATTATTTATTTTTTTAGTTCAGAAACTGAAATTTAAAAAAGCGAAATATCACCCTTCAAATGGCAATTTTCTAAACTTTGACGATCTGGTAGAGCCCACAGGATTTATTTATATATTTTTATTAATATTTTTATCGTAATCTACGATCGATTTTGCAACTTTTGAGACGTCTTGAGTTAAACAAATCTAAAAAAACAGTTTTTCGGGACACCCTAGTACACGCCGAACGTGTAGAAAAATACCGGGAATAGCACATAGGGTACTTACTTATCCCGAAGTTGTTTTCGCTAGAGCGGAGCCCGGAGCGCGGCTAGTAGATAATAAATTCTTAATTTTTTTTTACTTACATTTCAGACAACATTGGCATGAGTAGTTTTTTTTCACTTGAACTACCAATCAATCATATATACGATGTACGAATAGATAATAAGGCTGGCAATTATGAGAAAGTAAGCTTTTAAAGAAGAAAATTATTTCAGTCGACGCACGAAAAGAGGCGCGCGCGCACGTCTTAAAAATGCTGTACTCAGTATATCTGACGTTTGCATGTGCGCTTGCCACTGCGCATACTAGCGTGGTTGAAGATCACCTCAACGTCTCTCAACGTGTAGACTCTTTGATAGAATCTTCCAACCCTAATATCTGTAAATCAAGTTTATTAAATCACACTTTGGGAAACAACGATGATGAAATTGTCAAAAATGTTACTGAAGTTAAAGATGATAGTATATTTGTTGATGTAGATGCCCGTTTTGATAATCTTGAGAGTAATGCTGAAGAAGCCTTGAATATTTCTCCAGATGATGCGTTCTCAGAGTTGGTCAATTTTCCATCATTAAACGCAGCAGTTTCTAATGTCAAGGATAGAGAGTGCAGGGAACAAGGGTTGAAGGTTCTGATTGGACTGCTTCTGAGGAAACCATGGGCATTACAAAGTGAGTATTTGAGAATTTTGAATATTTACAATGTATTTTTATAACGTGAGAGTAGATGAAATTTTAAGGTGTGAATCATTTCAATGGATATTAAAAAAAGTACCATACATCACCGTTCATAGGCGATGGGCTAGCAACCTGTCACTATTTCTGAATCTCCATTCCATCAGAAAGCCCACATGGGCGATATAGACAAGATTCTATGAATGTATGTACTATACAAATACTATTCGTATGTGAATCAAATAGATCAGTGAGAAGTCATTATAATAGTTGATGGATACCTTATAAATATTATTTTATTTATTAGGAAGACCAACAGCCATTTATACAACAATAGGTTAACACTTAAGAACTAAAGAAGCCAATTATTGGTCCTCACAAATAGAAAAAATATTACTCAGGTAACAACGAAGTTGAACATTTTTTTTACACTACTTAAAACAAATACAGTAAGGTATGAATATTTAATTTACAAAAAGAAGTATTAAACCTGTAGGTGTTCTGACAAAAGTCGCTTAGCTCTTGCTATACTTGTAGTAAATAAATGTATATCAAGGCTGCGAGATATCTTATTAAAATTGTTGTTACATACATACATTGAATCACGTCTTTATCCCTTACGGGGTAGACAGAGCCAAGAGTCGAGAGACTCGGGCCACGCTTAGCTGAATAGTGGACTCTCTGATGGAATGAAGATTCAGATATAGTGACAGGTTGCTAGCCCATCGCCTATGAGTGGAGGAATCCCCAGTTTAAAGCCCTTTCCCTCAATTGACTTTTACAATCTGCGCGGGAAGAGAAGCAGCTGGCACATTCTATGTTTTTTCTTCGCTCCCAGACCAGCAAGGAACAAATTGTTGTTAATATATAGAATGTGAATCAAATGGATCCTACTTTTGTCTTTAGAAGGTAAATATATATTCACCTCATAAAGTATGTGTTAATGATTACCAAAAATAAAACACAGTGGAACCCATTAGCAGATAGGTAAGTCATGGGCGGCAGCAGTACCACAAAAAATTTAGAGAACTCCAAACGCTGCCAAAGCGCATCCACAATGACCCGTTATTTTATTAAATACCTCTCAACATATAATTCATTTTGCAAAATGGCTAGACGAAATATTGCACAAGTTATAGCTGTAAACCCACTATTTACATTTTAGTTGCCTTTTACAATATTTATAAAACAAAAAACCTTATATGCAAGACCATTCATATTTTTAACGATTTTTTTTAATAAGAGGTTTTTATATCAAATAAAATACCATCTGTTTCTTCTCTGAAATGGAACGTTAAATCCAACGCTTACAACTTTTTTTTCAGCCGTTAAATAAAAAAAATCACAGAATAAATTAGTCATATGAGGTATGAATAATATGAATATGCTAGTAAGTACCTACGTCAATCGTTCACTTGTTGATATTTGCCATCGCCTTATCAAAAAAATTAAAAATTCAACACTTCCTAACTTATGTTTTACAAGTCTAGATTTTTCTTTATAAAAAAAAATTAACAATAGAAATTAATATTCAACATTGATAATATTTAAATAATTTTCGATTCACCGTTTTTTAGGTTCTGCTACGTTTTGAGCGCAGAATAAATAAGTGTGTTATGACGAAATTACAAATTGTTTTTTTAAACGCAAAATAAAAAAGTTATAGTTACGTCATATCATTTATCATTACATATAAATCCTACTAATATTATAAATGCGAAAGTTTGGATGTGAGTTTGTGAGGATGTTTGTTACTCAATCACGCAAAATCTACTGGACAGATTTCGATGAAATTTGGTATACGGGTAGAAAAATACCGGGAATGGCACATAAGGTACTTTTTATCCCGGAATTTCTACGGGAGCAAAGCCCCGGGGCGCGGCTAGTATTTATATACATTCGATTGCTATCAACAGTTCTTACAAATAGATTTATCAAAAAAATGACACGCTGCTTCATCTGAGCATTATCAAAAATCTAAAACAAGCAAACCCTGCTTAAATAAAAGTTGCGCTTAGCTATATTTTTTCTTTTATTTAGAAAACAATTTATTCAAATGTCGACACAAAAGAAAGAAAAAAAATATAGGACAAGGGTCATAGAATAATGAATATTCCTTCCAGTGTTCAACGCCTCAGCGAAATCTTTCCAAGTGTTGTTCTCCAACTCCTCATACGACCTTGGGAACTTCGACGAATGCCTCAATATTGCTGATAACCCTGAAAATGGTCAGCCCATTGAGACCCAGTACTGCCTCGCTTCGATCACGTGGAATAATGTTACAGAAGAGAATAAGGTTAGAATATTCATAATCCATATTAATATTATAAATGCGTTCTGTCTGGCACGCTTTAACGGCTAAACCGCTGGTCCGATTGTCATGAAATTTGGTACGGATATAGTTGAGGACTTGGGGTCAATAATAGGCTATTTTTTCTTTAAAAAATTAACCGCCAAAAGGCTGAAATAGGGGGTCAAAATTTGTGTCAAAAAGCACTACTTATACATACATATCCTTTTTGTCGCGGGTGGAGTCGCGGGGCTACAGCTAGTGTGTGTGCACAATATGTAATTTTCGTAGTTCAATTACATGGAAGTAATATTTTTTTACTACAGTATTCTAAATGTAAATTCTTCTTCTTATTATTTAAAAGTAAATTAACAATTTTTTTTTTCTTGAATTGATTTTTGCCCACGATGTGACAGAAAGGATCGGGGGTGCTACAAATGCGTTTGTTTGGTTGTGTACACTTGAATTTTCGCGTTTTTTGTAACATCATGAATTGGAATTCCAAGTGAATAAAATGCCTAAGTATTTTGAGGCTCAATCAATAACTGATATGCAACACTTTTCTCTCGCTATTCAGAAATCTCGGTTGTGATTCTTAGCACGAAATTTGGAATAACACGAGCCAAATAGAAGTGGTATAGACACTGTACGGGTTTGGTGTTGTACATTGAGAAAGTAAAAGAGAGAGTTAAATAGAAAGAGATTGGTAATGGTAACAAAAGGGATTTATTGTGAATAACACAAACAAAGGTAAAATCAGAAATAATGGAGGAATTAGCTAAGTTATAAATTATAAGTAAATGGTGGTGAAAATGGTAATGGTAAAGAAAATGGTTAAATTATTTGACACACGTAACAGACTCGCGATTGGTTTAAAGAGCACTGTGTACTTTGTTCTATGGTAAAATGTGTACTGAATAAAATAATATAAAATTAAGTTCGATTGCGGCGTCGATATGCTGACGGCGCACTTGCGGGCAATCGATGTACGTCATAGACCGTACAGACGCATTATTTTGCCATCGTTCTGAAGCCACACTCACTCACACATTCAATTTTCAATCACGCTCTACACTTTTTTTTCAGTGAGTGTCTGAACGATAGATCTTCTTCTTATCGAGTATGTTATTACTTACACTGGTGTCAGATTTTATTCAAGTCGCCTAGAGGCATCTAACATGACTTTTACGACTACCGCGATCTAGTGGCAGTAGCTGTGTACACACTAGTGAACTAGTCATTAGAATAGTTAGCCAATGTGCAGGTTTCCTCACGATGTTTTCCTTCACCAGAAGGTGGTTAAGGATTTGAACCCGGGTCCTATTATCCGACCTAAGGCGGGTGTCATTGCTACTTGACCACCACCACCGCTTTGAACGAAAGATATTTTATCATTTCAAATTTCAGTAAGATGTGTGTTAAAATAATCCGCAGGTCCGCACAGGTCGCGATGACGTCATACGCTGGGCGATCTGCGTGCCGAGCGCCTGTCAAGCTGATGATGTACAGGTCTTCATCGCCGAAGTCTTGTCCCGGACCGCTGTGGGGAACTCCGCTACGGTGGAGCTGACTGAACGCAATTGCTCTTCGAAACGCCCCATTGCCGTCAATAATCTAGATACTGCTTTCTTGTAAGAACTTGATATTCGTAGTCGATGTGAAGAATATTTTGGTTTCGTTTTTTTTTGCTAATTTAAGCTTTAGTATTATTAAACAATTGTATCGTTGAGTTAGTATCCCATAACATAAGTCCCGAACTTGTCTTATCTAAGTCTTATAAGCATCTGTAAAAGTTGAAAATGTCAATCAAATATCCCATCAAGTTATTATTGAAGTAAATTATGTTAATTCATTACCTATTTTTCGCCTCAGGATTTTCTGTCTTCTGTTTGGTGCAATGCTGGTCCTGGGCACTCTATATGACTTGACGACCTGTGGAAAGCAGAACAGTTCAATGGGGCAAAATTTGATGATATCCTTCTCAATGATCAGTAATATTAAGAAGATCGCATCTACTAAGCAGAATGACAGTATGAGGTTGGAGTGGGTCAGTGGTCTAAAGAGTCTCGCTATGTTTATGACCGTGGCTGGACATGCCTTCTTGTTTATTGTCAGTGGTCCTGTGGAAAACCCTGAGGCATGGGATGAGGTATGGGTCTTCTTAAAGTCAAATTTAAAACTAAACTATATTAAAATTATAAAAAAAAACTAAATCAAATGTGTATTTATAACTTTAAGTAACTTTGATAAAATTAATGGATAATTGCGTAAATGAATAACTTAATAGTTATTTGAATTACAATCCTGATCCTAACTAATATTATAAATGCGAAAGTGAGTTTGTTTGTTTATTTGTTTGTAACCTCTTCGCGCTTCATCTACTGAACCAATCTTTCTGAAATTTCGCATACACATAGTTAGAAGTACAGAGAAGGACGCAGGCTACCTTTCATCCCGGGAAAAAGCACTGTTCCCGTGGGAATTTACGCGTACGAAGCCACTGGTAAAAGCTAGTATTGTCATAAAACTCAACCAAAACTAGATTCCGTCACCTAAGATTTCCGGTGCAAAGATGCCTAAGATGCTTCCCGTATTGCCGCATTGAATCGCAATGGCGATCCTTTGCACTATTGGAATGCGCTATTTTACGCTCACGTTCTGATATAACAACTGAATTGTGTAATACGTTACAACAAAAAATTGTTTCTAAGAACCTAAACATGATGTAATATACAATTTAAAACACATTTTTCCATTCCAGTTCATTCAAAAGCCAGTAAGCTCTATGCCTCTCAGCAACCATTTGCTGGTAGACACATTTCTCTTCTTGAGCGCTTTTCTCTTCTCTTATCTTTTATTGGTTGACCTGGAGAAGAAGCGAGGGAAAGTGAATACGACTATTATATTTATTCTCCGTTATATAAGGTGAGTTATAAATAGGCGTGTGTGTGAGAAATATGAGAAGCTCTTCAATATTAGCTGGCACGCGATGAAATATAGATCTAATAGAAATAAAAATAGTAATTAAAAATAGACCTTATTTCTAAATAATCTCACATTTCTCTTTTACCTCTACACACGAAAAGGAATAGTTGATCGAACTACCAAGAATCCTCTCTGTTCTATTGATCGAAGTGTAAGGAACTAAAATTCCTCTTGGTTCGATTAATCCAACAGCGCGATCGAACTTCCCGACTGGAGGGACAGTTTTGTGGTACCAAATAAATATTTTTTTCTTTCCTTAGACAAAGTTGAAGTAATTGATGATGATAAAAGAGACTTTAAACTTTATTTCCAGAATGACTCCAGCATACCTGTTGGTAATGCTGTTCTACATGACCTGGTTTCCAAAGCTGGGGTCTGGCCCGCTGTGGAACGACCGACTCCTGTTAGAGCAGGACAGATGTATGCAGTCCTGGTGGGCTAACCTCCTGTACATAAACAACTATGTCAACACGGATGCTATTGTTAGTTGTTTCTTTTAGCATTTCTTTATTATTTTAAGATGCTTATTTGCTTCGCCCAAGTAAATTTTCTACCAAAACCTTTCTCACGATACCTTGTCCATTGGTGAAAAACTGTATTAATTTCGGTCTTCTTACGTTTTCTTTTTAAATGTTTTAATGCCCCTCGCTCATTTGCACTTACCAAAATGATATATTTTCTCTCTGCATCACCTCTTGGTTGACTGATAGAAAAATCCTCTCGCTTTAAGTCCGCCATTTACATAATATTTGTACAGAAATCAAATAAATAAATAAATTGTTTAGCTTTGAGTGTCTGTAAGTGTCGCAAATATACAGTCTTTTACTGATTTCGGAGTAACATACTGTTATTTAATGTATGACCCATTGGTCATTGTATGTTGTATTGTATGCATTGTATGTAAGCCTTTGTGACTGTGGAGCCATCCAATCTATGGCTCATCTTTTAACCAGCCTCAACTGCCCTTCCTCCTGTACCTTAGAGGCCTTTTTATATATTAAATATGTATTTCCTCTTGACCACAATCTTACCCGAGGACAGAGATGAGGTCTACGGTGTAGCGAGCTTACCCAGAAGCAGCCTATTCACTCTGTTTTTGAAGAGAGTCAGGTTGTACGTTCTCGGGAACACAGACGCAGGCAGGGAGTTCCAAAGCACAGCAAAGCGCATTAGGAATTATGATGAAAAGCGCTTGGTGCGTGCGGGGGGAATTTAAACCAGGAAGGGATGATAGATGCGTCTGGTTGACCTGAATGAGGCCAACGATACGGTGGAAGTGGCCAAATACTGGTCAAAAAATATATAATTTCTGCCATTTCGACTCGAGATCATGATGATGGATGATGTATATAAATTACTGTTGTACCCCAATCAATAAAATAAAATCTCTTTCAGTGCATGTTCCAATCTTGGTACCTCTCCGTGGACACCCAACTGGCCTTCATCGCTCCATTCTTCATCCACTGTCTGTGGCGGTGGAGCCGAGCTGCACCCAGGATCTTAGGACTCACCATAATAGTATCAGCCGTAATACCTTCTGTGTTTACCTATGTCTATCAGTTGGATCCTACCTTGATGTTTTATGCTAAGTAAGTATTTTATAAAAGCGTTTTTGTGCTTGCATAATTCTCGATACGATTTTTCATGTCGTTTACCCAAAAATAGTTTTTTTAGTAATTATTCTGATAATATATAGCTACTTAGAAAATCAAACTATTTTTTATTCAAACTTTTATATAGTACTTACTTTATAATAAGCTTTTTTTGGAGCTTGAGTTGCATGTAAAATAATTTTCATCCTGCTTTAATGTTAAAAATGGTTTAATATTTTTTGCTTTAATTACAAAAAATGTATTTTTGATATTTTAGAGAATATAGAGACTTCGCAGGCAATTCCTATTTCAAAGCAGCCTACATCAAAACTGAATTGAGGATAGTGACCTACGTAATGGGTATAGCCACGGGTTATATTTTACACCAAATACGTTTGAAAAAGTAAGTACTTTCTAATACCAAAATGGGATTATTTTTCTATAGGTAATGTTAAAAAGTTCATACATACATACATAGAATCACGTCTTTATCTCTTACGGGGTACACAGAGCCAGGAGTCGGGAGACTCGAAGGCCACAAAAAAAGTTCATATACCTAAATATTGCTCTTATTCAGCCATTGAAATTCAGCATGCACGATTGCACGCATGCACATAGGGGTGAAACTACAATAGAACCGGCAATAAATTTCGACCGATCAGAGATTTGGCGGAACTATCTATTTATTTATGATACGTCAATGGGTCAAACAAACACACTCTTCAGTTGTATAATATTGATTGACCGAGCGAGCGAAGCGAGCGTGGACTATAATTCAAATTGGGGCGAAAACACGTTCCGCGATAACTCTCGAACCGTTAAATTAATTTCGATGTTATTAAGAATACGTGTAGCAACTATCCATAGTATTTTTAAGTTCATTGCGCAACAAAATCGGTTCAGTCGTTTTTGAGATATATGCATTTTTGTGAAAATAAATATTGCTCTATAACTTTTGAACCGTATTTTAAAAATAGTAATCGCGAGGTCTAAATTCGCAGCAAACCACTAGTTAGTGTAAATTTTATTTTTATTAGTTTATATTTTATTACAGTTACACTTTCTCTCGATGTGCGAAGATCTTTGGTTGGGCTATGACCATAGTGCTCGCTATAGTGACCACATTACCACTAACAATATTCTACCAGAGCTGGCACGAATACAACGCGATTGAAGCAGCTGCGTTCATATCCCTGCACAAGTTGACGTGGGGTATTGTGAATGGATGGCTCATGTTGACCTACACCATGGGCGACGGTGGTGAGTTTTCTACATACATACATACATATTATCACGCCTTTTCCCGTGGAGGTAGGCAGAGACAAGCGATTTCTACTTGCTACGATCCTTACAGATCTCTCTTGCCTCCTCTACACTCATTACCAGAGCCCGGAGTAGGTAGATGTTAGGATGAAGATATATCAGCAGTCGCTGTTGCCCGCGACTTTGCCAGCGTGCATTTCGAAAATGTAGAATTATAGTTATTCCCGAGGAGACTTTTGAATTTTCCAGGATAAAATGTAATCTATGTATAAATCCAGGGTATAAGCCATCTCCTTTTCAAATTTCCGCCAAATTCTTTCAGCTTTTTTGATATGTACTGAAATGAAATCCCGGGAAAAAGGCTTTTACATGTTTTGATATCTATGACAGTTCGTGATACAAGTACATAAAATCAATCTACCTACTCTAGGCTCTGGGAGTTTTCTTTAGAGGAAAAACTTATTTTGGTTGTGGACACTTTATTTTATGGGTTATTCACCAATAGACCACATGTGGCTGATCATGGCTATCGCCATCACTTTTTTCCAATTCAAATTAAAATTCTTTTTTCATACAAACATCCATATGTGTAAGTAAAAACTGTGTTAGTAAAAACACCTTTTTGTACCTACTTCTTCAAAGCTGTCAAATTGCTAACTATTTTTTTTTCTATCTTTTCAGGTTGGCTACGCAGTATCTTAACTTGGAAATATTTTGTACCTATTTCAAAATTGACTTTCTGCGCCTACTTAGCCAATATTGTAGTTGAGTTAACTTATGTGGGTCACCTAAGACATCCTCTGCATGTTACTGGTTATTCATTGGTAAGTGTAAAACTCAACAAATGATTTAAAAACATGTTCTTGTGAGAAAAAAATATAATAATTTGTAAACAAGCTTATTATGGAGTATTACAAAATTATAATTAAGTAGGTAAGTACATAATTTTGCAGGAAATTCACAAAAAATTGACCCTTATTTAGCTAAATAGGATACCTACAAAAACAGTGTTCTAATTTTATAACTGCAAAAGATATGCAAAGATTATAAGATTTGCAATTATATTTTGTAATCCCATTTGTAGTTAACCTTACGGGGGTGACATGGTCGCTGTGTGACAAAACCCCTTTAAATTAATAAAATTTAAAAAAAAACTGCAAAAGATTGTTAACTAAATCACGCAAAAATACCGGGCGGATTTCGTTGAATTTAGATCAAAAGATTCATTCAGGGACTAAATCTGTATCACCTGTATAAAGCAAATATATATTTTTTCATATCTGTATAACCAGTATTTACAAATAAACATATTTTGATTGATTGATTGATAAAATTGGTTGCTGACCAGTTGATTTGGAATATCTAAACAGTGACGAAAAATTTTAAATTTTCCTAAGACTTGAAATTCCACCCCAAAGTGGTGAAATGTATCAAATGAAATTCACGCGGCCGGAGCCAATGACAAATGCTCGTACTATTTAAAAGCTTTGATTTAATTTGCAATGTATGTAAGACTGTTTGCTCGGGTGGAATCTTAGAACTCATTTTGAAGTAGATATCTTCAACAAATTGAGCTGAAATTTTGTACACACGTTTAGTTTAAATGACAATGCATGATGTGGTATGTGACGTCATTCTAAATCTAAAATGGCGGATCATCTAAGATGGCGGAATAGTTATTTTTACTGCATTTATACAATATGGGTATCAAATGGTAGGGTTTGTTGAGATTAATAATAAAGCTTTTTTTAAGTTTTTTTATTATTAATTTATTATATATTTATATTTCAGGTAACTCTGGTGCTGAGTCATATATTTTACACATTTGCTGTCGCAACTCTACTCTGCATCACATTTGAATCGCCTCTACACGGCGTGTTAAAAGTCGTCTTCACTAAATTGCGTAAGACCATTTTTCTTCAAAAATATTTCTTGTTATCTATAATACATTTTCACACATTACTTTTTTGAGACGGTTGTCAAAATCTCAAATGTAAATGTTGACTATGACATTTTATCCGTTCAAAAACTTTAAATAAAAACAAAATTGTAGTGCATTGATTGTCAGAAGTTTATAAAAAGCTGTAAGGATATTTTTTTTTTTTTGCCTTTGTTTCAGTTGGCTCTCCTGATAGCAAAAAGGACAAACAAGAAAAGCAAGAACAATTACAGGCTGATGAAACGACAGAAACTAAATCAAAAGATCAATAGTTATGGTTATCTAAATTTGAGAAGAAATAATAAATGTGATAAACAAATATGTTGTACATTTTTACATTACCATAAAAAAATCCTA
Source organism: Ephestia elutella (assembly GCA_018467065.1). NCBI lineage: Eukaryota > Metazoa > Arthropoda > Insecta > Lepidoptera > Pyralidae > Ephestia > Ephestia elutella. The sequence continues at coordinate 4,705,112 of CM031576.1, read as the reverse complement.
ACGAATATTATAAATGCAAAAGTGAGTTTGTCTGTTTGTTTGTTACCTCTTCACGCTTTATCTACTGAACCAATCTTCCTGAAATTTTGCATACACATAGTTAGAAGTATAGAGTTAGGATATATTACTTTTTTATATAAATGATCCCTGTAAAGGTACTAATTCACCAACAAGGTATGGCTGTTAAAATCATAGTCAGAATTACATGGTTACAAACGTAAAATTATATCTAAAATACCGGTTAAGTGAGAGTTGAACTCAAGTGGAGAGAGTTCCGTACAATGCCAATTCTTATAGGTTTTCCTGAAAAAAATTTAAAGTAGTTTTGCTTATAGATACAAGCAATGAACGTACTTTGATTTTTTTTCAAATTTTTAGGCTCAGTAGTTTCGGAGATCAGGGGTGGGTCAATGGTAAAGGACTTTGTTCAAAGTGTATGGGGGCTTGGCTTAATGTGGACAGTTCGTTCAATAAATAATAGTATGATCATTCATCATAATTAATGTCAAATAGATTTTCTGAATATATATTGGAGTATGAATATCTATAATTAAAATATACCATTTAGTAAGTATTTTTTGCGTTTCCGATACTCAAATCAAAGATGTCGACCTTTACGTGTGTTCTGGGATGCCATTATCTAAAATAATATTACATTTAAGTAGTATATTGTTTATTCTTTGATGAAAGAATGGATTAATTAGGTATTTTTTTACCAAAATATATTAGTTTTATTTATTAAGTACACTCATATCATTTCATATTTATATTTTAGAATGAAGAATTATGTATTTATTTTAATTTTTACTTAAATAATTCAATATTGGTAACACTCGAATCTTGGGCGCGGCTTGATTTTGACGTTGACAGTTGTTGACAAGTATCCAAGTGTCAATGTCGACCGACGACAACCGGTCAACGTCAAAATTAAGCTACGCTGAAGAATCGAGTGTTACCAGGTAAAGAAAACGCAATATTGAATTATTTAAGTAAAAATTAAAATAAACGCATAATTCTTCGTTAAAAAATATAAATATGGATTGATATGAGTGTACTTAATAAATAAAACTAATATATTATGCTAAAAAATTACCTAATTAATCCGATCTTTCATCAAAGAATAAAAATATACTACTTAAATGTAATATTATTTTAGATAATGGCATCCCAGAACACACGAGAAGGCCGACATCTTTGATTTGAGTATCGGAAACGCAAAAAATACTTACTAAATGGTATATTTTAATTATAGATATTCATACTCCAATATATATTCAGAAAATCTATTTGACATTAATTATGATGAATGATAATACTGTTAGCTGCCCCGGCCCCGAGTGTGGATTGACGGGAAAGCGATGACAGCGCTCTCTGGCGGTTGAATTTGAAGCGTGCGGACGTGTCGTTTCGTGCTCCCATTTTTCCGAGTTTATTTTTGCCAATCAATTTATTTTCGCTATTTGCTAGTAATTGTTAATTGTTTTGATTTAAAAATAATTATAATTGTTCTTATCGCCGTTGCACTTTTATTTTTAAAATTCAAATAACTTTGAGTAGCTAAAATCAGAAGTGGGATATTACTTCATACCCACATTTCTGTTGTGAATTCAAATTGATTGGCATTGAAAAGCGTATAATGGGTAGAAAAAATAAGTCTCATAGTCGTAAGCGACATACTGGTGATTCGGATAAAAATTATTTAGGTATACGTGTGCGTAAAGATAGTGACCGAAAACGACGATCGCAGAGACGGACGCCCGGCGCTGAAGGGCTTGAGCGCGGGAGTCGCTGCCGCGATTGCTCGCGACGTCGTCGTCGCAGCTCGCATTCCTATGACGGTAGTGTGAGGCGGTCCCGGTCAATCAAATATCCCATCAAGTTATTATTGAAGTAAATTATGTTAATTCATTACCTATTTTTCGCCTCAGGATTTTCTGTCTTCTGTTTGGTGCAATGCTGGTCCTGGGCACTCTATATGACTTGACGACCTGTGGAAAGCAGAACAGTTCAATGGGGCATAATTTGATGATATCCTTCTCAATGATCAGTAATATTAAGAAGATCGCATCTACTAAGCAGAATGACAGTATGAGGTTGGAGTGGGTCAGTGGTCTAAAGAGTCTCGCTATGTTTATGACCGTGGCTGGACATGCCTTCTTGTTTATTGTCAGTGGCCCTGTGGAAAACCCTGAGGCATGGGATAAGGTAAGGGTCCTTTAAAGTCAAATTTAAAACTAAAAACTGAACTTTATAAAAATTATAATAAAATCAAATCGAATGTGTATTTATAACTTTAAGTAACATTAATTAAATGGATAATTACGTAAATTAATAAATTAATAGTTATTTGAATTACAATCCTGATCCTAACTAATATTATAAATGCGAAAGTGAGTTTGTTTGTTTATTTGTTTGTAACCTCTTCGCGCTTCATCTACTGAATCAATCTTTCTGAAATTTCTCATACACATAGTTAGAAGTACAGAAAAGGACGCAGGCTACCATTCATCCCGGGAAAAAGCACTGTTCCCGTGGGAATTTACGCGTACGAAGCCACTGGTAAAAGCTAGTATTGTCATAAAACTCAACCAAAACTAGATTCCGTCACCTAAGATTTCCGGTGCAAAGATGCCTAAGATGCTTCCCGTATTGCCGCATTGAATCGCAATGGCGATCCTTTGCACTATTGGAATGCGCTATTTTACGCTCACGTTCTGATATAACAACTGAATTGTGTAATACGTTACAACAAAAAATTGTTTCTAAGAACCTAAACATGATGTAATATACAATTTAAAACACATTTTTCCATTCCAGTTCATTCAAAAGCCAGTAAGCTCTATGCCTCTCAGCAACCATTTGCTGGTAGACACATTTCTCTTCTTGAGCGCTTTTCTCTTCTCTTATCTTTTATTGGTTGACCTGGAGAAGAAGCGAGGGAAAGTGAATACGACTATTATATTTATTCTCCGTTATATAAGGTGAGTTATAAATAGGCGTGTGTGTGAGAAATATGAGAAGCTCTTCAATATTAGCTGGCACGCGATGAAATATAAATCTAATAGAAATAAAAATAGTAATTAAAAATAGACCTTATTTCACATTTCTCTTTTACCTCTACACACGAAAAGGAATAGTTGATCGAACTACCAAGAATCCTCTCTGTTCTATTGATCGAAGTGTAAGGAACTAAAATTCCTCTTGGTTCGATTAATCCAACAGCGCGATCGAACTTCCCGAATGGAGGGACAGTTTTGTGGTACCAAATATTTTTTTTTTTCTTTCCTTAGACAAAGTTGAAGTAATTGATGATGATAAAAGAGACTTTAAACTTTATTTCCAGAATGACTCCAGCATACCTGTTGGTAATGCTGTTCTACATGACCTGGTTTCCAAAGCTGGGGTCTGGCCCGCTGTGGAACGACCGACTCCTGTTAGAGCAGGACAGATGTATGCAGTCCTGGTGGGCTAACCTCCTGTACATAAACAACTATGTCAACACGGATGCTATTGTTAGTTGTTTCTTTTAGCATTTCTTTATTATTTTAAGATGCTTATTTGCTTCGCCCAAGTAAATTTTCTACCAAAACCTTTCTCACGATACCTTGTCCATTGGTGAAAAACTGTATTAATTTCGGTCTTCTTACGTTTTCTTTTTAAATGTTTTAATGCCCCTCGCTCATTTGCACTTACCAAAATGATATATTTTCTCTCTGCATCACCTCTTGGTTGACTGATAGAAAAATCCTCTCGCTTTAAGTCCGCCATTTACATAATATTTGTACAGAAATCAAATAAATAAATAAATTGTTTAGCTTTGAGTGTCTGTAAGTGTCGCAAATATACAGTCTTTTACTGATTTCGGAGTAACATACTGTTATTTAATGTATGACCCATTGGTCATTGTATGTTGTATTGTATGCATTGTATGTAAGCCTTTGTGACTGTGGAGCCATCCAATCTATGGCTCATCTTTTAACCAGCCTCAACTGCCCTTCCTCCTGTACCTTAGAGGCCTTTTTATATATTAAATATGTATTTCCTCTTGACCACAATCTTACCCGAGGACAGAGATGAGGTCTACGGTGTAGCGAGCTTACCCAGAAGCAGCCTATTCACTCTGTTTTTGAAGAGAGTCAGGTTGTACGTTCTCGGGAACACAGACGCAGGCAGGGAGTTCCAATGCTTTGCTGTGCGCATTAGGAATTATGATGAAAAGCTCTTGGTGCATGCGGGGGGAATTTAAACCAGGAAGGTATGATAGATGCGTCTGGTTGACCTGAATGAGGCCAACGATACGGTGGAAGTGGCCAAATACTGGTCAAAAAATATATAATTTCTGCCATTTCGACTCGAGATCATGATGATGGATGATGTATATAAATTACTGTTGTACCCCAATCAATAAAATAAAATCTCTTTCAGTGCATGTTCCAATCTTGGTACCTCTCCGTGGACACCCAACTGGCCTTCATCGCTCCATTCTTCATCCACTGTCTGTGGCGGTGGAGCCGAGCTGCACCCAGGATCTTAGGACTCACCATAATAGTATCAGCCGTAATACCTTCTGTGTTTACCTATGTCTATCAGTTGGATCCTACCTTGATGTTTTATGCTAAGTAAGTTTTTTATAAAAGCCTTTTTGTACCTGCTTTCTACTTGCATAATTCTTGATACGATTTTTCATGTCATTTACCCAAAAATATTTTTTTTTTGTAATTATTCTGATAATATATAGCTACTTAGAAAATCAAACTATTTTTTATTCAAACTTTTATATAGTACTTACTTTATAATAAGCTTTTTTTGGAGCTTGAGTTGCATGTAAAATAATTTTCATCCTGCTTTAATGTTAAAAATGGTTTAATATTTTTTGCTTTAATTACAAACAATGTATTTTTGATATTTTAGAGAATATAGAGACTTCGCAGGCAATTCCTATTTCAAAGCAGCCTACATCAAAACTGAATTGAGGATAGTGACCTACGTAATGGGTATAGCCACGGGTTATATTTTACACCAAATACGTTTGAAAAAGTAAGTACTTTCTAATACCAAAATGGGATTATTTTTCTATAGGTAATGTTAAAAAGTTCATACATACATACATAGAATCACGTCTTTATCTCTTACGGGGTACACAGAGCCAGGAGTCGGGAGACTCGAAGGCCACAAAAAAAGTTCATATACCTAAATATTGCTCTTATTCAGCCATTGAAATTCAGCATGCACGATTGCACGCATGCACATAGGGGTGAAACTACAATAGAACCGGCAATAAATTTCGACCGATCAGAGATTTGGCGGAACTATCTATTTATTTATGATACGTCAATGGGTCAAACAAACACACTCTTCAGTTGTATAATATTGATTGACCGAGCGAGCGAAGCGAGCGTGGACTATAATTCAAATTGGGGCGAAAACACGTTCCGCGATAACTCTCGAACCGTTAAATTAATTTCGATGTTATTAAGAATACGTGTAGCAACTATCCATAGTATTTTTAAGTTCATTGCGCAACAAAATCGGTTCAGTCGTTTTTGAGATATATGCATTTTTGTGAAAATAAATATTGCTCTATAACTTTTGAACCGTATTTTAAAAATAGTAATCGCGAGGTCTAAATTCGCAGCAAACCACTAGTTAGTGTAAATTTTATTTTTTATTAGTTTATATTTTATTACAGTTACACTTTCTCTCGATGTGCGAAGATCTTTGGTTGGGCTATGACCATAGTGCTCGCTATAGTGACCACATTACCACTAACAATATTCTACCAGAGCTGGCACGAATACAACGCGATTGAAGCAGCTGCGTTCATATCCCTGCACAAGTTGACGTGGGGTATTGTGAATGGATGGCTCATGTTGACCTACACCATGGGCGACGGTGGTGAGTTTTCTACATACATACATACATATTATCACGCCTTTTCCCGTGGAGGTAGGCAGAGACAAGCGATTTCTACTTGCTACGATCCTTACAGATCTCTCTTGCCTCCTCTACACTCATTACCAGAGCCCGGAGTAGGTAGATGTTAGGATGAAGATATATCAGCAGTCGCTGTTGCCCGCGACTTTGCCAGCGTGCATTTCGAAAATGTAGAATTATAGTTATTCCCGAGGAGACTTTTGAATTTTCCAGGATAAAATGTAATCTATGTATAAATCCAGGGTATAAGCCATCTCCTTTTCAAATTTCCGCCAAATTCTTTCAGCTTTTTTGATATGTACTGAAATGAAATCCCGGGAAAAAGGCTTTTACATGTTTTGATATCTATGACAGTTCGTGATACAAGTACATAAAATCAATCTACCTACTCTAGGCTCTGGGAGTTTTCTTTAGAGGAAAAACTTATTTTGGTTGTGGACACTTTATTTTATGGGTTATTCACCAATAGACCACATGTGGCTGATCATGGCTATCGCCATCACTTTTTTCCAATTCAAATTAAAATTCTTTTTTTCATACAAACATCCATATGTGTAAGTAAAAACTGTGTTAGTAAAAACACCTTTTTGTACCTACTTCTTCAAAGCTGTCAAATTGCTAACTATTTTTTTTTCTATCTTTTCAGGTTGGCTACGCAGTATCTTAACTTGGAAATATTTTGTACCTATTTCAAAATTGACTTTCTGCGCCTACTTAGCCAATATTGTAGTTGAGTTAACTTATGTGGGTCACCTAAGACATCCTCTGCATGTTACTGGTTATTCATTGGTAAGTGTAAAACTCAACAAATGATTTAAAAAAATGTTCTTGTGAGAAAAAAATATAATAATTTGTAAACAAGCTTATTATGGAGTATTACAAAATTATAATTAAGTAGGTAAGTACATAATTTTGCAGGAAATTCACAAAAAATTGACCCTTATTTAGCTAAATAGGATACCTACAAAAACAGTGTTCTAATTTTATAACTGCAAAAGATATGCAAAGATTATAAGATTTGCAATTATATTTTGTAATCCCATTTGTAGTTAACCTTACGGGGGTGACATGGTCGCTGTGTGACAAAACCCCTTTAAATTAATAAAATTTAAAAAAAAACTGCAAAAGATTGTTAACTAAATCACGCAAAAATACCGGGCGGATTTCGTTGAATTTAGATCAAAAGATTCATTCAGGGACTAAATCTGTATCACCTGTATAAAGCAATTTTTTTTTCACTCCTGTATAACCAGTATTTATAAATAAACATATTTCGAATGATTGATTGATAAAATTGGTTGCTGACCAGTTGATTTGGAATATCTAAACAGTGACGAAAAATTTTAAATTTTCCTAAGACTTGAAATTCCACCCCAAAGTGGTGAAATGTATCAAATGAAATTCACGCGGCCGGAGCCAATGACAAATGCTCGTACTATTTAAAAGCTTTGATTTAATTTGCAATGTATGTAAGACTGTTTGCTCGGGTGGAATCTTAGAACTCATTTTGAAGTAGATATCTTCAACAAATTGAGCTGAAATTTTGTACACACGTTTAGTTTAAATGACAATGCATGATGTGGTATGTGACGTCATTCTAAATCTAAAATGGCGGATCATCTAAGATGGCGGAATAGTTATTTTTACTGCATTTATACAATATGGGTATCAAATGGTAGGGTTTGTTGAGATTAATAATAAAGCTTTTTTTAAGTTTTTTTATTATTAATTTATTATATATTTATATTTCAGGTAACTCTGGTGCTGAGTCATATATTTTACACATTTGCTGTCGCAACTCTACTCTGCATCACATTTGAATCGCCTCTACACGGCGTGTTAAAAGTCGTCTTCACTAAATTGCGTAAGACCATTTTTCTTCAAAAATATTTCTTGTTATCTATAATACATTTTCACACATTACTTTTTTGAGACGGTTGTCAAAATCTCAAATGTAAATGTTGACTATGACATTTTATCCGTTCAAAAACTTTAAATAAAAACAAAATTGTAGTGCATTGATTGTCAGAAGTTTATAAAAAGCTGTAAGGATATTTTTTTTTTTTGCCTTTGTTTCAGTTGGCTCTCCTGATAGCAAAAAGGACAAACAAGAAAAGCAAGAACAATTACAGGCTGATGAAACGACAGAAACTAAATCAAAAGATCAATAGTTATGGTTATCTAAATTTGAGAAGAAATAATAAATGTGATAAACAAATATGTTGTACATTTTTACATTACCATAAAAAAATCCTAACGAATATTATAAATGCAAAAGTGAGTTTGTCTGTTTGTTTGTTACCTCTTCACGCTTTATCTACTGAACCAATCTTCCTGAAATTTTGCATACACATAGTTAGAAGTATAGAGTTAGGATATATTACTTTTTTATATAAATGATCCCTGTAAAGGTACTAATTCACCAACAAGGTATGGCTGTTAAAATCATAGTCAGAATTACATGGTTACAAACGTAAAATTATATCTAAAATACCGGTTAAGTGAGAGTTGAACTCAAGTGGAGAGAGTTCCGTACAATGCCAATTCTTATAGGTTTTCCTGAAAAAATTTAAAGTAGTTTTGCTTATAGATACAAGCAATGAACGTACTTTGATTTTTTTCAAATTTTGAGGCTCAGTAGTTTCGGAGATCAGGGGTGGGTCAATGGTAAAGGACTTTGTTCAAAGTGTATGGGGGCTTGGCTTAATGTGGACAGTTCGTTCAATAAATAATAGTATGATCATTCATCATAATTAATGTCAAATAGATTTTCTGAATATATATTGGAGTATGAATATCTATAATTAAAATATACCATTTAGTAAGTATTTTTTGCGTTTCCGATACTCAAATCAAAGATGTCGACCTTTACGTGTGTTCTGGGATGCCATTATCTAAAATAATATTACATTTAAGTAGTATATTGTTTATTCTTTGATGAAAGAATGGATTAATTAGGTATTTTTTTACCAAAATATATTAGTTTTATTTATTAAGTACACTCATATCATTTCATATTTATATTTTAGAATGAAGAATTATGTATTTATTTTAATTTTTACTTAAATAATTCAATATTGGTAACACTCGAATCTTGGGCGCGGCTTGATTTTGACGTTGACAGTTGTTGACAAGTATCCAAGTGTCAATGTCGACCGACGACAACCGGTCAACGTCAAAATTAAGCTACGCTGAAGAATCGAGTGTTACCAGGTAAAGAAAACGCAATATTGAATTATTTAAGTAAAAATTAAAATAAACGCATAATTCTTCGTTAAAAAATATAAATATGGATTGATATGAGTGTACTTAATAAATAAAACTAATATATTATGCTAAAAAAATACCTAATTAATCCGATCTTTCATCAAAGAATAAAAATATACTACTTAAATGTAATATTATTTTAGATAATGGCATCCCAGAACACACGAGAAGGCCGACATCTTTGATTTGAGTATCGGAAACGCAAAAATACTTACTAAATGGTATATTTTAATTATAGATATTCATACTCCAATATATATTCAGAAAATCTATTTGACATTAATTATGATGAATGATAATACTGTTAGCTGCCCCGGCCCCGAGTGTGGATTGACGGGAAAGCGATGACAGCGCTCTCTGGCGGTTGAATTTGAAGCGTGCGGACGTGTCGTTTCGTGCTCCCATTTTTCCGAGTTTATTTTTGCCAATCAATTTATTTTCGCTATTTGCTAGTAATTGTTAATTGTTTTGATTTAAAAATAATTATAATTGTTCTTATCGCCGTTGCACTTTTATTTTTAAAATTCAAATAACTTTGAGTAGCTAAAATCAGAAGTGGGATATTACTTCATACCCACATTTCTGTTGTGAATTCAAATTGATTGGCATTGAAAAGCGTATAATGGGTAGAAAAAATAAGTCTCATAGTCGTAAGCGACATACTGGTGATTCGGATAAAAATTATTTAGGTATACGTGTGCGTAAAGATAGTGACCGAAAACGACGATCGCAGAGACGGACGCCCGGCGCTGAAGGGCTTGAGCGCGGGAGTCGCTGCCGCGATTGCTCGCGACGTCGTCGTCGCAGCTCGCATTCCTATGACGGTAGTGTGAGGCGGTCCCGGAGCCGCTCGCCCAGGAGACGTTCTGCTGATGGCTGCGTTCGTCGCTCGCGGTCTCGTTCGAATTATCGTGATACGCGACAGCGTCATGTATCTCGTAGCCGCGAAGTTCGTACCCCAGTTTTATCGCGAAGCGGTATCAAATCCTTAAATTCTATTGCGGCGCGAGCGCGATTAGAAGCGTTAGAGGATCGTTCGCGTGTTACGGAGTTGCCGGAGCTGTCTACGGGACGAGCAACGGAGCAGATCGTTGAAGCTATACACTCGTTAAGATCGGTGAGTTCTCGTAATTATTTCATCTCAAATTTTAATCCCAATCTTCACGATGGTTGATGAAGTAGACAGGGCAAAAATCGCCAACCGATGGGATGATTATGAGTGCTTGTCACGTATAGGAAACTGTTTGAAAGGGGACGCTCAAGTCTGGTTAAATGAGTGGGTCTCGTCTACCGCTCCTGGAGTAACTTTAAAAAGGATTTTAAACCCTTATGCGTTAAGAGTGTCGCTATTGCGACAATTTTGTATGAAGTTATGTGTACCGATTCAGACGGTTTCTGTACATACGCAGAGTATGGGCGTAGGTCTCTGTTACGCTTGTGAATTGTAAAGGGCCTTAGCGATGACGCCGATGAGCTCATAGCGGCAATAATTATTCAGGGAATTAAAAATCCACATGTGAAAGCATCTGCCACCAATGCTGCTTTACTACCAAACGGTATTGTCAACTTTTTAGCTACATTCATAAAACCTAGCAAGAGCGTGGCGGTAGATGCTCACACTCATCGTAAAAATGTATCGAAAAACGAGGGTAGTTCGAAACAATGCTTTAAGCTGTAACGTTGTACATATAAATATTAAATATCATAGCAAAAAAGTAAAATATTATTTTATCTTACATATATTACCCTAGTATGAAAGGGTTTTCTTATTCGCGCTTCACTCCAATACGGATCCCTAAAGTTCGAGATGCTTCGATTTCTCATAACAATGACCAGGAGGCGTGGCCTGGTGACCGCGTCTCCGACGCAGCGGTCATGCATTGGAAGGGTCCTCGCAACACATCGTTGCGAAGAGAGCTAGCGTGTGGCCGTGTATTCACATTTAAAATATTTAAACCGCTCCGCACGTTGTCGTAATAATATTTTTTATTCTAACATCTTAATTGCTTCAACAAAACGTTAAAAAATCGTTCTCCCCAATAGGGGAACAATCTTTGGACTGCAAGGTACGCCCTGCGTCATTCACGCAGCCTTACGCGCGTCCCTCCAGCACTGGGAACAACCACTGGCCTTTTGGGCTGGAAGGAACACCCTGCGTCGTCCACGCAGCCTTACGCGCGTTCCTCCAGCGCTGTACTCGCACTACACCGGCTCCCCTATCGACATCATTACTGCCAGGGAAGTGGTATGCCAAGGGAGCAAATTGTCAGTCGGGCATAGTAGGGTCCACACCAATTTCTTTTGTTATTTTTTTTTAAAATAAATATGTGTTCACATTTTGACCTCTGGGTTTTATTAACCTCCTCCCACATATGTGACACTGGCGCCTTAAACGTGGTATTTATGGGCTGACAATTTGCTTCGTTACTTAGTGGATGGTTGTTTTTTTTATGAGTAGTAAATTTTTTTTGTGCTAACTGTATGATTACTTTTTCTAGTACAGTTTAGTTTTTTTTTTTTTGTATGCAGCAACTAGTTATACTAACTAGTGGTTTGCTAATTTATATAATTTGCTAGTACCTAATTCATAAAATAATACTAGTATATTGTAACAGACGGAGAGTAGTCATTCAATTATTGCCGTTATTGTAAATCACTGTTCATGATTTCTCCTATTTACCGGAGCAGAGGATTTTTTTTTATCGGTTTAAATTGACGGTTCCGTACACTTTATTTTTTTTTTAAATTTGAAGCGTCGCTATTGCGTATTCCGTATTTTTGCGTATTGGCTTTGAAATATTTTGAATGTTTTGTTTTCTTCTATAGGAATTTTTTTTGAGTAGGTTCCGTACATAGTTTTGAAATTAATATTTACCTACTTATTTATTTATTTTTTTTCTCTTTTCGATTTGTTACTTTTCTCTGGAAGGTTCCGTACATTTTTACGGTACGACTTAATAGACATTTCATAATTTTCTAAAACGGTTCCGTACATTTATTTTCTTGTTATTGTTAGCTTTTTTTCTTTTTTTTCTGACAAATAATCACATAAACATGGCTTTTCCTGTTAAATTCCTATCACTACAGAAAGCAGAGCTAGAATACGAAGTTCTTATCAGAGGTGTTACTCCTGCTTCCACCGTTCAAGAATTACGGAAACAAATAGCAAAAGTAGGGCCTTTATTTCCTTCGGAGGACATTTTAGACACTCCATTAACACCGAAAGAAGATTTAACGGCAGTCAGTGAGGTACTGGCGAAAATAAAAGTATTTATGGATGGAGATTTGGACAGGAACGTACTGTTGCGTACTCAGAACCTTATACATCATGTATACCGTAGGTTAAACCGCATCACCTCCAGTGATGAGACGGAGGACTTGTACAACGCCTGTGTTAAGCAATTCAAATTACTTCACGAATCCTTCAAACTTGCTAATGATAAGGGTACTGACACGTTGCTCTCTGCAGGTGTTGCGGAATCGCCGACTATCAGTTTGCCATCTGTTCCAATGCCAGTAAATGTTTCTGTTAAATGTGAACGTGGTATCTCTAGTGAGCTAGGAAAACTTAAATATGACGGTAAAACTTGTGTTAGAGCGTTTATACAGCGTGTGTCAGAATTTTGTGAGGCAAGAAATATCACAGATCATAAAGTCTTATCTTACGCATCTGAGATCTTCACGGGTGACGCCTTACATTGGTACAGATCAATTCGTGATCAGGTTAATGATTGGACCGAATTAGTTGTTTTATTAAAACTCGACTTCAGTCAGTCTGATTATGATTACAGACTGCTTTCTGAGATTCGAGCTAGGACGCAGGGAGAATCTGAAAATATAACGATCTATCTTTCCGTAATGTCCGGGTTGTTTTCTCGTTTAACGAAAACACTTACGGAGGACGAAAAGTTAGAAATTATTCTTCATAATATTCGTCCGTGCTACGCTAGTACATTGGCATCGGTTACCGAGATCACGACAATTGACGCCTTGAGAAGTTTATGTCGTAACTACGAACACATACAGGCACGATTAGCTAATTTTCATGAACCATCTGGGCCTACATCTGCCACTCTGGCACCTGAATTTGCTTATAGAGGAAATAATAATAGGAAACCATTTCAACATAATCACAATAAACAACATATTCAAGGTTTACAAACTCAATATACTAAAAATAATAACACAAATACTAACAATTTTAACAAAGCAGGCTTTAATAAACAATATGTACATGCAATAGATGCTCCTAAAGCTAGATTTTGCCCTAGGTGTCGTGTCAACACCCATAATTTGCGGCAATGTTCTGCAGACAAAACTAAGGTATTTTGTTTTGTTTGTGGACGTAAAGATGTGAAAACTCCTCAATGTCCTGATTGCTGTAAAAATAAGCCATTAAGTTCAAAAAACTAGTTTCGTTGAATTGTGGCGGTAATTTCGATAGAAGTGATTGGGATAATTGGCTTCAGACTTTGAGAATATTTTTTAAAACTTACAAAACTGCCACAATTCTCAGTAAACCAAGTAATGATACTCGACCTTATGTCACAATCAAAATAAATAATATTACTTTTACTGGTCTTCTTGATTCAGGATCGGCAGTTACAATTTTAGGTAATAATTACCATACACTGTTACAATCCCAAGGTTTAAAAATGTTTACAGATACTCGAATTACTGTAACCGCTGCTGGCGGTCAATCCCTTGGTAGTTTAGGATATATGGATTTACCAGTGCAGTTTGATAATCAGTTTCACTTAATCAGAGCAGTAATAGTTCCCGATATTGAAACGGGCCTTATTTTGGGTATCGATTTTTGGCGGAAATTTAAAATTTGCCCAAAATACTTAGGTAGCATCTCTCTGGAAACACATGATGTTAACATCAAACCCAAGTCAAATACTGTTATTCACGGTTACGAAGATTTAACAGAGTCGGAAAAACTTATCGCGGATAACATAATAGAACAATTTAAGGATATCTCATTTGAGCGCAAAGGTCTCGGGGAAACTAGTTTAATCACACATCGTATTGACACCGGTGATGCTCAGCCAATTCGGCAAAGGTACTATCGCATGTCTCCTGAGAAACAGCGTATACTAATCGAACAGGTCGATGAAATGTTAGCTCTTAACGTAGTCGAGCCTTGCGAGAGTGCTTGGTCATCACCCGTATTACTAGTAACAAAGAAAAACGGTCAACCCCGATTTTGCCTTGATAGTCGCAAATTGAATTCAGTTACAAGGAAAGATGCGTATAACTTACCTTATATATCAGAGATCCTTGATAATTTGCGAGACGCTCGTTACCTAAGTAGTATTGATTTATCGAAATCTTTTTGGCAAATTAATATTGCACCTGCGGACCGTGATAAAACGGCGTTTTATGTTCCAGGTCGCGGAACACTTAGATTTAGACGGACAGCGTTTGGCTTAACCAACGCACCAGCTACTCAGCAGCGCTTAGTAGATCTTTTATTCAGTGAGTTTGGAACTAATGTATTTGCTTACCTGGACGATATCATTATCGTTAATAATGAAAAAATTAATAATAATGAGATAAAAGTCACGTGACTCTTTTACTCCGTGTTTTAGATAAGCTTAGAATGGCCAATCTCACAGTGAACTTGGAAAAATGTAATTTTTTTCGCAACCAGTTAAGTTATCTTGGTTATGTTGTTGACAGTTGCGGGCTACGAACCGATCCCAATAAAGTAGAAGCCATATTAAATTACCCCACTCCCATTTGTCGTAAGGATCTTAAACGTTTTCTGGGTACAGCCACATGGTATCGTCGGTTTGTGCCAAATTTTAGTACGATAGCTGCCCCTTTAAATAAATTGACCTCCACCAAAAAAGGCACGCCGCCATTTAAATGGACAGCTGAGGCTGATGCCGCATTCCAAAAACTTAAGGAGTGTTTGATTTCTGCACCAGTTCTTACTTGTCCTGATTACAATCAACCATTTGAAGTACATGTGGATGCAAGTAACTACGGTATAGGTGGAATGCTGACTCAAATTAGGGACGGTAAGGAACATCCAATTGCTTACATGAGTAGATCTTTGACAGCAGCTGAGAAAAACTACAGCGTTACAGAACGAGAAACTTTAGCTGTCATTACTGCATTAGAGCATTGGCGGTGTTATTTGGAGAATGGTAAAACCTTCACAGTCTATACGGATCACAGTGCATTAAAATGGTTTTTGTCTTTAAGTAATCCCACTGGTCGCTTAGCTCGTTGGGGTGTTAGGTTATCATCGTTTGACTTTATAATTAAGCACCGGCGTGGTGTCGACAATGTGATACCTGATGCTTTGTCTAGGAATGTGCCGGTTGGTGCTATTTCTGCGTCCGATTTAATAGACATTAAAGACGAATGGTACAATAAAATTTATCATGGTTGCACTAATTCACCAATAAATTATCCTAATTATTTAATCAATAATAATATTTTATATCGTTTGTCAAAGAATAAAAATGTCTTGAACAGGGAATTTTCTTGGAAAATGGTAGTTCCTAGCGAGTTGCGTGAGAAGGTTTTGTTTGAAAATCATGCCGACCCAACAGCTGCACACTTGGGTGTTTTCAAGACCTATAATCGCCTTGCACTACGTTATTTTTGGCCAGGCATGTATAAGGACGTCGTTAAGTATGTCACCTCTTGTCAAAAGTGTCTTGAGTACAAAACACCCAATCATCAGACACTTGGTATAATGGGTCGCCCAAAACAATGCTCGCGCCCATTCCAAATGATTTCCATAGATCTCATGGGTCCTCTACCCATAACTCGTAAACAAAATAGTTATATTTTCGTTGTAACTTGCTGTTTTTCAAAATTTTGTCTAATTTTTCCAATAAAAAAAGCAACTTCCAACATAATCATTAAGATTTTGGAGGAATCCGTGTTCTTGATTCATGGTATTCCACAAACTATATTTATGGACAATGGTACTCAATTTATTAGTCATGATATGTCAAACCTGTTTCATCGGTATAATATTCCTAACATTTACTATACCCCAAAATATACTCCACAGATAAACACCGTTGAACGATATAATAGAACTATAATCACCTGTTTATCTACTTTCGTGGACAATGATCATAGGTCTTGGGACATTTTCATTCCAAAAGTGCAATTCGCTGTAAATAACTCTGTGAACGAGGCAACTGGTTTTACGCCTTCCTTTTTAGTCTATGGTAGGGAGCTCGTCACCTGTGGGACTCACTACGTAGATACAGACTTAGAAAACGAAATTTTGTTTTTGCCAAGGGACATTTACGCGGAAAACTTGGGTTGTCTTTCTTCAATCTTTGATGATGTGCAGGCAAAATTGTGGCATGCGCACTGTAAAAACACATCGCACTATAATCTGCGTCGCAAACAGGCAGAATTTAGTGTTGGTGATATTGTTATGAAACGTGCTTATGTGCTTAGCGATAAAGATAAAAAGTTTAGTAAAAAGTTAGCACCTAAGTTTATTAAATGTCGTGTTACACATAAAAAGTCTCCCCTTGTTTATGTCTTAGAAGATATGTCTGGTAAAGATTTGGGCACCTGGCATATAAAAGACATCAAATTAGTAGGCTACCATAAGTAATTTTTACATTTTTATTTTTGAACACTAACCAAAATATTTTATATCAAATCTATCCAATCTGTTTAACATCCTAAAGCATAGTTTGTATTAGGTTATTAGTTGATATAAAACTGTAACCTTATGTAATGAAAGGACGCGTTAATATTCTATTGAAAGTCTATTACTGTTTGTTTGATAGCGTGAAGTATGAAATTAGTTATAATATTGTTGAGTGAGTGTCGGCTGGGCAGCGTTCGGGAAGCTTCGCGATATCTTCTCGTCCAAAATACCGCAGTGTCTCAAGACTAAGGTCTTTGACCAGTGTGTGTTGCCAGTGATGACATACGGAACAGAGACGTGGTCGCTTACTATGGGCCTCATAAGAAGGCTCAAGGTCACCCAAAGGGCGATGGAGCGCGCTATGCTCGGAGTTTCCCTGCGTGATCGAATCAGAAATGAGGAGATCCGTAGGAGAACTAAAGTAACCGATATAGCCCGCAGAATCGCCAAACTTAAGTGGCAGTGGGCGGGGCACATAGCTCGCAGAACAGATAGCCGTTGGGGCAGAAAAGTTCTCGAGTGGCGACCACGAACCGGAAAACGTAGTGTTGGCAGGCCTCCCACTCGGTGGACCGACGACCTGGTGAAGGTCGCGGGTTGCGCATGGATGCGGGCAGCGCAGGACCGGTCGTTGTGGAAATCCTTGGGGGAGGCCTTTGTCCAGCAGTGGACGTCTTTCGGCTGAGAGAAGAGTGTAGGCAATGCAAACGGATACTTATGTATAAATGCGGATTTTATTTAATAGGAATAAAATCCTTGGTGACGAGAGGGGGTAATGTAACGTTGTACATATAAATATTAAATATCATAGCAAAAAAGTAAAATATTATTTTATCTTACATATATTACCCTAGTATGAAAGGGTTTTCTTATTCGCGCTTCACTCCAATACGGATCCCTAAAGTTCGAGATGCTTCGATTTCTCATAACAATGACCAGGAGGCGTGGCATGGTGACCGCGTCTCCGACGCAGCGGTCATGCATTGGAAGGGTCCTCGCAACACATCGTTGCGAAGAGAGCTAGCGTGTGGCCGTGTATTCACATTTAAAATATTTAAACCGCTCCGCACGTTGTCGTAATAATATTTTTTATTCTAACATCTTAATTGCTTCAACAAAACGTTAAAAAATCGTTCTCCCCAATAGGGGAACAATCTTTGGACTGCAAGGTACGCCCTGCGTCATTCACGCAGCCTTACGCGCGTCCCTCCAGCACTGGGAACAACCACTGGCCTTTTGGGCTGGAAGGAACACCCTGCGTCGTCCACGCAGCCTTACGCGCGTTCCTCCAGCGCTGTACTCGCACTACACCGGCTCCCCTATCGACATCATTACTGCCAGGGAAGTGGTATGCCAAGGGAGCAAATTGTCAGTCGGGCATAGTAGGGTCCACGCCCATTTCTTTTGTTAATTTTTTTAAAAATAAATATGTGTTCACATTTTGACCTCTGGGTTTTATTAACCTCCTCCCACATATGTGACAAAGCGCCCAGCTGATATTAAGTGTTACAAATGTGGCGTTACGGGACATAAGCAAGCGGATTGTCCTAAAAAGGAATCGATTGATACTAGCGAAAAACCAAAACATGATGTACCCAATAAGCGTAAAAGTGTAATCACATGTGTTTATTGTAAGAAACCCGGTCATGATCATGACATTAACGAATGTTTTGCGAAACAACGTGCACAGCAACAAAATCGTACTAGCGTTAATTTTTGCAGTCGCAAAGATATAATAGGTAGGCGTCGTTATAGAGGGATTCCGTTGATGTTTTTGTTTGATTTTGTTGTGTCACCGCAAGATTTTTGTTTTTGATATACAGAGGTGCTATAGGTAGGCATGTCTCTGATATCCACATCGGTTTGACGTGACGCTTACTATTGAACTAAGTAGGTAGGTACCTAGATTATATTTCGCTTAATTTACTTTTAGTATCGGATATATGCTCGATGAATGTATGAATGTTACCGTTACAATATGCCCCTTTGTGCTGGATAGGGTTGGCGTTACCTACATGCGTACGAAAATTCACAACCGTCAACCCATGATACTGTTTTAAATGGAACGTTACTCACGGGTGTGACCCACTTTAGAGTCGTTGTGGGCACATCATGTGTTTCTCGTCCACATGTCCTAAACGAGTTGAAACTCGTTGTTCAGTACGTAATGTTGCTATTCGATGGTATTTCGATGGATGGAGTTACGTCGTCTGGGTTTACATTCTGGGTATGGGTACAAATGCAAAGTACTTAGCTGCATATTAGGCCTGATGTTCCATTCTCATGATTAGGTGGAACATTATGTACGTACTGTACTGTAGAGGAAAACAACAATAACAATTATTGGGCTGATGAGTTGCGGCAATTACAACTAATCTTTAAAAGCTATTCCCGAGCAGAAGATATCACAGACTTCTGTTCTGAACCCCAACGTCGGGCACGAGAATACTGTGCCAGCGATAACGGTGTTGGTGAGAGATGGGTCTCAGGAGTCTTCTGTACAAAGTCGTAAGTCAAAAAGAGGGGTCATTAGATAAAGGACAGCCGAACGGTTGTGGCGAAATCAAAAGCAGCAGGATGCTAGAGTAAATGAGAACAGGCTTGCCCCACGTACCTTTGGCGAAGGTGACATGGATTTTGTTATCAAGTACTTGCAGCCAAAAGGAAAATTAGATCCTGGGATGCGAGGACCCACAGAGGAGTTCACAGGGTCCTGGCTAATGACCGCTATGAGCTGAAAATAATGGCTGGAGCTTACGGGAAGACGACGTATGCTGCCGCTGTTCATGGTCCCTTGGAGAGGTAAACCTGCACTTCCTTTTGAAGGTGAGTGCCAAGTCTGGGCAGTATACCGAAATTCGTGCCTATGCTGACAGCCACCGGGAGGTATGCTCAAATTTATAGCCTATGCCTACGGTGTGAAATCTTGGGCGGTATGCCGAAATTACTGCCTATGCCGACGAGTCGCCGGGAGGTATGCTCAAATCATAGCCTATGCCTACGGTGGGAAATCTTGGGCGGTATGCCGAAATTAGTGCCTATGCCGACGAGTCGCTGGGTGGTACGCTGAAACTAACGCCTATGCCAACAGTGTTCCCTGCATGAATTGGTCGACCAATGTATTTGTGTTGTAGTTAGAAACAATTTTTGCTTATTGTGCATGTTCTCTGTGACTGTTTTGTTATTTTGATGTTGGTCAAATCATAAACATTGATTCCAATTTTCAGATAATAAACAATGATGTGTTGGGCCTAGGAAGTGATGAGGACAAAGCCCTTAAAATGCTTCCGGGCCCTTCTGCCTTGTTGGGTCCATCTCAATTGCCTGACGATGACCTGCCCATGAAATCTAACACGGACCCTGTTGAGGACAACAGGATGTCAGGAGAGGCCGTGTTAGCTGCCCCGAGTGTGGATTGACGGGAAAGCGATGACAGCGCTCTCTGGCGGTTGAATTTGAAGCGTGCGGACGTGTCGTTTCGTGCTCCCATTTTTCCGAGTTTATTTTTGCCAATCAATTTATTTTCGCTATTTGCTAGTAATTGTTAATTGTTTTGATTTAAAAATAATTATAATTGTTCTTATCGCCGTTGCACTTTTATTTTTAAAATTCAAATAACTTTGAGTAGCTAAAAATACTATTATTTATTGAACGAACTGTCCGCAGTAAGCCGGCGATGAACAATGTCTTTTTCGTCTTGTTTCATGAATAAAATCTAAAACCAATATTATTTTACAATAATACCAAAAATATATTTAAGATCCTCATAGCGAGCCATTTTATTTTGATATAAAACACAGTAAGGTTTGCAAAACTTTTTTTTTCAGTTCCTAATTTGTCCCCCGAAAATGACACTTATTTAAAAAAAAATATTTACTTACTTTGCACATCTGTGTTTGGATCATAGAATTACACCATCCTACCAAATTTCATCTGATTTGGTCAGTAGATTTGGAGATAATTTACTGCGATAGACGGACGGACGGACGGACAGACGCATGAGTGATCCTATAAGGGTTCCGTTTTTTCATTTTTATACGAAACCCTAAAAACTCAATCGTAACATTCGGAAGGTAGGATTAGGATTTTACTATTTCCGGGAACAAAATAAAAGTACGATTTATTCGGCTAACTAAAGACCATTGACCGAAACTTTAAACCCATTGTAACCCGTCACAACAAACCTCTTTGTTTGCGGATTTTTTTAGCCAATAGGATGACAGTCAGCCGTGCGCTGAAAAACTAAATACAGATCAAATAAAAAAAACATCGAAATGGCATGATTTCAGGTTTTTTTTTCTGTTTTTACTCGATCATATAATGAAGTTGTAGATCAATTTCATTATACGAACGAGTAAAAAAAAATTACTCCATCGTATAATGAAGTTGATCTATAAAATAATTGTACGTTCGGGACAGTCGCTCTCGATAAGAGTAAAGTTTTGCATGCCATTTTATTTAATAAGCACCTAACTTATCTTCTACTTTATGTACCTACTAGCTTTCGCCCGCGGCTGAGCCCGCGTGAATTTCCCACGGAAACAGTGTTTTTTCCCGGGATGATTTTACTTTTACGTTAATAGAAAATTTCAGGAAGATCATCGAAATACAACTACTACGTAAGTACATAATATCTCGATGAGGAAGATAGTTTCAGTAGATAAAGCGTAAACAGACAAACAAACAAATAAATCAACAAGCATAAATAAATATCTTATAACCCACTTTTAACAATTTTGATTTCAAAAAATATTCTTTAACAAGTGTAGTTAATTACAAGTTAATTACAGTTACTAGTTAATTACAATAGCTGCACGAACAGACATACAGACATACAGATTCATACGATTTTTTACCCTTTAATGTCTGCCTGGAAATCATAACGCAAGCCGCGTTAAAAAACTTCGTACCCGAAAAAAAACAAAAAAATTGAAAATAGCACCTACGATTTACCAGAAAATCCCTACATCACCGTATCTAACCCCAATTTTTGAAATAAATATATAACATCTTACAATTCATAATGGTTAAAAAACAATAAAATCACGCTAAGTAAATTACTCGTAAATGCAGCGTATTCAAGCGTTCAACAAACCTTTACGCGAAGACCGCTACTAAGATGAAATTGCACTCGTGTGCCTTTTAGCATATTTAACCAACCTGGCATAGGTCACATAACAGACCAACTATTAACAGTATAAAAGCCTTCATGCTTGACTGAGTCCAATTCACGTACGGCAATTCTGAAAAATTTAAGTGCACGATTTTCCGTCTATTGTACGAAAGTACGACCACAGTATTTTTGCTGAGCTTAGAACAAATACCTCGTATTTAGCTTTCATAGTAGGTCATTTTAAAATCTTTCTTTCCTTATCGAGTTTGATATTACTACGAAAAAAAAACGATTGCTGTTCCAAACTGTTTATTATTTTATTTTATTTTTTATTTGACTGTTCTGGTATCCACGGAAGACCAGCGTCGTGGTCCTTGCCACGACACTTTGCTAAGTGGAGACCATTTTGGTGCATATTAATAATACTGTCTATATTTTTTTCTGTGTTTTCATTTTGTGTGCCAAATAAAACAATTTTTTTTACTTTCTTTATTTCTATGAGTAATTGTAATTTCTTAGCCTTATTCCTTATGCGACTATCACCATCTAACGGCAGCAGCATAAACACACAGTAAACTGAAAAGTCAGCTGTGGTGCAGGTTTCCTCACGATGTTTTCCTTCGCCGGAAGATGTTTTCCATCCGGAGACTGTCGGAAAATATCGAGTGTTACCGAAGTTGCTTGAATTTGTTACAATGAAGGCCTTGCTCCAGTAAGATGAGCTCTCTTTGTCGTAGTTCACTAATTAACGACTACGTCCTACAAAATGTTTGCGAAAGTAGGTTCATAATAATTGCCTTTACAATAGGTACCTACTAATGCTACTAACATAGCATAAGTTTACTAACATTATGAGTCATGGTTACTTGAATAAATATTATTTCATTCAATAAAAGTACTTCTTCTTCTTAGCGAGTCGAAATGGCATCTATATTTTCCCAGACCAGTAGGTGGCAACGATAATCGCTAGCCTGTAAAGGTCCTCTATGGTACACGATTTGGGATAATTTGGACACGAAAGGTGGTGAGCCATAGATTGCACGGCTCCGCAATCGCACGTAATATTTGCCGAGAAACCCCACCTAACGCGGTTTTCACGGCATCTCCCCACAGCAGCCCGAAGTATATTTAGAGTCTTCCAGACTGCGCAGGGGAGATCTCCACCCGGTGGGAGTTTCTCGGTCGGAATAACTGGGGGGCTAAAAGGGCCACTTTGATGAATCGGGACAGGAATATGTTTTCTTTCATTCCTCATTTCTTAAATATTTAAAAACGAACCTTATAACACCAACTTAAGAGACAATAATCAGGGCAGCCTTTACTTTGATAATACCCTCCATACAACAGCCCATGCGAGATGAGCTAAATATGCTAAACGGAGGCGAGCGCAGTTTAATGTTGCAAGATTTTGAATCTCTGGGGATTCCAGTTTGAACTAGATTTAAGCCTCCGTGGTACGGTCATCATATGACTAAGCAATTTTATCAGTTGTACTTAAATGTTGTTTTTAGGGTTCCGTACCTCAAAAGGAAAAAACGGAACTCTTAGATAGATCACTTTTTTGTCCGTCTGTCTGTCAATTTTTTTTTGTCAGGATCGCTTAAAGGTATCAAGTAGAAATTAATGTCGAATACT
Source organism: Ephestia elutella (assembly GCA_018467065.1). Taxonomy (NCBI): domain Eukaryota; kingdom Metazoa; phylum Arthropoda; class Insecta; order Lepidoptera; family Pyralidae; genus Ephestia; species Ephestia elutella. The sequence goes on along the minus strand of CM031576.1, from coordinate 4,681,521 downwards.
CGGATCCACGGTCTCTTTCAGCAAAAAAATAATCAAAATTTTACCTTAACCCAATCAGGAGATATTCCCGTAAATGTTGCGATTTTTTGCATATTTTGCGATTTCAGACAGCAATCAAAACCTATGGGGTACTTCCCGTTGACCTAAAATGATAAAATTTGGAAAAAAGCAAGGTCTAACAGTGCTCATACAGGAATATAAATTTGAAAATCGTAAATATGTTGTTGGAAGTCTGGTACAAACTTATTTTTGCGCTCGATGCAGTATGAATCCAAGGGATCGAACTGCAAAGTTAAGTTGGTTTTTGAAACTAGTAAGTATTTTAGTTAGAGCTATAATATGAGATGCTTATTGTGTACGGAACCCTCGGTGCGCGAGCTTAACTCGCACTTGGCCGGTTTTTTTTACTTCAATTCTTCTTCTTGTCGAGTCGGAATGTCTATGTTGTTAAATTAGTTTGGACTAGTATTTGGCCATACTAATCGCTCTGTCGTTGGCCTTGTTTAAGTCCTCTATTGTGCAGAAGGTGCATTTTGGACATGACAACAGGAGTATGGTTTGAATGTAACCACAGTTACAAATCATTGCTAGAGAAGTCCCACTTAACTCGGTTTTCATGGCATCTCCCAACACCAGCCCGGAGCGAATGCCCTGGGGAGATCGCCACCCAGAGGGAGCTTCTTCAATCAAAAATAGTCTTTGCCTGCAATTTCCAACAGTCGCTCATATAAAAGAAGTTACCAAATTAGAATAGACAATTAATTGAAAACAGAAACATTTATCGAATTCAGCCTACATTTTCCATATTTCATTCAAAACGATTGTTCAATAACTTATGCCTGTCAAAACGCCGATAGAGGCCGGGCATTCAATAACGTTTATTTTTTTTATCTGTATTCGCCAACTACAGTCAGATAAACGGCGAACGGCCTTTTGTTTCCATCTTTATTTGCATATTACTGTTTGTTTCGAACTAGCTTTTGCTCGCGGCTTCATCCGCGTAAATTTCCCAAGGGAACAATGCTTTTTCCCGGGATGAAAGGTACCCTATGTCCTTCTCAATGCTTCTATATGTATGCGAAACTTAACCCTCTGCGACTGACGTGGTAGTCCCACAGACACCACAAGTGTTAAAATCAGCTCTAAAAACTTTTCTCTTTGAATTTTGTTTCTCGCATTTTTTGTACCTTCCTAGAATGTGCCGCCGAATGTGTCGATATAGTATAAACAATCACCGATATCACATGTGAGGACATAATCGCTCCGGTGTCCACTATACTACCACGTCAACATTACCGTAAGAATCTATCAGACTACCACGTCAGTAATATCGTAAAATTTCCATAGTGTCTCCCAGGCTACCACTTCAGTAGAATCGATAATTTTGTTTGTTTTATGCAGATAATCTAAAAGAGAATATACACTTCGTCAACAGAGAGGCAACAGTCCACCGGGTTGTGTTACCTAAGCCAAAATACAATAGTTATCTAATTTGAATATTGATTTGAGATTTCTTTTTCCCAATTTTGTTGACGTGGTAGTCTGACAGACACCATTTTCCACTAAAACATTAATTAAAATTGATGACATCATAAGACTAATTTCATTTACTTAGCTAAATGTACAATATAGATACAATTTAGAAATTGAGAATTAAGTGAAATAAACTAATATTTATATGCCAATGTATGTCAAATTGGTTCACAAAAATTAAAAAAATATTGAGGCTGTATAACTTTTGATTCTACCAGTAAATTTAACTAATGTCTGTTTGTTTATATTACTTGTTTCATGTTTACTCCGAAACTTTTGAGAAAAGTAAAAAACATTCCAGTTATATATTTTATTTTAATTAATTATTCATTTGAAATGTTTGTTCTTTTTATGCCATGAGCAATAAAGGATTCTATTACTTAAACCTGATTACAAAATCACGTATTTTTTAATTTCTCAATTGTTTCATAAGTATAGATTGCAATAAGCTAAATAAAAAAGGTCTAAATTACAAATTGTAATAAATATTTAATTTAGAAAAGGTGTCTGCTAGACTACCACGTCAGCAAAATTGTAAAAATTGGACCACGTCAGTCGCAGAGGGTTAAGGAAGATTGGTTCAAAAGATCATTCCGGGGTAGTGGTCCAACTGCTCTGTCTAACTAGTTGGACTTTACTAGTGGCAGTTGTCTAACTTTAAAACTAGTTGTACCACAGCACCTTTTAAGAGTTCCGTGGTCCATTTCATAAATCCTGAAGAGGTTACAAACAAACAAACTCACTTTCGCATTTATAATATTAGCATATTAGTTAGGATTGTTGTTCAGCCAAATGACGGAACATACAAGATGCAATTGTGCATCATCTGCAAACTGTCGGTGTATGGCAGAATCTTGAGATTCGGCGCTGAACAGAATAGTTGTTTTGAAGAAAACTACAAAATTTGTGAAGATTTCATGAAAAAACTACAGAAAAAAATTCGATGAAATTTGATACACAACAGGCGTTCATGTCATAATTTAGACAAATTCGAAATACAAAATTATTATAATATATGTAACTAGCTTTCGCCCGCCCGAATTTCCCACGGGAACAGTGCTTTTTCCCGGGATGAAAAGTACCCTATGTCCTTCTCCGTACTTCCAGCTAAGTGTATGCGAAATTTCAGGAAGATTGATTCAGTAGATTAAGCGTGAAGAGGTAACAAACAAACAAACAAACTCACTTTCGCATTTATAATATTAGTTAGGATTAGGATACGTAATATCTCGATGATGTTATATGACATTTTTATCTATTTCAACCTATGATTCGACTCTGACTTGCGCTTGAACTCGAGTTGCGATGAAATAAGTACCTACGAAAATGAAGATAATCACTCTTTCTGATGATCATGAGTCCTTCCGCTCCGACAAAACATAAAATTGGAAAATACCCAGGCGAAGCAGTACCTACTTATTCCGATCTATAGCCTGAAAGGCCACCTTTGCATTCTCCCATCATCCATAACTCATGTGCTTGTTACTTCATAACTCACGATACTAAAGGTAATACAAACTTTTTTCAGAGTTATTAATATGCTGTTACGAGTCATGCTTAGACGATTTACGTGCTTGGAATTCCTAACATATGTTGCGCGGTTTCCACACAATCTATATATATTTATTTAACTCATAAGGGACTGACTAACTGATTGATCTATCAACGCACAGCTCAAACCACTGGACGGATCGGGCTGAAATTTGCACAACTTATCCGTGGTACACCATTTTGCCATACCAGTGTGACTATTTGGCATGCAGGTAGATGTTATGACGTAGGCATCCGCTAAGAAAGGATTAACGCGAGTGAAGCTGCGGGCGCCAGCTAGTCCTCAAATAAAACTGGAGCATTTTCAATTTTCAATCATATGCGATGCCTATTCTGATACTTTGTAGCCCTTACTAAAGGATATGTACAGTCAACAACTCAATTAGGTATCTTTGCCACTAAAATAAATTTTGCGAAAGGACTCTAACTGAAAGGTGATTTCCGTTTTGAGGGAACAGTGATCATTCAGCGACTTACAAAAAAATTGGGTTTATTCCACGTTCGCTCCACGGTTGTGCCGTTTTGCCCCCTTTCTCTCTCTCTCTCTCTCTCTCAGCCGAACGAAAGACGTCCACTGCTGGACAAAGGCCCCTACATTCTAAAAATTTTGCTGCTGTATTTAATGAGTGTTACGAAATGAAACGTTTGCCAAATGAGATGTAGCTTCAGAAAGGAAAGGAGTCAGAGGTTCAACCGCCGCCGTCGCGTCACCGGATTGTCACCAGTCTGACCGCAAATCCAGAATTATTAGAAAACTTGTTAAAGTAATTACGTAAACTCGAGTACGAGAGTAACCCGGTTAAAACTCTAACTTCCTCTAATGTGCTGTGCGGTTCGCGAAATAATTGGAAAATATTTTGTCCTTTCATTTGAATCGCTTATTAACAATATTATCATCAATACAATAACAACTGGTCTGTGTCTGTACCTAAAAGATATTTTAAGGAACAATAATATAGTCTTTATTTTTTATTTTTTTTTGTCAGTCTCCGTCTTTCCGTCTGTCTGTATGTTTGTACACACATCACGCAATAACTACTGGACGTAATTAGATGGGATTTTCAGTTGTATTGTTGGTCAAATCTGGCGTAATCAGCTTGAATACGAACATAACTTAGAACCCGTGATATTAACAATAGAATTACGTAAGGACGGAGTTCACGGGCTGTGCTCGTAAATAAAAAAAAATATACTTAAATACGAAAGATTTGTGAGTGAGGATTCTTTCCTCAATCACACAAAATCGACGGGTTGTGATAATGATAAAATTTAGTTCACGGATAGAAACGTACCGGGAATAGCAAAATGGGTACTTTTAATCCCGAAATTCCCACTGGCCTTAGCTAGTTCAAAATAAAACCAAATTTTAATTTTGATTAAAATTACAAAATTTTGTTGTAGGTAGTTTAGTCTTAACATTCCAGAAGCCCATTTACAGAGGAACCCTGAAAATGGTTTCAACAGAAACACGAAGTCCATTTTCACAACTTAGTCTTTTTACATATATTATCATAACAGTTCTTTAATAACACCAAAGTTTATAACTTATATTATAACATTCTCTAACATTAACCTAAAAAATACATTTTACCCTCGATTTTAGTACCTACTTATTATAATATATAATATAGTTATTTCAAAATATTTAATGTTTAAAACAGTTAGTTTAATAACACCAAAGTTTGTAACTTATAACATTTTCTAACATAAACCTAAAAAATACATTATACCTAAACTAGCTGTTGCCTGCGGCTTCGCCCGCGTGAGTTTCGCTTAGACGAAAAGTCTTTTTGCGTCCAAACTGTTTCAGATGTTTCGGATCTTCGATTTTTATACGTCTACAGAAAATGCTCATCAGATTAATCAAGTTTTGCTAAGCCGCCATTTTCATATATGTTAAAGTGTATTAGCTGGTCTCTTGGAGTTCTTCATCAGATGTTCCAGATCTTCAATTTTTATACGTCAGCAGAAAATGCTCATCAGGTTAAACGACTTTTGTTAAGGCACCATATCCATATTTCTTATGGTTTAGCTGTTCTGCTATGGTTCTTCATCAGGTGTTCCAACACCAAAGTTTATAAATTATAATACTTATAACATTTTCGAACATAAACCTAAAAAATACATTATACCTAGATGTTATTACTTATCAATTATTTCAAAATATTTAATGTTTAAAACAGTTAGTTTAATAACACCAAAGTTTGTAACTTATAACATTTTCGAACATAAACCTAAAAAATACATTATACCTAGATGTTATTACTTTACAATTATTTCAAAATATTTAATATTTAAAACAGAGTTCGTTTAATAACAGCAAAGTATAAAACTTATAATATAATATTTTTGAACATAAACTTAAAAAATACATTTTACCTAGATGTTATTACTTATCAATTATTCCAAAATATTTAACATTTAAATCAGTTCGTTTAATAACACCAAAGTTTATAACTTATAATATAACATTTTCAAACATAAACCTACAAAAAACATTTTACTTAGATATTATTTACTTGTCAATTATTTCAAAATAGTTCATTTAATAAGATCAAAGTTTATAACTTATAATATAACATTGTCAAATATAAACCTAAAAAAACATTTTACCTAGATGTTATTTACTTGACAATTATTTCAAAATAGTTCGTTTAATAAGGTCAAAGTTTATAACTTATAATATAACATTTTCGAACATAAACCTAAAATAACATTTTACCTAGATGTTATTACTTATACTTCATTGCATTACTGTACAGGTAGATAGCGACGATCAGACCGTACAGACCTAACACCTCGGCGAGGATAAGAATCAGGATCATTCCGACGAATAGTCTAGGCTGTTGTGCTGTGCCGCGGACGCCGGCATCTCCCACGACGCCTATGGCGAAACCTGAAGCGAGGCCAGAGATTCCTACTGCTAGACCCGCTCCCAAGTGGAGTAAGCCTCTGGAAAAATAATTACACTAGTTTACACAATTTGTGTACACTCAAAGTTACTAGGTTTTTTTGGAATGTGTAATATAGGTCTGATTATAAATTACCCCCATCACGTAAGATTTGCGAAAAAAAATGTCTCAAAAATTCAAAAAAATATATTTCACTAATATTTTGAGACAGTATTAAAATAAGTAGTTCTAAAAAAATTTACATGTTTTATAGCTGTAAACATTATAACACTCTTCAATAATATAAAGCAATTCAATTTTAAATTTTCCAATTTTTTTCACCGCAAAAACATTTTTTGAAAGTTGTGTTAATTTCTCCATACATTTTATGGTTATAGTCCTTGTACGTGTGTGCCTTTCGTCAAGATCCGTCCAGGAGACTTCGTTTGATTGAGTGACAAAAAGTTGTATGGGAATTTCATCATTTATGATAATAATATACAAGATGCGCAAACACACACAAACTGACGCCATGACAACATTTCCGTGTTGGGGTTACACGCAGAGTTTTTAGTATTTATGTTCCATTCTATTGTATTTTAATTTTTTTGTTGTGTTGTGTTTTATATCTAAGAAATAAACATATTCTATTCTATGCGCCCTGAGGCTTCGCTCCCGTGCATTTTTAGGTGTAACTCTACTCGTGAATTTCATCGAAATCTGCTCTGTAGATTTTGTGTGATTGAGTAACAAACACATCCGAACGATTGCATAGCGAGCTCGTACCCCACATTCGAAATAATTGTAATTTTTCATGAATAAATTTACGTAATAAAAATTTAGAATTTATTTACGAAGTGGAAAAATAATACAGGATATAGATTATGATCTCTATTAAGGTTTGAATCGTGTACTTTTTAATAAAAATACATATTTTCGGCTTAATTAATTCATAAAGGCACCGAAAATTTAGAAAATATTTCAGCTTTCAAGTCATGAAACTTAAAATTTTCAGCGATAACATATATATATTTTTATATAATTAGTTTATATATATGCTATATTAAAGTCTTAATCGAGCACTTTTGTTTTAAAACTAATATTTTTAAAGATATTTGAGAAATAGTTGCTAAATCGGTACAAAATCTGTTCGATCCTGCCAACGAAAGTAAAACATTGTGTTGTGCAAAAAACTATCTTATTGCAACGATCACACGGCGTGGTTAAGCGCATATGAATTCTGTTTTTTGCAGCCCAGGTTGGACCTCGTCTTAACACTACGCCCGGGACTTGACTCTCATGACAATTTCAGAATAAACAGTAGCTCTTAAATATGTTGCTTTTAATCTTCTACTAGCTTTGAACATGAACTTCCCACGGGAACAGTGCTTTTTCCCGGGATGAAAGGTAAAACAAAAAGACAAACCTCAGGGTTTTTATATGTTATTATTTAAGACTTAAATTGAGTATGTACTTTTATTTGATAAAAAAAGAGGTACCCTATGTCCTTCTTCGTAATTCCAGCTATGTGTATGCAAAATTTCAGGAAGATTGATTCAGTAGATAAAGCGTGAAGAGGTAACAAACAAACAAATAAATAAGCTAAATTTTCCATTTCCTTGTTAAAGATTTTGTTTTTTTTTACAAAATAGTTTGGATCAAACATTTGTTATAATAAAATCATTTAAAAAAACTAGGTAGGATTTAAAAAAAAGAAATACACTTAAGGTGAAAGCCAAGCTTTGGCTGTCCATACATTTTGTTCTACAGCAATGCTCTAAACTTCGTTAATGATTCTCATAATAAAATCGAATTTCCAATTCTTATGAAGTAATTGTGCTCTCATGTTGAATTTAACATAATAATGTATAATAATTTACGAGAAAAACGGCATTTAAAATACGACAAAAATTGAGATTCTTGTTGATGTGTGCGTAATATTTTGTGACATTTAGGGGCGACGTCTAGCAGATTTATTACAAACTACTGACTACTACTATTTATATAAAAGCACTTTGAGACCTAAATGCATGCTACCTCGATGTTGCTTGCATTGACAGTGCCTTCGGCTGTACGTGAAAAACAAAAGAAAATCATGAAATGCTAAAAAATTATAAAATAGCAAGTTTCAATATTAAATACAATTTAGGGTTCAATATACTTATTTTTATAAAAGATTTTTTATGGTGAAATTTAATTTTGATTACTGGGACTTTTGGATATCAAGACAGGCTATCTAAATATGACATCTGGACATCACCTGTACATCTGGATGTGATGTCCTGGACTTTATGTCCTGCTGTCCAGGTTTTCGTATCCACATGACCAGACTCCCACGTCTTCAAATTTATTATGTGCAGGTGATGTCCAGATGTCCAGGTCTTCAGCTCCACATTTTCAGATCTTCATTTCCAGATGTTCAGGTGATCATCTCCTGAAGCTTTGGTCTTCATATTCAGCTGTCCAGCATTTCATATGCACATGACCAGACACCCAGGTCTTCACATCCAGATGTCAAGATGTCATATTCAGATATCCTTGCCTTCATATTCAAAAGTCCCAGTTATCAAATTTAAATTTCACCATAAAAAAATCTTTCATAAAAATACGTACTGAACCCTAGATTTAATATATTATTACAAGCTTGCCATTACGTATATGACTGGACTGGAATATTTGTGCGAATTCATCTCAGGCATTCATCGATACGTTGTTGCCGATCTGTGCGAGGTGTAAGATGGCAACGTTGCTTTTTTTTACCCAAAAAGATAATTCTTTTTACAATCATAAGTTTCGTTCTGAAACTTAAACAATTTAATTTTGAAAATACTTTTATCAAAAGACATTATAGTAGGTAGATATTATACACGTAGGTATTCATTTACAAAAAATAAACTATAGGAATATGTGCATACATTTATATTTAGTTTCAAAGAAAACAAATATTACTGATTAATTATTTTTTAGTTTGCATTTCACAACATGTTTTCTGAACGTCTAATTTAATCCTAGAACTTCTAGGGCACGAAGTATCGATACTTTGAATTATCGATAAAGTCGAGGTGGGCTCGACCTCCGTGATTTATATTAATTATTTTTTTTTCGATTTTATTTAAATACATTTCATTGAAAGTGTGATTATGTATTGACCGTTGACAGTGCTGAATCTAAGTATCAGATTCGGATAAGTATTAACAAATTATCAATTAAAATGTAAATAAGGTACCTGTGTATTACTTTTTCACTTTATGCATAAAATACGCATTTATTATTTGCAGATTTATTTTTACGACTGACCATAAAAGGAGTGTTATGTTTTCAGGGTTCATGTATGTATGTAAGTCTGTATGTAAGTTTCTTTATTCCACTATAAGTCCTGAATGGCTTAACAGATTTTGATGTGAGAGGTATTTTTAGATTCCTTGCATTCCTCCGAGTGACATAGGCTATATGACGTCACCATAAAAACAAAATGGCGGATTATATATGCGATAAATAGCAGACCAAAAAACAATAAAATTTGATCAATCTTATCGAGTGGGGTATCAAATTGAAGGGCTTTAAAAGGCGATTTGAAAAATGTATATTACTTATATGTTTGTATATAGGTATACTTTTTGAGTAAAAACTTGTCAGTCGTGTTTTTTATTTTTAATAATTAGCTTGTTGCATATTTAAAAACGATATTAATTTATATCAACAATAAAAGATATCGATATTCGTCGTGGTATCGATGTAAGTCTACACTATATACAATCTATCTACTAGCGTTGCAGGACTATCGATAGTATTGACACGTATCAAATGTCAATACTGTGGCAGGAAATGCACAGCACAAGTGTTTCTGTATACACTAATTCTGTAATACAAAAACAAAAACTGTAACACAGGTTTGTCGTGATGAAGAATTTATCATCACCATCCATCATTCCAAGCAATGAAGGAGTCATCATGAATAATGACTGCAATATTTAACAATTTATGTTGGAAAGGAATAACTATACCTAAAAAAAGTTCGGAAAATAAATTTCCACTTCATTACTAAAAATAAAAGTCAACAATATGTACTATTTAGTTTTATTTTAAAAAAATATAATTCTAGTCATACAATTGAATAGAACATTATGACCATAACGTCTGCGGTGCTGCTTGCTGATTGATTTTTGAAAATGGATGTTCGAACTATTGCTAGATTTGTGTTGGGAATTTAAGAGGTGGTGAAATCCAAACTGCTGAAACTATTGGTAGATAGGTATTTAAATTACAGTTTCTTATTACTTATTATGATTTTGCACTACTGAACTAGTGCCTCTCCATTACTGAAGGTTGGCCGTCAGATTCGCAAACTCTTCTCTGTTCGTCGCTAAGCGAAACAGCTCCTCAACCGTGGTGACTCTGGTCCACTCACATATGTTTCTCAGCCATGATTTTTTCCGTCTTCCAACAAATCTCTTGCCTTCTATTTTTCCCATAAGTTGAAGCAGCTGATATCTGTTGTGTCGCAAAACGTGTCCCAAATATTCAACTTTGCGCTTTTTGACAGTTTGCAACAAAAGTCTAGACATTGCAACGCGCTGGAGGACTTTTTCGTTGCTGAGTCCAATTGATACGAACTTGAACTACATAGGTACCTATATTAATTCTCATAAATATATTTTTTTGCTTTCTTACAAAATATGACAATGACAAGAAGAAATTATAGGTTATTTTTCGCTCTTTGTATTTTTTAAATTTCTTTTTCTTTTTTCTTATGCTGCCAGCCAGTCCGATTGGCATTATTGTAGTTAGACACTCTTTTGAAATAAGTGCCATCTAGTAGCGTATTTTTAAATTTATAACAATGCTTTGCGCTATATTTAATGTCATTTTGAAAGCTCTCGTCGTAGTGTGAGTGAGTGTAGAGATACGAAGATTCATGGCAGATTCTATTCTAAAGCTTTTTTTTCATTATGTTGACTGAAATATAATCGTAGGCCATAAAATAAATAAAATAGTATGTTTACCTCTCGCCAATTCAAAATGTTTGCCTATAAGTACTGCAACAACGCAACAAAAAAAATAAAACGGAAAATGTTGCTATCAACGCCATCCAGCGGAAATTGTTTAATGAACAGCCCTTCGCTTTATCCTTAAGTCTTTTTTTTTCAAAACATCTAAAATGTGAAATATCTCTAAAACGGTTAACGTTTGGATAAGGCAATAGGGGGTAAAAACAATTTGATTTGATCAATACTAACACCTCTCAACGGATGTAGGTCGACTTACCAGTAACCCTGTAGGTACAAAAGTAAAATATCGATATCATAATGTCGACATGTACCTATGTATTGCGAAGCTACATCTCTAGTACATATCTACATGTAAACAAATTTACGCACACAACTTCAATCTTAGTTTCATCGTCAAACCGTGTCTGTGTCTCACTCCGACAGGATGTACGTACAGTCAAGAGACAAAAGTGCAGTCAGAAACTACAAGTCATTATGATCATTAAGGCTAGGCAATAAGGTCATCGAGGTATGACTGCACTTAGACGCTTGACTGTACCTAACTATATAGTCGCATCAAGCTTTGCCCATAAAAACAAAAGCCTAGCGAGAGGACATCGCTTTAAATGATCCTGTTAGAAGTAAAATAGGTACAAACTTGTATATATTGTATTTATCGGTCACTTTATCGCTGATCCCTGAGGCTATCAGGACAGCTACGACCATCCCGTAGATAGCTACAACACCCGCCATGACCACAGGAATGATGGATTTCATGATCATCTCGGGCCGCATCACCGACATGGCTGCGATTCCGCAAGCAGTCTTGGCGGTTCCATATGCAGCTCCAAACGCTGAAAACCCAAACGATTTAAAATCAAACTCTGTAACCAGAGTTTCGAAACTAGTTTCGAATAAAGAATAATACTCCTTTAACCGAAACTAGTTTCTAAATAAATAACAAATTCTGTTTTTAAAACTCCTTACCAATTAAGAAAAAAAATTCTGTTTCCCCCATGTTTCCGCTAACTAGTTTCGATTTAAGAAATATTATTCGTTATTCGAAACTAGTTTCTACATTTTGGTTTCGAAAGCGGCCAAAGGGGTACTTTGACATCAAAATACAAGGAGTTACAAAAAAGATGTTAGTTAGCTGAAACTGCAATCATTGTTTGAAATTTGTTTGAAATATCTAGACTTTGATTTGTTTGACGACACCTCCGTGGTGCTGTGGTAAACCTTGCCTCTGAATCCCCCCTGGATTCAATCCCCAGTCAGGTCAAGATGGAAAATTAACTTTTTCAGATTGACCTGGGTCTTGGATGTTTATCTATTATGTATTTGTTATAAAATATAGTATCGTTGAGTTAGTATTCCATAACACAAGTCTCGAACTTACTTTGGGGCTAGCTCAATCTGTGTGATTTGTCCGTATATATTTATTTATCTTTATTATTGCACAAATAAAACCGATACAAAATATAGTACAAAACTAAATGATGAGAAAAGATGAGAAAACTGTTTCCACCGAAAGGTTTTTTAGAAGAAATCGCATTTGGGACGACCTTTTCAATCAGAACAAAAAGTATACATACCGCTAAAGATTACAGCTGAAGCAGCTCCCATAACTCCAAAGAAGGCAGAGTGTGAAAGTGTATCGGCGGGAGTGGCCATTATTCGATGGGAGTATTTTCAGGTTCCCAAATATATAAATCTCCCAAACTTCTGTGCTAAATTGTAAATTAGCAAATTGGGAAATTAAATACCAACTTCGAGAGCATGGATGTAAAAAATATGTCCAAAATTTAATTTAATATTTGATGTTACTTTTTCAAATATGGCGTTCAGTATTCAATTTGAAGTGTGCCAAAACTACAAAGGAAAAAAATGATCTATGAAACGGGGAAGCATTTTGATGGCCGACTATTTCAGACTATTTCCATCTCATTCATACATGCAGTCGTATCGTGTGAGTGCATCTCTATCGGATCCGGCTTTGACATTTGTATCGGATATTTTTTGTATGAGAGTTTAAATACCATCGCGAAGTTCTTTTTTCCATGCCGTCGAGTTTCTTAGAATCATAAAATAAATAAAGTACAAAGGGGTATTAGGGGTACACTATTGGTAAAAACTCTCGAATTATTTTACATTTATAAAAGCAAAAAATATGAGAAAATTTTAAAATAATGTTTTTACAGGTATGTTTTTTTAGCAATCCATACTAATATTATAAATGCGAAAGTTTGGATGTGAGTTTGTGAGTTTGTGAGGATGTTTGTTACTCAATCACGCAAAATCTACTGGACGGATTTCGGTGAAATTTGGTACAGAGGTAGATAATGACCTGGAATAGCACATAGGCTACTTTTTATCCCGGGAAAAAGCACTGTTCCCGTGGGAAATTCACGCGGGCGAAGCCGCGGGCAAAAGCTAGTAAAGAATAATACCTAATATAGTTGTCCATTTTGGAGTCACGTGCTTTTCCAAAAGACATCAAATCTTTATCGACTAAGGCCCGTATTAATAAATGACACTCAAAGCTTAGCTCGATCTGGAAAGCGCACTTGAGTCGCGGTGCTAATTTATAAATCTTACTTGAGTTCTCGCTTGAGTTCCGCGTATCAGCCGAGTGAAGACGTATTAATAAACAAATATCAGCACTCAAGATGCTACTCAAGAGCGTATTTGCTGATGACAGTACAACCATGACTTGAGAGTGACTTTTGACAGTAGTTAGACAAGACTCAGTAAAAAATAATAGACCCGGCTTAACAATCTATATCCAAACAGTAGTTATGCGGCCGGTTTCCATGTTTTGTCACTATTTTTAGTACTTTGTGCCAAATCCTTTGTTGGCGCCGGGTTTAGGTATGCACGGCACAAAGTACTTAACAAAACATGGAAACCGGCCGCATTAAATAATGTTTGGATAAAGACTGTTAAGCCGGGTCTATTATTTTTTACTAAGTCTATGGTTTGACACCATACGCTATGTCAAAATTCTCAGCTTGTCAATTTGAAGTTGTGTGTGTTCTGAGATCTCAAGTGATACGCCGTTGATATAGGTTTATTAATTAGCGATGATCTTAAGTGCGTGAACATAACTTGAGTGCGAATCGGCTAAGTTCGCTCTTGACAGCTGTTTTGAGCTTGGTTTATAAATACCGGCCTAAGAGCCCGAGCAGACAGAGAGCGGTCTTAAGTTCAGAGTTCTGTGTGTGCGTTTAAACAAAAATCGTATCAAAACTTTCAAAAGTTTTGTCACTATTTTTGTAGTGTACATGACTTAAATCATACATTATTCTCCATTCTCTTATTACCAATTTAATTATTTTTTCTGTATTTGCAACTTCAGACATCGCGGTGAATGCGGCGTTCTGTCTCAGTGGCAAAAGAATAATGCGGCGGCGTTCTACTTTGAACTCCGCCATCTGACTGCCTGCTATACATTCGTTCGAACGCTGAACTCTGAACGCGGAACTCGGGACCGCTCTCTGTCTGCACGGGCTCTAAACTATTTAAGCGTAAACTCATTCGTTGGCATAATTATTTTTGAAATTAATACATTATGAAGTAATATGTTTTGACTGTATGTTTATTATTGACATAAATCGCTCTATTTATTCTCAAATATTTATTTCATTTTTAGGGTTCCGTACCCATAGCGTCCAAACGGAACGCTTGTTGTTCTACTTAGGTGAATATAGGTGTATAGGTCTGATTTCGATTTGTTACATTGTATTAAAATAGAGTTTAGAATTGTTAGAATAGGTAGTACCCACACAATTTAATTTTTATTTTTTTGGAATGCTTTGTTGTTGTTTATAGTAACATTATTATATATGTTTAGTATGTACCTAATCTAAGTTAGTAACATGTTCATTTAGTCATACCTACCTATATCAGAGTTAAGCTCGTCGCAATAATGTAATATTACTTACTTAATGTTTCTCAATAAGTGAATATCATTTGTATTACTTTTGAGAAATAAATATCTTTGAACATATAACGATTAAAACTATATTGTTCGATGGTACGGAACCCAACGTAGTTAGTGTGAATTCAACTCACACTTGACCGAATTTATTTATATTTGCATAACACTTTTGGTAAATTATGTGATACTTATATTTATTAGGCCAGTTGAATTAAAATACCATTCGAACTTTAAGAGATTTTACTGTTTTAATGTCATCATTTGTAGTCCAATATGACTATCCTAGTTTTTCTCCATTAAAACGGATAGAAAAAGGGAGCGATAGTATGTGCCAATTCCGGCGAAGACGGATGGGGAGCCATTAAAGTTGAGAGCTATATTGGGAGACATCATCGTATTTACGAAGGCCAAAATATGAAGATAATTATTCTGGAGACGCTCGATTTTATTCAAAGGCAAAAGCAAAGTTTGGGCAAGCGTAATTTTGGTCTCAGTCGGTAAGAAGTTTTTAAGCCTATTCAGAGAAGCTGTTGCACGAAATATTTTCCTGCTGATCTCAGATATTTGCGGCGACCAATGATATACTATATAAACAAGAGGCAGATATGTTATAGGCGCGCGCGCTGTGAAGACTCGAATACGACCCAATTGGAACGTCTTGTAATCAGTCTGCGCCAAGCGCCTCGTCGAGCGTACCGCGTCGTAAGTTCCTGTGTCCTTACCAAGATATATTAAAAATGCCATCGTGTGTGTTTCGAAAGTGTACCAATTATGATTCTAAAGTTAACAAAGTACAAGGGATCTCTTATCACATGTGAGTATGCAAAAATAGTTTGATTGTTTAGTATATTTCAATTATTTTTCACTCACTGACGCCATGTTCAGACAAAGAAAGAGAGATTCTAGTTTTGACGTGAGTGCGACAAGGATGCGTGCGCTGCGGACATAGATTAGTTAGTGCAGAATCGAATACTGATGGTGACTTCAATGCCTATAATTAATGTTCAGTTGTTTTTTATTATTGTTCGTTATTATAATAGCTATCTAATGTGTGTAATGGACTAATTTAATAAACATTAAAATAGTTTCACTGAATTCGATTTTCTACTATTATAATACATTATACTGATAATTGAGGAATACTATTGTTTTTCTTTTTATCAATTAGGTTTCCGAGTTTTTTCCGACACTGAATTGTTAAATATTTCAATATATATGATTTACTTTTATAAGATGTTTTATTTCTTACCCATGTACTTTCTTTTCAAATAAGTGTCCTCTCTACAACAAAAAATGTTACTCTATGCTTAAGAAACATTTGACGAGGAATCATTGAAAACTATTGCTATCTCTTTCATTCGCATGCTCTTTTATATCTTTTGTCTTACTTATCAGTAAAACTTGTCGATGTGTGTAGTTTTGGATTGCTCGGAACAGACCTAAAACGCAAATTACTATGAACGTAACATATCTGTATTATAATATATCATTGGCGGCGACCAAGAAAAAGTTTTATAAAAGAAAATGTCTAGGTTTTTTATTTTATCACTAAGGGTGGATTCGATCAAACTAGATTAAATTTTATTCTTAGAATAAATCGTCAGTTATCCGAAAGTAAATTAATGAATTTAACATTTTACCATCTGCACTTCTAATAGAGAGCCTATTCGGGAATAGTTCCTTATACCACCGACATGCATGGAATAGCAGAGTAATCCTAAAATAAAAATGGCGTCTGCGCGTCATATGTTCTGTCTGTCTGCTGTCACTGCTGTCATTGACATAAAATAATACGACAAAAGACAGTTGCTATGACCTAAGCCTTTACATCATTGCATTGTAGTACAACGTATATTGCCCGGGTATTATATTCATTCGTATTTTGTTTGTCGTTCATTCTGCTATACGCGTAGTTATTCCAAGATGGAAAAACAACTTTTGGTTTACTCGAGATAATAATCGAGGAATATTTATATACCTGATATAGCTATTCGCGTATAAATATAAGTTTGGTCGAATCCACCCTTAACGGAATACTCGTGCCGTTAAAAACTAAATTTTGGTCAATGAGATGAGACGAGGGCTAATAATGATAATAGCTTGCGATTTACTAGGGTTAACAACAAGGCCATGATTGATTACTATATACTCCATGCAGAAATACTGGAGTTTAAAATGTAATTTTATTTATTATTTATTATTATTTACTTTTACTAATTTTATTTTTTAATTTTTATTTTAAATATTAGAACCAACCAAGCTGGAAGCGAGGCCGAAGGCCGAGCTTCCAGCTGGTTGGTTCCCCTATCCCCTATATATATATATAGCTGCATTATCACTCACTGACTGATTGACATAATTAGTTTGTTCTACGGAACTCGGAACTGGGGAAAAGTAATGATGGGGAAGTGTGGAGTGAAGTAATGAGGCACCGGGAAAAATACGAAAGTGGAACTTGGAGCAGTTCCGGACTGATAGGGGGTATTGCCCGCGGAAACCATAATAGATAGGTGGGGGGTGCTCGACCAAATGTCATAGAGGACCCTGGGCAACGACCACAGCCGGCGGTAGTCTATGGTTTTTTTGACTTTTTTTTTCTCCATACTAAATTTTGTTTTTTCATACAAACTTCATTGGGGATTTTGGGGGGGAAAATGGACTCGTAGACTTTTACCGTCATAGACAATTTTTTATGTTGAGACCGTAGGACCCCCAAACTGACAGGTTTTTTTTTTTTTCGAAATTTTTTTCGAAGAGTTTTGTATGGGCCAGCCAAGTCACCAGCCGGGGAGCCGAGGCCGAAGGCCGAGGCTCCGCGGCAAGCGAGGCCGGAGGCCGAGCTGCGTTTAAATCGAGGGCTGGGGGGGGCAGGAGCGAGGCCGAAGGCCGAGCTCCCCCCCCCCAGCCGCGCAAGCGAGGCTGGAGGCCGAAGCTTGCGCCTGCGAGGCCGCAGGCCGAGCTGCGTCCAGGCGAGGCCGAAGGCCGAGCTCCGTCTCGTGCGAAAAGAATTGGGCGAGGCCGCAGGCCGAGCTATTCATGGATGACGTGATGACGACAACTCATACCTCAAGTCACCAGCCGGGGAGCCGAGGCCGAAGGCCGAGGCTCCGCGGCAAGCGAGGCCGCAGGCCGAGCTGCGTATATGAATCCGAGAGGCGAGGCGAGGCCGGAGGCCGAGCCCCTCCTCCAGCCGGGGCAAGCGAGGCCGAAGGCCGAGCATGCGCCGCCAGCGAGGCCGTAGGCCGAGCTGCGTTTTAACAGCAAAGAGCAAAAGCCAGAGCAGCCTTTCGGCTCTTCACCTAATCCCAACTGACAACATTTCTTTGTTGATGACTTTTTCATAATTTCCCTAAAATTTTTCGTGCAATCGCAACTGCAAAAAAAAACTGCCCTACACAGCACGCGAGGTGCTTGCACCTCGCGCAGCCACCAAAAACTAGTTCTATTCTATATCTTCTTTACTTTTGGCTGTCATGAATCATGTCAAAAATTTAAATATCCAACAAATTAAAATTATTCTTTTTTCATTCTAAAAATTTCATTTTAAGACCTAAAAGTACCAGTACCTAAGAAAGAAGGCCCGAAGAAAGCGGTTTTTCATCCACAGACTTATAAACTCGCTCCACAGAATTTTTTTTGTTTGCTTACAGTTACAGAAAAATTTTTTGTTTTAACTACAGATTTTTTTAAAGAGTATTTAAGTCTGTGGCTTAAAAACCACAGAAACATTTATTTTTAAATACTTAAAACATGCAAATTGCTGGCAACATTTGTTAAAAGAAAAAAGTAAGAAAAAATATTTGCATGAGAAATTCAATGCACGGAAGTAATAAGTTGTACAAAGTACTTATTACTTCCATGATTCAATGTGAGTGTGTAAAAGCATAGACATAGAAAAAAAATCATTCTTTAAAAAAAATAAAAAAAAATTTTTGCTAGCTCTATGTGTAAAAGTGATGAGACCTCATAAATAAATATCGACATTATGTGTCGATATTATGTAGGTAAATTCGCAGAAATATTTTTTTTTTTTTTAAAACCAGAAGAAACACACAAACAGTAATTTCTGTTAATGTAGATAATTATTTATTTTTCGTATTGATTACGGTACGTTACGGTACAGTGCTTTTCTATATAGGTATTATTCCAATTTTCGAAACTTTAAAAAATCAACAAAAATCATTTTAATAAATAAAAGATGAGGCAAGATGTCCTTTTTGGCATCTAAGTATGTCGGTAGTAACCTTTCTATATTTTTGCCAATAATTTTATATTTGGTTTTTTATATACTTGGTGTATGTATAAAATTATTATGAATGGTAGTGTAAAAAATACACATACACATGGTTTATATGAAAATAAAAAATGAAACGCAACATTTTTGTCCTCAACAGTACTTCCTCAAGTTACAAGTAAAAAAAAATTTATTCACAATCGTGGGCGTCGCGGCCGAGAGCGTTGAGGACAAACAAATTTTAAAATTCGTGAGCGTCGCGACTAGTGATGTGCCGTTCCCGGGAACGAAGGAATATTCCCGGAAACGAAGGGAACGTTCCCGGACACGTTCCCCAAAAATGGAAATATTGGGGAATATTGCAATTAAAATTTATAATTGCGGTTTTTATCACTTCTAATATAATAAAATAATCTAAATACATATCCTCAGATAATAATTACAACATTTTTTTCAAAAATCTTCAATATTCCCTACTTTTCGGGAACATTCCCGGGAATATTTCCAAATTTCCGGGGAATATTCCCGACTTATGGGGAACATTCCCTTGTTTCTGGGAACGTTCCCTAAAAAACTGGAATCGACTTTATAGGATTACTAGCTTTTACCCGCGACTTCGTCCGCGTAAGTTTCACTAAAATAAATAGTAGATTATTAAGTTGGTCCCACACTGCGAATATTAACCTGTAACGTAACATTTGAAGATTCGATTGTGCGTATTAACATTACAATATGACGAACATTCGATTTTGATTTTGCCATTTTTTGAGATTTTGATTTCAAAATGTGGACCACATTTGCAAAATGTCATTTTCGCACAAGGTTACTTGCGCAAAAGGTCCACTTTCACAAAATGTCGCTTTCGCAAAAGGTCACATTCGCAAAACTTCACTTTCGCAAATGGTCACTTTTGAAAAAGGTCACTTTCGCATAAGGTAACTTTTTTAAACGTGCGATCCGTTGTGATAGTACCTCATGCGAAAGTGAGCTTTTGCAACAGACCAATAAATCTAAAATTTCATTTTCACTTTCACTCTCAAAATGACAAAGTTTCATACTAACTTCCATCCCTTGCTTATTGCTATAAGCGATTCTGAGAAAGATGTATTCTGTGAAAGATACATCCTGCGAAAGAGACATTTTATGACTAGAGAACATTTTGCGCAAGAGACATTTTGCGTCTGGGCCTATTTTATAAATACAATAAATAAGTGCATATTTATTTTTTGTTAACAGGTAAGTATTGCATAAAGTCACTTTTGCAAAAAGACATCTTCGCAAAAGGTCATTCACAAAATGTCACTTTGGCATGGTAATTTTCGCAAACGGTCACTTTTGCTAAATGTTACTTTTGCAAATGGTCAATTTCGTATAAAGTAACTTTTGCGAATGGTCATATTCGCACAAAACGTCACTTTCGCAAAATGTTATTGATGCAAGTGTCACTTTTGTAAAAGATCACTTTCATATAAGGTAACTTTCGCGAAAGTTTACATTCGCAAAAGGTCACTTACGGGCATTCTGCGAAGAAGACGTTACGAGAAAGAGACATTTTACAACTAGGGGACATTTTGCGAAAGAGACATTTTGCGCCTGAGCCAATTTTTCAAATACAATGATGAGGTAATTTTTTTTTATAAAAGTTGTGTTTGCTCTTGACCAAAATGTTGCCAGAATGATTGCATATTTTTTTTTATTAACTTTTTTTTTGTAGCTATAACAAGTCCATGCTGGGCAAAAGCTTCCCCACTCTCTTTCCATGTGTCCCTATCTCTGGCCTTTTCTATCCACTTTCTGTCGAATGCTTGAAGTTCATCCGACCATCTTGTCTTACTTCTCATTCTGCCTTCCTCGTTCTCTGTGCCCATCAGTTGGGACCCAGGTTTTATTAATAGATAACTTTTTTTATTATATTAAAGATAGGTTTGCTTTTCAATCCACAATCGTGCCTGCGGATAGAGATGACGTCTACAGTGTAGCGAGCTCACTCAGAAGTAGCTTATTCATTCTGGTTTTGAAGAGAGTCAGGCTGTATATGATCGGGAAAACGCAGGTAGAGAGTTCCATTTCTTTACACGAAAAGCGCTTGGTGCTTGCGGGGGGAATATTAACCAAGAAAGGATGATAGCCCGCCGTGCATCTGGACATAGGGTTAGGCGGTATGAGCTCATGCAGCTCATGAGCACACTCCCTAAAGTACAATCGGTCGAAAACCGACAACTACATACATAAAACAGACAGACAGACAGGCAACTTTTAGACGATGAGATTTGGCTCTTCGGGGTTTACCGAATCTGAAATGGCCAATGGGTACTTTGCCGAGCCGTCCCGAAGGTCACTTTTGCAAAATGACATCTTCGCAAAAGGTTACTTCCGCATAGTAACTTTCACAAGCTGTCACATTTATAGATGGTTACATTTGCAAAATGTCACTTTAGAAAACGATCACTGTGGATGCGAATGTAACATTTTGCAAAAGTGTCATTTTGCGAAAGTGGACATTTGCGCAGGTGACTTTATGCGAAAGTGTCCTTTTACGAAAGTGACATTTTGCGAAGGTTTCCTTTTGCAAAAGTGACATTTTGCGAATGTAGACCTTTTGCACAAGTAATTCTTTGCGAAAGTGATATTCTGAAAATGGCATAATCAAAATCGAATCTGTGAACGTTCGTCAGTGTGGGTATATTGTAATGTAATGCGCACAATCGAATCTTGAAATGATACAAAGCAGTGTGGGAGCAACTTTAAATGGCAAAACAATGGTAAGTAATGGTAAAATGGTGGATACTATTTATCTAAGCAAAACTCACGCGGGCATAGTCGCGGGCAAAAGTTAGTAATCCTATAAAGTCAATTCCAGCTTTGTAAGGAACATTCCCAGAAACAAGGGAATGTTCCCCAAAAATTGGAAACATTCCCGGGAATATTCCCCGTTCCCGTTTCCGGGAATATTCCCGGGAACGGAAATTTGGGAACGGCACATCACTAGTCGCGACCGAGTGCGTGAAGGATTGAGGGCGTAACGGCCGGACCCGAAATATTTCGTCATCCCTAGCCGGTTTAAAGCGTCAATTTTCATAACTGTCATGTTTGTTGAGTTGTCAATTGTCATAGTCAACAAACATGACAGTTATGTTGTCATATTCAGTATATAATGAGAGATTTTCCGAGACCCAAATAAAAAAAAAATAGTTCCAGATGACATCAGAGATGGCGCTTAAGTAAAGGCGAGAAAAAAGTTCCATATAAAAAGCAAAAAAATTACGGGATTGGATTTTTTTTTTAAATAAACCCGAGTAAAAAATACATCTAAAAAGTATCAAATGTCAAACTGTTAGGTGATTTTTTTTCTGCCTCTGGTTGATAAGAAAAAGCGCACCATATAGATTCAGCCATTACTTACGACTCGGTTTTCATAAAACGCCATCTGTTGGGACTACTTTTTTATACAGATTTTTTTTTTCTTAATTTAGCTGTCAGAAAATCGGTTATTATATTTTACTGTTCTGTGCCTTTAAACTCAATAGAAATGGTAAAATCATCGAAATACAACTACTACGTATAGAAGCGAAGACGTGAACAAAATGTTTGTGACATCAGTTAATGTCTCGAGTCAGAAACTCCTTTAGTCACTCGCCAACGCTCATTACTATTGCATGCGATTTTGTGACTTGACAATAATTCGAAAATGACGTGTTGCGTTTTAAAAACTCAGTAAAAATCAATCGACTTTGCAGAAAAATATGATGGAATGATATATCATCTGTAAGTATCCAAAATATCAACGAAAACTATTTTTTATAATTATTTTATAAATTATTTTCTAATATTCAAAATATTCAATTGTTACTGCCATTTTCTATGAAAATCACAGATTAAGAAAACTGGATGGTACAGATTAGATAAGTAGGCACAAAAGCCTTGGTGAAAGTGAACTATATGAATTTTCATTCCCGACTCGTCATACTAGATTGTCACACCAGTGTGAAAAACAGGAATTCTTTTCTTGTTTGTCACACTACCAATTTTTCTACACCATATATCACTTGTTATTCATAACTATCTCCTATGTACAGACACAGACCCACACAGAACTGTTACAGTTTTTATTATATGTATTGATATTGATGAGAGCAAAGAAACAAATAAATAAATCATTCACTTCCTTTTCTCTTCCAGTATATCCATTCTGTACTATATGATCTTGGTCAATAATTGTGACAGCGCTGCATCGAACATATTTGAATATACGAAATTGGAACAAAAAATTTGTTTGGGGTAGCTCCTCTAGTGCGTTAGTACATATCTCGATGGGTAAAATGCAGCAATGCAGAATTGCTTACCGATGGAATGATGATTTTTGACGTGCCCAATGATAATATACAATTTCGTGTTATTTTCTATGCTGGTCTGGGAGCAAAGAAAAAACATAGAATGTGCCAGCTGCTTCTTTTCACGCGCAGATTGTAAAAGTCAATCGAGGGAAAGGGCTCTAAAACTGGGGATTCCTCCACTCATAGGCGATGGGCTAGCAACCTGTCACTATACCTGAATCTCCATTCCATCAGAAAGCCCACTATTCAGCTAAGCGTGGCCTTCGAGTCTCACGACTCTTGGCTCTGTCTACCCCGTAAGGGATAAAGACGTGATTCTATGTATGTATGTGTTATTTTTGAAACAATAACCTTTATTAGACTTTTCAAAGCTTTTTATCTATACATATAATAAAACAGTAAAAATATTTTGTCTGTACATTTTGTATTTTTTACACGACTGACCAAAAAAGGAGTGTTATGTTTTCAGCGTTCATGTATGTATGTAAGTATGTATGTAAGTTTCTTTATTCCACCATAAGTCCTGAACGGCTTAACAGATTTTGATGTGAGAGGTATTGTTGGATTCCTTGCATTCGCCCGAGTGACATAGGCTATGTGACGTCATCATAAAAACAAAATGGCGGATTATATACGCGATAAACAGCTGACCGAAAAAAATAAATTTGATCAATCTTATCGAGTGTTGTATCAAATTGAAGGGCTTTGAAAGGCAATTTCAAATTTGAAAGGCAACTTGTATGTTTGTATGTACTTTTAGTTGTATAAAATAGATAGTAAGATCAACACCGTTAGATCGTCAATGTACACAAAGGGCCCGGCCTTCGGCCTCGCCCCGCTCTTAGCTCAAAAGCCCGAGCTCGGCCTTCGGCCTCGCTTGCGTGGCTGGCAGCCCTCGTTTAAACGCAGCTCGAGGTACCACGGTCACCCTCTACGATATAGATCTGACTATCGATCAGCAACGCTACTATCAGCTATTGCAAGATCACTGGCTCAAAATCTAAATGTTACATTATCGATTATTGTTTCCGCGGGCGGTACTCCCTTTCTGCCTAGGACTAAAGGAGTCAGGCCGCAGGCCGAGCTTCGTCTGAAGTACCAAACTACCACCGGCTGTGGTCGTCGCCAGGGTTCTCTATGTCATTCGGTCGAGCACCTCCCCCCCCCCTTAGCCGCATCGTCTCGTGAACAAAGTGCAGGACGAGGTCTTAGCCTAAAGTCGAGCCCTCTGTATACAAGGACGTCTTTTATATTTCATCTCAAACCTCCAGTAAACCAGGGGCTCCCAACCGCCCGAGCTGCGTCCAGGCTGGGCCGAAGGCCGTGCCGGAGGACGAAAAAGCGGGGCGAGGCCGAAGACAGAGTCCTTCGTATACATGGACGATCTTCCGATTTCATCTTAAAGCCCCAATAACCAGCCGAGATACTGAGGCCGAAGGCCGATTCGCCTTGGCCCTTGAAGCCGATGGCCGAGTTCCGTGTATGAGAAGCCGAGAGGCGTAACGAGTCCGAAGGCCGGAGCCCGCCTCCAGCCGGTGCAAGCAAGACCGAAGGCAGAGTTGCAGCTTCATAGCAAAGAGCTTAAGCGAAAATAGTCTTTCGGCTCTTCATCTAGTCTAAACCGACAACTATTCTACGTTGATGACTTTTTACCTACCTCTAAAACTTTTCTTCAACATACTCGAAACTGCAAAAGTAAAATTGTCCTGCGTGCTTTACAAACTTCATCTTCTGAAGTTGTTGTGTGTTTTAGGAACATATTGGGCATGATGATATCCCGTGCTCCTACCAGTACATGCACTAGGTCCTTAATTCCTAAATTCTTCATAATGTCACAAATCCTACTTAGAGCATCGCGACCCGCAGAACCATTCTGATGCCTTTAGTTCCCGTGGTCCACCTCGTAATCCACCCAGGGAAGGAGACACCCAACTTTCTATCTGGTCTTTTTGTTAATTGGTCATTTTAACCAAAAGGCAGAAAAGGTCCTAAGGCTCCAAAAGGCAGAAATACTTGCATATTTCCCATGCATGCAGCATAGAGAGCCGTTTCTCCGATAATGCGGCGGAGGTGGGTCTTTGCGGATTTCACAGCCGCTTCAAAAATCCCTCCCCAATGGGGGCAACTTGGGGGACTAAACTTCCAGGTTATTCCCCTTTGGGCAGCAATTTGACTTAAACTAGTACAATTTTTATCAATAAACACAGAAACATCCTTAAGATAATTTACAGTTCCCTTATAGTTTGTGCCATTATCAGACCTAATAAGGGAAGGTAGACCTCGACGCGAAACAAAGCGATCCAACGCGGCGACGAAGGCCTCCGTAGTCAGAGCCGATACCACCTCCAAATGGACAGCCTTGGTGGCCAAACAAACAAATACACACAAATAGCCCTTCACAATACGGGCATTACGAAAGGGAGAAGCCTTGATCGAAAAGGGACCGGCAAAATCGGTTCCAACGCCGTCAAACGGTCTCGAAGGTCGGATTCGATCAGCGGGCAAATCACCCATCTGTGGTTGCATCGTGGATGCCTTCAACCTATAACATGCAATACATCGAAACAGGACACTACGGATTGCTCTTCGGGCAGACAAAATCCAAAACTCGCGTTGCAAAATAGCCAACAAAGCATTGCACCCAGCATGGGCGTTACGAATGTGTCGATCAGACACCAAAAGCTGCACCAAGGGTCCGCCCTTGGGCAACAACAGAGGATGGCGAGTCTCATATGGAAGATCCGCCTTCCGGAGCCTGCCTCCAACCCGAAGAAGCCCATCCGAGTCGATGTACGGGTTCAAACGAGCGACCGCGCCCTTCAACTTAGCGCGTCCGTCGCGCAAGATACGAAGCTCTGACTCAAACCGTCCGGTCTGCACGACACGGACCCAATGCAACAATGCGCTCCGGCGCTCTTCTGCACCTGCAATCGGCTCCAACCGCTTTGCCTGTGGGTTTCTACAATTATGTATGAAACGCTTAATCCAACTGGTAACACCCAGAAGCTTATCCAAGCTGCTATACCGAGCAAGTAGCCAATCCGGCTCCGACGTCGTCTCAGCGACTACAGCATGTACACGGAGCCCAGTCAAACTCAAAGAAGTAACATCTGTCTGACAGACAGGCCAAGAAGTTTCTGATCCCATCAGCCACTCTGGACCCCACCAGAGCAGGTGTGACACCAATTCTGGTGCCGTACAACCTCGGGAGGCACAGTCCGCTGGGTTAAGCTCTCCCGGCACATGTCTCCATGTTATATCAATTCCGATATTCTGGATTTGGGAAACCCGATTTCCCACAAAAACCTCCAAGGTATGTGGGGCCGCGCGCAACCATGCAAGCGCGACCTGGCTATCCGACCAGGCGAAGATGTCCCGTATCTCGACCGTGGCCGCCAGCTCACTGGCAACGTGATGCAACAATTTAGAAAGAAGGTGAGCTCCACTCAACTCAAGCTTGGGAATAGTCAGCCTAGTCCTGATGGGGGCGACCTTGCTCTTCCCTAACAAAAGCGAGACATTGACCCGGCCATCGGCGTCAACTGTCCGCATATAGACTGACGCGGCGTAGCCTCGCTCCGACGCGTCACAAAAGCCATGCAGGCTGGCTCGATATTTCCCGGGGGCAATATTCGACGAGGCAAGGCAATCCGATTGACTTCCTTAATCGATGAAAACAACTCGAGCCAATCATCCAATGGAGAGCCAAACAGCGGCTCGTCCCACGAGACGCCCAAAGTCCAAAGTCTCTGAAGAAGACACTTTGCAGAGAATATCACTGGACTGATCCAACCGCTTGGATCAAACATACGGGCTATTACGGACAACACCGTTCTCTTAGTCCAGACCTTTGGTATTTCCAAGTCCACTTGGAATGTAAAAATATCGGTTAGCGGCTGGTACTGCATGCCCAGCACCGCTATCCTGTTGGGATCATCCACATCCTCAAACAGGTGAGGGTTCTGTTGGTGATCCTCCGGGATCCCTTCTAGAACTTTAGGCTCATTAGACAACCACTTACGTAGCTCGTAGCCACCTGTCTTCAATATTTCAATCAATTCATCCCGCAGTAGGAGGGCCTCCTCAATACTTTGGGCTCCGGTGCACACGTCATCAACATACAAGTCACGTGACAGCACGGAAGCCCCACGGGGAAAGCGGATCCGTTCCCGCTCTGCCAATTCAAGCAATGATCTGATGGCGATATAGGGACTAGATTTCAAACCATACGTGTTTGTGTTGAGTTCATACACCGTCACAGGATCCTCAGGGCGCTCACGCCAGAGTATCAACTGGAATCGCCTGTCCTCAGGATGTATGACTGTCTGGCGGAACATCATCCGGATGTCCGCACCAAAAACCACTTGATGTCTTCTAAAGTTCAAGATGATGTCAATTATGTCCCTATGCAATTTGGGACCCGAATGCAAACACAGATTCAACGAAACCCCGTTCGAAGTGGGTGCGGACCCATCAAAGACAGTCCGCAACTTGCCCGTTGAGGCCTTCACCACCGCGTGGTGGGGCAAAAAATAATGCTCAGTTGAGCTCCAATCAACTCGAGCCGGAGACATGTGACCCAAATCCTCGTACTCGCGCATAAATTCAATATATTTATCGCGAAGTACGTGGTCACGCTGCATACGTCGCTCCATGGACAGCAGTCGTTTCTCCGCAAGCGCCCTACTTTGCCCTAGGCTAGGACGAGAGGCAACAAAGGGTAACCTAGTTACAAACCGACCGGAGGGCAACCTCTCCGTGGTCGATCGAAAAAGGGCTTCGCACTCAGCGTGTTCCGGATCCATCCTGGAACTCATAGGTGGCTCCTCCACCTCCCAAAACCTTTGCATGGTCTTGGCCAAGGACGCAGATGCGACAACCGGTGGCTCCTCCGCGGTGCCATTATCAAACACAGGGCCCATCAGGGCAAAACCAAAAATCGTAGACACTGCCATCAGTGAAGACGAACCCAGAGCCTTCTGTGTACCCAACAAAATCCAACCCAATACGTCCGAACCCAGGAGCAAGTCCACTGGGCCGGGATGAAAGACAAAGGGGTCGGCCAAATCCAGACCCGAAACCAAAGACAACACACCCGGCGGTATGTCTGTCGAGGGGTGCCAACCCGCAATGGTATCCATTACCATAGCCGAAGTCGTGATCCTCATTGTGGAGGACTTCAGCGAAGAAAAGGTGACAAGTGTCTGGCCCGTCAGACACTTCACTTGTATGCCACCAACTCCAAGAAGTGGCACAGGCGAGTCTTCCACGACTAAACCTAACTGGCGTGCCACTCGAGTGGTAACCAAACTGCTTTGAGCCCCTGAGTCCAACAGAGCTCTCAAATTAATGGCTTCCCCCACGACCCCATACGCGGACCACCGCGGTAGGGAGCAGAACCGTCCGCGGCTCTGTCCCAGCAAGGGAGCAAGCTAGTTACGGGCTCCCCACTCTCTCCAAACCAGGGGGCGCCACTGACCCGGATAATATGTCGGGCGAGTGCACATCCCCATCTGAGGGGGTGCATAACCCGCGGCCCGGCCATACCTATGGTACGGCGGGTGGTACTCCAGCCGTGGGTACTCGTGCAGCGGCGGAGAAAACCGCTGCGGCTGCATGTGTTGGGTATGGGTAACCCGCGTGGAGGGGGGTGTCCCCACTCTCACGTCCGGTCTAGGGCCCCCGCCCATGGGGGCCCTATCCGGGGCCTGGCCAGCTACATACTGGCCATGACCTTGGGGCGCGTGGTCCCGGTCCGCCAAGACCCGCGCAGGTACGCGACCCCCCTCCCGAGGGGGGGTGCGACGAGCGAAGCCGCGTCCTCCTTCCGGTGGTGGAGGGCTTCGCGCAGGAGCGCCCCCGCCCATAGGGGACCCCTGCCTCAACATCCGGGTGCCATCCCCGTTGCGGTTCATGCAAAGCATCGCGTGGTGCCGCCCACGGCATGCATTGCATGGTATGGCCCTGGGACAGTCACGTGCATAGTGACCGCCCAAACAATAAAAGCAAAGTTCATGCCGCTTTGCCATGCGGCGCCTATCTTGTACTGGCAGTCTCTGCCAGTCCCTGCATTGCAGCAGGCTGTGGCCCATCCGGCCACATTGCAGGCAGTCCGCGTCCCCCGCGACTGCTGCCGTGTGTGCAACCCGCACACCAGCTCCACGCGGTGGCGGTTGCCGTCCCTGTTGGGGCCTACGTTCAGGCGCTCTGGATGGCGCTGAGTCCGTCATGGTATTCTCAGCCGCCCGTGCCTCAAACTCCAAAAACTTCACCAAGTCAGTGAATGTTGGTAGGGTGGTGCTATCCCGTTCCGCATTCTCGCGCTCAAATCGCGAGCGGATGTCATTGGGTAATTTGCCCAATACAATGTGCACCAGCAAAAAGGACCATTGGTCCACCGGCAGCCCCAGTGTGCGGAGCGCGTTACAGGCCACTGTAACGGGCGTGAGCAACTGCAGGCGCAACTGTGCCCTGTTGGCCACCTTGGGCAGGGCCATCAACTGTGCGGCGTGCGCATCCGCTAACAAACGTAAATTTTGGTAGCGGGAGTTCAATAACTCCCAAGCCGTATCGTACTGGTCGTCCTCCACCCGGAGGTGCTGGATGAGCGACCGCGCTTCATCCTCCAGAGTGGAGAGGAGGTAGGCCATCTTGTGGGCCTTCGACAAATCCTGTCGTGCTACGACCAGGGACTCAAACATATTTTTATATGCCACCCACTCCTCCATCCTACCCCCAAAGTGGGACAGCTGAAGGGTGGGGAGCCGACCAGTAACTGCTGGTCCTTCCTGTCTAACAGGTGTGCGAGGGGCTGGTCCGCCAGCCTGTCTCGCCCTTATTGCGGCCGCCGCCTCCACGATGTCATCGTGCAGACTCAGGATCTGGTCCAGGTCCGCCACGTGACCTGCGTAGACCTCCGGGGTAAGGTCGGCTTCGGTAAGCGCCGCCATGGCCGCTTCCGCGTTGTTCAATCGTGAGCGGAGCTGATCCGCTCTTTCCAGTATAGCGGCCTCCCTGTCCTTCCGGGACAGGAGGCCTCCGGCCGTCACAAACCATCTCAATTCGTTGGCGAGTGTCGCCTTAGCATTGGGGACCTTCGCCATCGCGTCAAGTCACAAACAAAAAATAACAAAAGGTAAATAAAAAACAACAAAATCAAACAACTACACGAAGAACCGCGGTAGGTATGAGAATGGCACAAACCCGGAACGCACGGTACAAACCGCAAACAAATACAAAAAAGGTTACAAATATTCTTATACAAACAAACTAAGAAAAATCTAATAATTTTTACAAACAATTAATTATTTTTTACAAACGAACAAATAGAGGGTAGATAAACTACGCTCTGCTACCAGAAAATGTGCAGAACAACTACGCTCTGCTGCCAGAAAATGTGCGCAGAGAATCCGGACAAACGAAGTGGCGGGAAGAATTCTGTACCGGAATTTTACCGGGAAAAAATCTCCACGCGGCACCACGTCTGTCCGACTAACCTAACCTAACCTATACGCAGTCTGCTACCACTATAGCTTATAAAGGGAGCTATAGGGCCCTATATAATAACCTAACTTAATAACTACAACCACCCACAAACCCAAGGGTCACTTACCAAACTTAATCTTCTGCTCTTCGGATCCAATCTTGAGTGTCTTCGGAAAGGGGGAATGCGGTCCCTAAACACCAAACCTACCCCGAGATCTCAATTCCCCAGAACAAACAAATAGATTTCTTCCCGAAGTTGGCTCGGCAACAGATGTCGGCGTCCCCAGGCAGCCACGTTTCGCATCTCACAAGAAACAGTCACAATAACAGGGTTTTTCACCAACACGAACGTTCAATAGTTATTTAACAAAAGGAAGCTCACAATTATAACTCAAATCAGTTATTACAAACAAAATTAACGCCACGCCGCGCGACTTCAAAATGCAACAACCCAAGATGGTGGCTATATCACCGCGATATTTCCTGCGACACGGCCTCGTGTGCGCGCGTTCAAAGGACCACTGAATGTCGACGGCCGGAAGCCGTCCGCGCAATGTTGCCAGCAGGCAAAACAAAGGCCTGCTATTCACGGCACAGCACACGCTCAATGCAATGCTTAGATTTAATAAACATCAACAAGTTTATTACAAACAGAAAATATGCAAGTATTTCTGCATCTACTTGCTGCATGTTAGAAAACCAAATTATAATAAATCAATAGTATTACTTTGTAAACTTATTTTGCTACACAAAATAGGTAGAAGGTTATGATTAATAATAAAAATGTACGAAAAATTTTTGTGCTAAACTGCATCAACCTACATTATGAATACAAAAAAATTGAACATATTATAACAGTTTATTCAATAACACCAACATTCTCGAACATTAACCTAAAAAAATACATCTTACCTAGATGTTATTACTTATCAATTATTTAAAAATATTTTATAATAAAATCAGATCATTCAACAAAGATTGTCACTTATATTATATTATTCTCGAACATTAACTTAAAATACCTAGTAATTAATGTTTTTACTTACAGATCATTTAATAGAATCAAAGATTATAACTTATATGATAACATTTTCAAACATTAATCTTAAAAATACATACCTAGATGTTATAACTTATTATCAAGTAATTTAAACATCAGTTCGACTATTAGGTAACAATCGTCTTACCTAAAACTGAACACCTCCAACTGTAAAACTCCATAATTTTTTTAGTGGAGGGGCGTAAGGTTTCGTTCGAAAAAACAACAAATAAAACAACACAAAATAATAAGGTAAAAACAAAAAATATGGAATAATTCTAATAAATATAAATATGTTAATTTAACTATTATAAAATAAACTCTCCGACTTGTGTAACGTATCGATAGGTGAAGCAAAGTCCTCCCAGCGGCTCTAGATCCGAATACAAGATGCTCCGAAGCCCCATGCAGGTCTCACTACCGGCGACGACGTCCCCATGCTGCGGGCAGTGCGCGCCGCTCGTGAGCGCAGTGAACGCAGTGAACGCACTGAGCGCAGTGAGCGCACTGAGCGCACTGAGCGCAGTGAGCGCACTGACCGCATGGGGGCTCGGAGTGGGGGACGGGAGATGAGCGTGTTCTGAACATTTATTTAGCGTACGTAGCGGATCTATTCCAGCATGAACATCAATCGATGCTCTGAGAAGAGTATGTAATTTTAGCTGATCAAATCATTACCCTTATAAAAATGCTACCAGCTTTCTTGTGAGAAAGTAATAACAAAAAAAAAATATAAATAAATCATTGCTACGAACAGGGTCAGTTTCTTTGAATTAAAAAGAAAACCTTAAAATAAACCTCAAATTGATATCGGATTTCACGGTCTTGTCCAACGTTCTTATAATATATAATATGCACAATGTCGTAAGTTTATTTACTTATATGTTTTTATAATAAAGTTAATAAGCAGTTATAGTTTATTTAGTGTACAGATAAATGGCGACGATCAGGCCGTACAGACCTAACACCTCGGCGAAGATGAGGATCAGGATCATTCCGACGAATAGTCTAGGCTGTTGCGCTGTGCCGCGGACGCCGGCATCTCCCACGACGCCTATGGCAAAACCTGCAGCGAGGCCAGAGAATCCTACGGATAGACCCGCTCCTAAATGAACGAACCCTCTGGAAAAGATAAATTTTGTCCCATCAGTAACAGAACCTAGAGGATAAAAATGAGATAGGAAAGAGTTGTTGCTAATGATGCTTCATTGTAATGGTTAAATTAAAATAAAATAGGGCCCGTTTGTTACCATATCTTAAATATTGTTCCATCAGTGAAGAAAACTAAAAGCTGCTTAAAAATAAGTAGAGATAGGAACGAGTTGTTATAATCATGCAACATTTTGAATATATCTACCTACTGGGATAAGTATGCCGTTGCCATCTTTTAACTACTCATGTGCATCTGTCCTATGTAAACTGTGGAAGTTGAAGTTATTTAAAACAAAATAAAAATTAAGTCTTTGTCACAAGACTTTACATTTTTTTAAAACTTCATGGTAAGCCATGAAAAAATTTCATCTTATCCGAATCCTATCCTATTCAGTTTCATCCTAATATGATAAATGCGAAAGTAAGTTTGTTTGTTTTTTTTTTAAATAGCCTGTAGGTGTTGTGTCCCACTGCTGGGCAAAGGCCCTCCCCTTTTTCTTCCACTCATCTTTCTCCATTTCAAGGTCTGGACGGACACTCATCGTCTTCTAGATCTACCACGCCCTCTGCAGCCATCCGTACCATCCGGTAACCAGAAGTAGCTAATCTCGCCCACCTTTCTGGCCGAATACGACAAACGTGTCCTGCCTAGTCTCACTTCAATCTGGCAGTCTTTGCACCTACATCCGCCACTTTAGTTAGGGAGCGCAGTTTGGTGTTTCTTACTTTGTCTATTAGACGTAAGCCCAATATGCAGCGCTCCATGGCTCTTTGGCAGACCTTGAGTCTGGACTTTTGAGCCTCGGTAAAAGACAATGTCTGTGAGCTGTAGGTTAGAATAGGCAGTATGCACATGTCGAGGAGTCTCCGCTTAAGGGAAAGTGGAAGGGTGCCCTTCAAAAGATCTTTCATGGACCAGACAGAAGCATTTCCAGGCATTGCCAATACGGAGATAGATTTCCTGATCTTGCCTATTGTTGAATGATGCTATCTGGCCCAGATAGAGACACAGATATTCCTCGACATATGCAACGCCTCCCCATCTTACTTGATCGCATGCTTGGTACTGTTGGTCATAATAATAATAAATAAATAAATATATACGGACAAATCACACAGATTGAGTTAGCCCCAAAGTAAGTTCGAGACTTGTGTTATGGGATACTAACTCAACGATACTATATTTTATGACAAATACATATATAGATAAACATCCAAGACCCAGGCCAATCTGAAAAAGATCATTTTCCATCTTGACCTGACCGGAGATCGAACCCGGGACCTCCGGTGTGGCAGTCTGGCGTGATAACCGTTAGGCCGCGGAGGTCGTCAATATCATAACTTTGGTCTTTAAACGGTTTATCGCAAGTCCAGCCTCAAGGCCTGCCGTGCTCAGATCTTGGAGCATTTTTTATATTTTTTTTTATATTATTAAATAGCACTTTATAGTTTACTTTGCCCGCGTGAATTTCCCACAGGAACAGTGCTTTTTCTCAGGATGAAAAGTACCCTATGTCCTTCTCAGTACTTCTATGTGTATGCCAAGTTTCAGGAACATTAGTTCAATTGATAATGTGTGATTAGGTAATAAACCTACAAATAAACATACAAACAAACAAATAAATAAACAAACTCACTTTAGCATTTATATTATTAGTCAGGATTAGAATTTTCCAAGCAAACTCCTTATTTTCGACCAAATAACCATTCTATCAGTACATAGTTCTAGATTTGCGCGTTTAAATAATAACATTAAACTTTTTATTACATTAATAAACATGACTTTAGATCAGAAATGGCTTTTTGCCCGTAAATAAAAGGAAAGAATAGATTTTTGCGATTTAAATCTTTGCTATGGCGTCTCGATAGGATGACGCTCCGATCCATCGCGAATCGGTTTCTCTCAGAGATGGATATATTCCCAGGAAAAAACCGGGAAGAAAAGGTTTCTGCCTAGGCAGCGTAAACCCATCATGATTTCTCTCCATTCAAAGGCAACACGATACGGTGGTGTACGCGCAGCTACGATATACGATCGCTAATTTGATACGAAACGGAGGTACGATACGGACAAAAGAACATAAATTACCAAGTTTTAATTGATCCTGTTAGAAGTAAAGTAGGTACAAACTTGTAAAGAGTGTAGGTTTCTGGTTTTTCGATTCCCGATGCTACCAGGACAGCTACGACCAGCCCGTAGATGGCAACAACACCCGCCATGACGACGGGAATGATGGATTTCATAATCAGTTCGGGCCGCATCACCGACATGGCTGCGATACCCGAACCAGACTTGGCGGTTCCATATGCAGCTCCCATCGCTGAAATACCAAACAATTTAAAATCAAAAACTGTTACAATAGTAGGTCAGCAATTGCTCTTCATTATGCGATATTTCAGGAAGATTGGTACAGTAGATAAAGCGTGAAGAAGTTACAAAAAAAACAAACTCACTTTCGCATTAAAATATTAGTTGAGGCTTGGAATTCCCTACTTGATCTAACGAATTGTAAAAAAAAGTCCAAAAAATTCACAATATTACACGGTAGTGATCCAGTAGTTAAGACAGTTCTCATTGACCACCACTTGCTTACGGTGAAGGAAAAAACGGTCTGTCTGGCTTGAACCTTAGTCCTTTCGATCCACAGACGGGTGTCTCACCTACTGGACCACCACCGCTTCGAATTATCAGTCACTCTTAACAGATAAGGCTTTAACAGCAAAATGCGATCGGTCTAAAAAATAATATGTTCTAATTTTGGTTGCATCGATCTATAAGCTATTGAAGAAAAATCCGGCCAAGTGCGAGTTGACCTCGCATAGAGAGGTTTCCGTACAATGCCAATTCTTGTAGGTTTGCCTGTTATCTACAGGCAATTTTTTATTTAATTAATATAATTTATTGCTAAGCCAAACTATACTTTGTATTTCTTTTTTATAAGTTTCAGGCTCAGTAGTTTCGGAGACCAGGGGGTAGGGAATGGTCAATTTCCGTCTTCCTTCATAAATAAAATCAAAACTACTTATTTTACAATAATAACAAAATATATTTGAGACCCTCATAACGAGTCCGTTCATTTATTTGTCCTCCAAAAATGACCCTTATTTAAAAAAATATTTATTTACTTTGCACATCTATGTTTGGGTCACAGGATTACGCCAACCTACCAAATTTCATCTGATTTGGTCCAGTAGATTCGGAGTAAATTGGCTGTGACAGGCGGACGGACAGACAGACAGTCGCACGAGTGTGCTTATTCGGTTTAGGTCAGATTCTAGTTTGGACAAATTCTTGTTACTGCAGATTCTGTTTTCGGCAGATTCTTGATAAGGCAGATATTGTACAGACGATCCTATAAGGGTTCCGTTTTTTTTATTTTTATACGGAACCCTAAGAAATAGTACAGGAAAACTTATGATATTATGTTACGGTACGGTAGTAGTTGTATTTCGATGATTCGGGACGACCATTTCAATAATAACAAAATGCATGCATACCGCTGAAGACGACAGCTGATGCCGCTCCCATAACTCCAAAGAAGGGAGTATATTGAGGATTTGTAGCTGTAGTCATATGGGAGGATTTACAGGTCCCAAAATTGAATAATATAAATCTCACAAACTTCTGTTGTAAATAATGTGTTGTTGTTTTATCAAAGTGGGAAATTAAATATTATTTTTAATCAATAGTCTTTAATTTAACATTTGTAGTTTTTTACTATAGGTAATTACAGAGAGAAATAATATCTGGCGTTCAAGAATCAATTTGAACAGCCGTCTCGCGTTTCTTGGAACTACAATAAGTACATAAAATAAATAATGAACAAAGGGGAGGAACTTTGAGAAAAAAAAACTTTTGATTGATTCCCGATTCGGTGAATCTGTCAGAAAATGCCAAAAAATGTGTTTTATATATTTTTATGTAAATATTTGGTTATAAAATATTTGTTTAGGTACCGATGTTTTTTAGGAATAAAATTTACCTAAAAAATTACAATTTTGGTTTTTAGTGCATAATATATTATGCGATACCAAAATACATCAAATCATAATAACTCAATTAATTAAAAGTAAACTTATTAGTTGTGTTAAACAGTTTTAGACATTTTAAAATTATGAAAACTTATATGTTATCAGTTTTATATTAATGACATAAAGTACTGTATTTTTTTTTGTCTGTCGTTCCGCCTATCCGTCGGTTTGTCAGACATTTTTTCTCAGTAACGCTTACAAGTCCACAGTTTCTTTCAGCTGTGAAATAATCAAAATTATACGCCAACAGTGTCAGGAGATATTACAGTATATGTTGCAAATCGCATATTTTGCGAATTCAGACGGGAATCAAACGCTATGAGGTACCTAATTCCCGGTTATCTAAAATTATGAACTTTGGAAAAAGCAAAGTCTAACAGTACCGATACAGGCATAAATCTGTAAATTGTAAATGTTGTTGGAAGTCTAAAAAAAAGTGTTACAAACTTATTTTTTGCGCTTGATGTAGTATGAATTCTAGGGATGGAACTGCACAGTTTGTTTTTGAAACTACTTAGTAGGTCATATTAGAGCTATAACATGAGATGATGCTTTGTGTATATGGAACCCTTTGAGTGCGGGTTCGACTCGCACTTCGCCGATTTATTAAAAATGGTTTGTCTTTAAGTTAGAGCAAAACTTTGAGATGATTTGCATGTACGGAACCCACGGTGTGCGAGTTTGACTCGCACTTAACCAGTATTTTATATTTGCATCCCACAAATACGTCCCCGTGGTCATAAAAGGGTTTAAATTTAAATTTATTATGTACTTATATCATTACTTAACATAATTTTTTACCATATTTTATTTGTATTGAATATTCTGTTCTATACTTTCTTTAATTTTGGCTGTCATGCATCATGTCTATGAAAAAATTTAAGCAAAACAATAGAATAATGTTTAACAATTCAAATCATTCTTTTTTTCTTCTAATATTATCATTTTATACCGACAAAAGAGTATAAGGCCCGAACCCCGAAGAAAGAGGAATATACCATGGAAGTAATAAGTACCTTCAAAGTACTTATTACTTCCATGGAATATACACTTAACGCTATGCCACAGAAGTATTTTTTTTTTTTAAATATGAGTATTATATGTCTGTGATCTATGCTTACAATACAATCACCATGGAAATAATAAGTACTTACTAGGTACTTATTACTTCATTGAGACAAACTATATGCAGGTACCATAGACTTATAATATAGGTACCTACTCTGTAGGTACCAAACAAGTTTTATGCACAGATTTTTTTTTTTTTTTTAATAATATTATATGTCTGTGGTTTTATTGTAAAAAAATAAAATTGTAGGTATATACCATAGAGCAACACGGACTACGCGCGGAAGTCCTTGTTGTTCTATGCACAGACATATATATTTAAAAAAAAATTTTACTTCTGTGGTTCTATGCTATCTACCATGGAACAAATAAGAATGGAATCTAAACAACATGATCTATGATTGTGTACATGATCTGTGATTTTTTTCCACAGACATCATGATCTATGATTGTGTACATGATCTGTGATTTTTTTCCTTATATTAAAAAAAAAATTCTGTGTTTTTTCAAACTCGGTATTTT
The DNA here is from genome assembly GCA_018467065.1 of Ephestia elutella. NCBI lineage: Eukaryota > Metazoa > Arthropoda > Insecta > Lepidoptera > Pyralidae > Ephestia > Ephestia elutella. The sequence goes on along the minus strand of CM031576.1, from coordinate 4,642,752 downwards.
TTTTTTGTGTTGAACCCATAGAGCAACACGGACTCCTTACTAAATAGATGTCCCAGACCTCTTTTTGCAGCACAAAATTGAACAATTCGGATTTTTTTGTATTGCGGCCTATGTGTCATTCACACTGACTGATGGATTCTGTCTAGCGAAAAGTCCGAATGCAAACAGTTTTTATAAACGCTCAAGTCCACCTGGACCTAAGCTTTGGCAGAGGGGAAAGACATCTATGGCGCCTCCCTTCCGGGCCGCGCGCGGAAGTCCTTGTTGCTCGAAGGTTGAACCTGGAACTTAGCCAAAGACATAGAAAAAATAAATAATTCTATAGATATTTTTTTCTAAATTTATGACAGTTATGTTCTATTTTTTAAATTCATTCCCTCCATAGGGTACGAATGAATTATTTGTATGAAACATTCTCTCCTGCATGAGAGAATAAGCATGTTCAACCCGATACTTGGATAAAATATACACTACTTTCCGAGTACCTATGAGAAATGAAAAACAATTTATGTACCTAACAATAATAAAATCTTTTATTTCGACCAACAGGGATCATTCTTTGTTAGTAGCACAGATATCTTAAAACCTAGTGTTAGTACATACACAAAAACACACATAAAGACATCACACCTGTTCGTTCTTCAGTACGTGTATCATTAAACAATGATACACATACTGAAAATCGACACGTGGAACAAAGATCTTCAGAATACCAACCATAGTAACATCACTGATGCAACGAGTAAAGTTCACAAATTGGGTTTATCAGATCACGATTCAGCACAGACTTTAGAAATTCCAGTAATAAAAAAAGATAAAAAATTAAAACATTATTTCATTAAAAAGCGGGACTTTAGTTCAGAAAATATAGATAAGTTTAATGAATGCTTGCAGAATCTATCATGGTCAGATGTGTACAATGAAAGGGATATAAATAAGGCATTTGATAATTTCCATGATCTTTTAACTTTGTTCTTTGATCTATGCTTTCCTATTATTAAAATTAGAATGAGTTCTTCACCCAAAAATAATAAATGGATAACAAAAGGAATACGTATAGCATGTAGGACTAAACGTACACTTAGATTCTCCTACTATAAGAAAAGTACTGTTTGCAATAAACTTGCATATAAATCATACTCATCTATATTAAAAAAATGTATGAACACTTCACAAAAAATTAGAAATACAAAATACATAAATAAATCAGCTAACATATGCAAAGCATCCTGGAATTTAATAAAAGGTAATAATGCCATGAGAAATAAATTTATTAATAAAATTGTATGTAATGATAAAATTATAAATAATCCACTTGACATTGCAAATGCATTTAATGACGTTTTTACTGATATTGACCAAAATAAAAAGGGCTTTACTAATACTATAAATTTATGTACACAGATTAATGAAACTTTATTTTTGTATCCTACAGATAGTAAAGAGATTCTTGAAATAATTAAAGGGTTAAGAAATACAAAGTCAGTTGGACATGATCAGTTATCAATTCAAATTATTAAAGCCTCTAAACATATATTAGCACCTGTACTTAGTTTTTTGGTAAATTTATCATTTGAGCAGGGTAAATTCCCAGAAAAATTAAAGGTAACTGTGATAAAACCCTTTCCTAAAGAAAAAAATACAGATATTTTAGAAAACTTTAGACCTATCGCACTGAGTTCTGTTATTGCAAAAATTTTTGAAAGAGCCATGCACAATAGAGTCACCAAATTTATAAACAAACACGCTGTTTTAGACATTAACCAGAATGGCTTTCAAAAAGGTAAGTCTACTGTTTCAGCTGCCTTAAGTTGATAAATAATATCCTAGGGCATGTGGATAAATCTGTCGAAGTTACAGGTATGTTTATAGACATGACCAAAGCGTTTAATTATGTATCACATGAGTTATTGCTTTCTAAATGTGAAAAGTATGGACTACGTGGCAATTCTTATAATTGGCTTAAGTCATACTTGAAAAACAGAACTCAATATGTTGCTGTGACAAATTTAGACAAAAATCAGAATGAAACCATATTTCGATCAGAGTGTAAAACTAATCACGTTGGTGTGCCTCAGGGGAGCATCTTGGGTCCTTTGCTATTTTTGTTGTACATTAATGATCTCCCAAAAGCCACACAAAAATTCTGTACTTTGTTTGCTGATGACCTCGCTGTGGTTATTCCAAGTTCACCTAACACATATTGTACATACAACAATGACATAACTAAAACACTAAATGACATCACGGATTGGCTTCATAATAATAACTTAAACATTAATACAAAAAAAACAAAATATATACAATTTCATAATCAAAGAAATAATAGGGTAGCTAATCTATTGATAAAACATGATGGGCAGATAATAAGTGAATGTAATGAGGTAAAATTCTTAAGTATCACATTAGATAAACATTGCACATGGAAATCTCACATCAAAGATATATGTTCCAAATTGAATAAATTTTCTTATGTTTTATGGAGGCTAGTCAACATAACTAACTTAAAAACGGCGTTGATGGCTTATCACGGATATGTAGTGTCTATTCTGCGGTACGGTATAGTCATTTGGGGAAACTCTGTTGACTTAGAGAGAGCATTTATTGCCCAGAAGAGCTGTGTAAGGGCTATGTGTAAATTGCCTCAAAGGACAAGTTGTAAGCCGAGTTTCATAAAATTAAACTTGCTAACGCTTCCATCTCTGTATATTTATGAAGTATGTTGCTTTGTTAAAGTCAACCCACGGCTATTCACACGTAATAGTGACTTTTCTAATTATCGTTGTAGATATCCAGATATGCTGTTGTTGCCTATAATGACAACAACACTTTACAGTCAAAGCAGTTATCCGATGGCTGTTCGTATTTATAATAAATTGCCAAGGGACTTAAAGGTCTTACCATCGCCATTGTTTAAAAACAAATTGCGCAATTTTCTAATTGAGAAATGTTATTACTCGGTGGAAGAATATTTGACAAATTAGATAAAATAAGTAGGTATTGTATATGTATTATTTTGATTGACATTTGAATTGTAAACTACTTACTTGGTCTTAATTATGACTTAATTATGTAAATGATTATTGTAGTTGATGAACTGATTTTAATATTTGCATGCCTAGCTAGGTTAAGAGTGAGGAGACTTATATGTAAACTGTACCACCATTGTATTTCACCACTTTTACAGCGAATAAATGAATATGAATATGAATACCGTTGGAGCTGGCCCGAAATCTGCTTGTCAGGGATGTGCACCGTTTGCGGATAGTGGTGTAGAAACAATCCATCCTCGCCTCAGCGAACATCCCCGACACGCTACAACGTCGAGACAACACCAACAACACCTTGAAGGCATCATTATATTGGACTCGTAGGGCGCTAAATTGCGTTTGTGTATATTGCACCCATAGGCTGCTCGTGTAAAAGGATGTGCAGTATTGTACAATCCAGGACTGAACACCTTGGAAATGTTGAGATGATGTTGTAAATGATAGAGTTAATACGTTTTAAAACACACGGTTTGTTACTGAGAACGAAAATGGGTATGAATGATATGCGTGCTAATTACGGACTGGTTCGAATGAATTTACCTATAGTTGGCGTAATAATGAAAATGCTGACTTTGCGATGTACGTGTCTCGTACATGCTCCCGAGGAGCAAAGATAAGAATACATGATAAGTAAAATAAGATTTTTTTTACAAATTGTTGTTAAATGAATGACGTGCTACACAGATGATACAATTGTTTTATATCTAGGATGAAAATGTTAGTAATTTATACAATAACAAATTTAATGATATTAATTGCTACTGTCATCAGTTATAATTTGTACAGATCGAAGTACTGGGGATGTACGTTTGTCTTTTTTAATTATACGCGGTTTTACACTAGGGCGTAAATTTAAATTTGAATCACTGATACCATTATAAGACTCTTTTAAAGTAGACATCACTACACTTTCACTGTTTTCACACTGTTGCTGCTGACTCCGTTGTTCCGGTGCCATTGCTGCAGAGCGGCGCACCTTCCTCCAGCCAAGACACAACCCAACAGCCGCGATGATAACCACTACCACGTAGATTACGACGTAGTGGTGAATGTCATGATACGACACACTTTCGATCAATGGTGTTGATTGATGAAGTTTATCAATTTGTTGTTGTATGTTCTCCAGAGTTCTTCTGTTTGTTATTTCCTCTACTTCAGAAGAATTACTTGTTTCGTTTTCGTGTGTTTTTTCGATGTTCAATACATGATTAATAGGTGCTATATCGATAGAGAAAGTGTCAGGTTTCGTTTGTAATTCGCTAGTTAATTGTCTGTGAGAATAAAATATAAAATCTTTTGTTTTGATAACGCATTCGTGACTCACAATCATAAGGCCGGCGCGTGTAAGTTGCAACGTTGTCATTTGATCGTCACATAATAACTTAATGGAACATAACCCACAGCAAAAATAGAAGTAATTGACCGAGCGAGCGAAGCGAGCGAAGCGTCTCAGTTTCCACTAGCCGAAAATTCTTTTGTCTGTCCGGATGTTATCGCCTAGAGGTCGCATTTCTGAACCGATTCTCCTGAAATTTTGTGAGCAGGTTCGTTAATTTTATAGAATTTTTTAGTCGAGCCAGTTTTTTGAAATTTTAAAAAAATCACCGAAATATATTAAAAAAATCTCATATCTCAGCTATTTAAAAAAAAAGCAAAAATGTCATTCTTTTTTGTCTGAACAACATAGTGAAATTCAATAAAACCGGTTTAATTCCATATATTTCACTTTCCATACGATAATGGTTCACAAAAAAATCAATAGATGGCGAAGCAAAGCTTTTAATATTCGTAAAACTCGCTATGGTAATTTTTTCATATGTTTACAAGAGTGAGTTGATTTATTGTGTTTCTTTGTTGATTATTGATTTCAAATTGAACTTTTATTGTTTGTTTGATAGTAGAACATAATATCTCGATCGATGTTTATTAGGTAATTAATTTTGTTGCGCAAATTACAAATAACCTAAACCTAACCTATAGTCCTATGCATTTCGAGGCAACAAAGGGAGGTTTCAGTAAGCGTTGCAGGTTGCAGGAATATCGATAGTTTGACTATCGATAGTTGACCTTGAAAAATAGTCATACAATCGATAGGCCTATCGATAGTACCGATAGCCAATGGTTTGCAATACTATTGATGATAACCAAAACTATCGATAGTATTGATTTTCAATTCTATTGATAGTATCTATACTATCGATGTTTTCTTATCAATACTATCGATACTATTGAATTACAATACTATTGAATTTTTACAAGATATCGATAGTGCAATAGTATCGATTGTTTGTTGAAATATAAATGTCAAGGTCACAATACTATTGACAATACTATCGATAGTGAACACTATTGCTGCAACACTAGCTTATGGGTAAAGTATGGGTCTTTTTAGGGTTCCGTACCTCAAAAGGCAAAAACGGAACCCTTATAAGATCACCGTGTTGTCCGTCTGTCTGTCAAACTTTTTTTCTCAGAACGCTTAAAAGTATCAAGTTGAAATAAATATCCAATACCTACTCGGATCCAAGGTCTCTCTCAGCAAAAAAATTATCAAAATTATACGTCAACGCGATCAAGAGATATTACCGTAAATGTTGCGAATATTCGCATATTTTGCGATTTTAGGCAGCAATCAAAACCATGGGGGAATGGGGTGCTTCCAGTTGACCTAAAATGATGAAATTTGGCAAAAACCAAGGTCTAACAGTACTTATACAGGAATAAATGTGAAAATTCAAAATATGTTGTCGGAAGTCTAAAAAAAAGTGTCAAAAGCTTATTTTTGCGCTGAATTCAGTATGAGTCTTGGGGAACGATTGCAAAGTTAAGTTTGTTTTTGAATTTAGTAGCTCTTTTAGTGAGAGCTATAATGTGAGATGCTTTGAGTGTACGGAACCCTCAGTGCGCGAGTTTGACTATCACTTGGCCGGTTTTTTTGGCTTTTAATAGCACCCAAGATGCAGTTAGTACTAAAGTACCTTTATTAAATACATAATTATTTAATATTCTCACTTATTTGAAATGATGAAAAAATTCCATGCGAGCAGGACATTGTATAGTTACAATATCATCATCATATTTTTATCAAATCTTATATTAAATAAAAGGATAGATCTTTTTACTTTCTTTCTAGCATTGGTAGCTTGGTTTCATAACTCTTAAATGGCTTTGCTAAGCCAGGAATACGATAACATATCGGTTATTTCGTAGTTATAAGGACTCGCGAGGTCTACTGTTCTCGCAGAACCACTAGTGGTTAGGTTCATTCAGTGCTTCCCATGTGTTAGTACATGAAGAAATTTTTGTTTTACAGGTTCTGGTGTTCTCGTATGTTTCACATAGAGTTTTCATAATTGGAGATCTTGTTGTAAATTGGGCCCTTTGTGCATTAGATCGTTTAGGCTATAGCCCGTAGATGTTTTTTGGGACCCATTAAATACTGCTCTATATTTTGTAGTCAGACTACTCGGCCTTTCAACGCAATGATGAGGTAGTACAAAATCAGGTATCATGTTTATGTTTGATGAAGACATTAAAGACATATGATTTAATTGAATCCATAGGTCGCTGGTTCATATCCGGCTCGAAGGACCACAAAGATGTACAATCCAGGACTGAACACCTTGGAAATGTTGAGATGATGTTGTAAATGATAGAGTTAATACGTTTTAAAACACACGGTTTATTACTGAGAACGAAAATGGGTATGAATGATATGCGTGCTAATTACGGACTGGTTCGAATGAATTTACCTATAGTTGGCGTAATAATGAAAATGCTGACTTTGCGATGTACGTGTCTCGTACATGCTCGCTCTAAAAAGAGTTATTTTAACTTGTCGAGAACAACGAGCAAACTTATGAGCTATCATATTATATATATTGATAACGCCCTACGCTCCCTTTCAATATCAGTATTGTCTTTCAAGTCGGAGGTCAGCCAGTGTCCAAGATATTTCAATTTGTAAACCCTATGCAAGGGCGTCTTATTCCTCGGTATTATCGACCGTTAACAACTCTTATACTGCCTACGTCCAATAATGTTGAAATAATCATTTATGTCCAATTTTCAATGCATAGTTTAGCTTCGATTTTTATACGTCAACAGGAAATGCTCATCAGCTTGATCAACTTTTGCTGAAGCACAATTTCCATATAAGTAGATACATATGTTAGTGTAACTGAGCTGGTCTATTGGAGTTTTTCTTCAGATGTATCGGATCTTCGATTTTTATACGTCTACAGAAAATGCTCATCAGATTGGTTAATCAAGTTCTGCATTTCCATATATGTTATAATGTAGCTGGTCTCGTAGAGTTATTCAACAGATATTCCAGATCTTCAATTTTTGTACGTCAGCAGAAAATGTTCATCAGGTTGAACGACTTTTATTAAGGCACCATTTCCACATTTCTTATAGTTCAACTGTTCTGTTTTGGTTCTTCATCAGGTGTTCTAGTTTTCAAAATCAATTAAAACCTATATGTTGCCTAAGCTTAATAGCTTTACAACAAAAATTTCATTCAAATCGGTTTAGTACTTTCGGAGATAAGCGTGATAACACACACATATTACCAGATACCAGATAGACAAACAATTAAATTTTTTTTTTTTTGCTTTCTTTTATTATTTTTAAGTTTTAGGTTATGTTGAGGTTATTATTTTATGACCGTTCAGGTTATTTTTCTAAGACCACCCGGAAAGACTTAAGGCAGAAAATAATTTAGTTTTATTGGACCAATCGCGAATAAAATGAAAGTGTTTGAAAATTTATTAAACAATTACATGAAATGTTTTATTCAAACAAGAACCTGTATTATGGAATGTACCGTATACAAAGTTGTTAGTCTGTAGATTATCTAGGAAGACTTCAGATTATCTAGTTAATGTAGGAACCTAATTATTTTTTCCACTTTAACTGACTCAGCCAGATAATCTGCAGAATTCGTCGTTAATCTGCACTGATTCACGAAAATAACGGTAACATAGGGCGAAGCCCCATTGCTCCGTCGCGTTGCGTTGGGTCGTGACAGCGTCGTTTTATCCAAAATCGATACCACACATGCATTGGTACCATTTACTGATCAGCAAAAAAATACTGCTCAAAGTTCCTCTGTCGACCCACTTTACCCCCCTCCTGGCGCCCATGGGCGAATCAAACTTCCCTCCACATCTGAATATGATAGTCTTAGGACATTCCTAATGGATCGAAAGGATCTATTCATAGTAAAAGTTTCATAATTCTAATTCGCGGGGAACAATTATTCCTCTTAACACCTCTACTTTAGAAGTTATTTTAGTGAGCCTGGTGACTAATTAGGGAAGTAAATACCTATACGGCGATAAAAATTTAGGAAAATCAAAATTAGGCTACACTTAATTAGGATTAATAAAAATGTAGGAAAAAAAAATTGTGCTAAAAGTTTGTGCACCTAACTAAATTATGAATACAAAAAATTTGAACATATTAAAACAGTTTATTTAATAACACCAAAGATTATAACATTTTTTATATATTATAACATTCTCGAACATTAACCTAAAAAAATACATGTTATTGTTATGTTATACTTATCAATTACTTATTTAAAAATATTTTATATAAACATATCATTAAACAAAGATTGTCACTTATATCATATCATTTTCAAACATTAACCTAAAAAAATACATAACTAGATGTTATAACTTATCAATCAATAAATCACTTAAACATAAGTTCGACTATTAAGTACCTAACAATCGTCTTACCTAAAACTGAACGCCCCCAATTAAAAAACTTCATACTTTTTTTAGTGGAGGGGTGTAAGGTTTTGTTCGAATAAACCAAATAAAACAGCACAAAATAATAAAGTAAAAACAAAAAATATGGAATAATTCTAACTTACAAAATAAATATAACTAACTAACTTTTATAAAATAAACTCTCCGACTTGTCGAGTGTATCGATAGATGAAGCAAAGCGTCCTCCCAGCGTCTCTAGATCCGAATACAAGATGCTCCGAGGCCCCATGCAGGTCTCACTATCGGCGACGACATCCCCATGTTGCTGGCAGTGCGCGCAGTGAGCACACTAAACGCAGTGAACGCACTGAGCGCATGGGGGCTCGGAGTAAGGGACGGGAGATGAGCATGTTCTGAACATTTACTTAACGTACGTAGCGGATCTATTCCAGCATAAACATCAATCGATGCTCTGAGAAGAGTATGTGGGTGCTATTGTAATTTTAGCTAATCAAATTGTTACCCTTATAAGAATGCCACCTAGGGGAGATGGTACTATCGTTGGCCCCCCTCCAGTGATTGGCACTCAGACCTAATTATGCAAATATTAAGAATTCCAAGCAATTTACACAGCAAAAAAATATTTAATTTGATGCCAAATTTAATATACTAGAAACACTAATAGAAAGTTATTTTTATTTCAAAAAGGGCAACACCAAAAAAAATCTTTTTTGTCAAGATTTCGGCGCGCATCCTAATTTGTTGATATTTTTATGAAAATTCACTAAGACCAGGTAAGTTTTTTCACTTAAAACTTCTTGTTTTATGATGATAAGTGTTAATATTATTGTGTTTTATTGTGAGACAGATCGGTTCCTTTAAGTTAATTACTAGAAACAGACATAAAACCTCATGGATATATTTTTTTCAAAGGACCTATCACTATACCTAACGCATGTATGAAGGTCTAGTTCATTGGCATTGGTGCCAATCATTAATTTAACACATTACAGAAAACTATGCTATTTTAGCCTTTAAATCAAATGAGAATATAGAACACATTTGTTTTTTTACATTACTATTGTAATAACCTAATGCTATGCAAAAGTTGGCAGTGCTAATCATTGTACTTTTGAAGTCCTTGGCACTGCCAATTTTTGTACTAGGATAGGGGCCAATTAGTGTACTGGTGACTGATTTAAGGTACGGTCCGGTAATACTCATTGGCACTCCACTATTACAAAGATTGACACTGCCAATCATTATACTTTTACGGGTGCCAAGAGTTGTGCTTGAAGGGGCCAATAATAGTACTTTTATGTATTTTCTATGTTTTAATTAAATTCTCGCTTTATTTTTATATTTGAATAATCTACATTAAGCTCAGAATGTTGTTTAAGGGTTTGAGAACCGCAAATAAATTTATTTACGTCAATATTATTATTGAATTATTTTCTACAAACATTTAAAACAGGAAGTTTGCTTAAAGTGCCAATCATTGTACCATCTCCCCTACTTTCTTGTGAGATAAGTACATAAGTATGTAATAACAACAACAAAAATATATAAATCATTGCTACGCACAGGTCAGAGTTTCTTAGTTTGAATTAAAAAGAAAACCGTAAAACAAATATCAAACTGATATCGGATTTCACGGTTTTGTGTACAGAAAAATGGCGACGACCAGGCCGTACAGACCTAACACCTCGGCAAAGATAAGGTACAGGAGCATTCCGACGAATAGTCTAGGCTGTTGCGCTGTGCCACGGACGCCAGAATCTCCCACGACGCCTATGGCAACACCTGCAGCGAGACCAGAGAATCCTACGGATAGACCCGCTCCTAAGTCAACGAACCCTCTGGAAAAGATAAAAAGAGTCCCATCAGTAACAGAACCTAAAGGATGCTTAAAATAAATAGATATAGGAAAGAGTTGTTGTAAATGATGCATCATTGTAATGGTACCTAGGTACTGCTTCCAAACCAAAACCTCCAAAAAAAGAGCCGACTGGCAGGAAGTAGCGCAGAACAGGAAGGAATGGAAGCTTCTAGTATCGGAGGCCAAGATCCTCTTTGGGTCGTCGAGCCATCGAAGTAAGTAAGGTACTGCTTGAGTAAAAGTCTGTTAGTTGACACATTAAATCTTATGTTGGGGATAACTAAACTCAAGTCTCAGTTTGCAATATAATTGAAACATCAAATATTACATGCTCTATGTGGATTAATTTGGTAGTGTTGGCCAAATACTGATAGAAAAAATCTAATTTTTGCCATTTCAACTCGAGATGATGATGATGATTGTATTGATCAACAGAAAATTTATAGCTAGTCCACTAATTATAAATGGACCACAAATCCGACTCAGAGCATCCGGACTCCACGTGGCTGTCCGTGTGTCCGCCTGTCTGTCAAACTTTTTTTTCTCAGGAACGTTTAAAAGTATCATCTTGAAATTAATACTGAATATTTGGATCGATGGTTTCTTTCAGTAAAAAAATAATCAAAATTATACGTCAACGCGATCAGGAGATATTGCCGTAAATGTTGCGATTTTTTGCATATTTTGCAATTTCAGACAGCAATCAAAACCTATGGGGTACTTCCCGTTGTCCAAAAATTATGAAATTTGGCAAAACAAATTTGAAAGTTGTAAATATGTTGTTGGAAGTCTAAAGAAAAGTGTTGTTTTTGCGCTGGATTTAGAATGAATCTTAGGGATCGAACTGCAAAATTAAGTTTGTTTTTGAAAGTAGTAATAGGTCTTTTAGTTAGAGCTAAAATGTGAGATGCTTTGTCTGTACGGAACCCTCGGTGCGCGAGTATGACTCGCACTTGGCCGGTTTTATTTTTCTGAAAGAGACCGTGGATCCGAGTGAGAAACAAACTCACTTTAGCATTAGTGAGGATTAGGATTTTCCAAGCAACCAAAGATTTGCGCATTCAAATAATAAAATTATTTTTTTTATTACAAATAAACATGACTCCAGATCAGAATAAACGGGAAGAATGGGTTTTTGCGCAACGGAAACCCATTTATGGGTGGGTTTACGCCCGGGAATAAACGGGCAGTAACCGTTTCTTTCCAGCGTAAACCCATCTCTGCTCCAGATATATTCAAATCAAATCAAAAATTCTTTATTAAACTTGGCCATCAAAGAAGGCTCTTTTTCACTTCAAAAAGTAAGTAAACAATTCTTGTCAGAGCCGTGCCTCCGTTTCGAAAAGCGTCGCGATCGAAGAACGCTAGTTAGGACTACAGTTTCGGTACGGTATGATGGTATGGCGCAAAGGTTTTAAAGATTTAAATCTTTTGTATGGCGTCTCGATACGAATAGTACGTTCCGATCCATCGCGAATCGGTTACTCCCAGAGATGGGTTAATTCCCGGGAAAAAAACGGGAAGAAAAGGTATCTGCCCAACGTATAACCATCTACCTGTAGATGGGCTTACACCCGGAAATAAACGGAATCCGTTTCTTCTCGACGGCGGCAGCGTGAACCCATCAATGGTTTCTCCCCGATCAAAGGCAACACGATACGGTGGTGTTAGCGACGAGATGGATCGCGAATCTGATATGAAACGGACGTACGATTCGGACAAAAGAACATTTTACCAATCTTTAAATGATCCTGTTAAAAGTAAAATAGATACAAACTTGTATAGAGTGTAGTTTTCTGAGCTATCGATTCCCGATGCTACCAGGACAGCTACGACCAGTCCGTAAATGGCTACAACACCCGACATGACGACGGGAATGACGGATTTCATGATCAGATCGGGCCGCATCACCGACATGGCTGCGATACCCGTACCAGACTTGGCGGTTCCATATGCAGCTCCCATCGCTGAAATACCAAACAATTTAAAATCAAAAACTGTCATTATAGTAGGTCAGCAAATTGCTCTTCGTTATGCGATATTGTAGAAAGCATTCCGGGGCAGTGGTCCAACTAGTTGGACAGAGAGACGGGTTCCACTCTTGTAGCGATGAGGGGGCTCAGTACCAGCGGGAAGCGAGACTGCTGGGAAGCCAATAGGAACCCATGACCCGGGAGTGACGACCCCGGGCCGGGAGGAGGCCGCTTTCAGTGGTCTGGCTGTAAGAGTAGGGGGCACACACTCCTTACTCTCACAGCCGTGGTAGGGGTCGCGGGGGAAGAGGAGTGCCGGTATTGCGGTGCGCCGTGCGCCGTTCTGCCTATCCTCCGCGACCGAGCGTGGCCGTGACGCTGGGCACGGTGTCGGTGGGGCCGCAGGGGAAGAGGCGTGTCGGTATTGCGGTGCGCCGCTCTCCCTGTCCTCTGCGGCCGACGTGTGGTGGGCCAGTCTCGGTCACAGTGGATATGGACAACCTATCCTCTGCGGCTGAGATGTGGTAGGGCCTGACCTTGTCAGGTCCCAAAAAATTGAGGGCTGGTTGGGTGAAGGAAACGGGATTGCGTCGCCCGGCTTAACGGCCCTCGAGTGGAAAGGCGAGGACGACGCTATCCCGCTGGCCGCTCCGATCCTCTCGCTGGAGAGGTGGTTCGAGAGCGAGCCGCGCTGGGGCCGCCGTGGTAGCGGCCGCCGCGCCGGAGCTGTGGAGCGAGAGAAGCACACGGTCCTGGCACAAATGCGGTAGGCGTTGACATCGTGTGGTTTTAGTGGGTTCAATTCCCACATACCCGTCCGGCTTCCCGGGGCTGGATGGATGAGTAGAAGGTCTTTCCACAAGAAAAAAAAATGGGTCTTTACTAGGGGCAGTTGTCCAACTTAAAAATAGTTGGACTACAGCACCTTTTGAGAGTTCCGTAATCCAATTCATTTAAAATATAACTTGCCACTGTAACCACCTCAACTGCATCTTTATGTGCATATGGTACCTATTGGTTTACGGTTATATGGAACCTCTTTGCAGTAAAATGAAAAAATTAAAACAAGATTATTATTATTAAATTTATAAATAAATTCGTTAAAAAATATTAAAATTTTAATTAACTAGCTTAAATTTGTCAAAACATCCAAAATAGAATGGTATAGAAGATATAGCGTGAAGAAGTAACAAACAAACAAACTCACATTCGCATTATAATATTAGTTGAGGCTTGGAATTCACTACTTGATCTAACGAATTGTATAAAAAAACGTCCAAAAAAAGTCTGAATATTATTACACGGTGGTGGTTCAGTAGTTAAGATCGTTCTCATTGACCACCACTTGCTTCTGGTGTAGGAAAACATCGTGAAGAAACCGCACATGGTTTGTCTGGCTTGAACCTGAGTCCTTTCGATCCACAGGCGAGTGTCTCATCTACTGGATCACCACCACTTCAAATTATCAGTCACGGCTAAAATTCAAGAAAGCAAAGAAAACCTACGTCTAAACAAAACGCAAATTCATTCATCTTCAAGCATTTCTCAAATAGTTGCCTGGAAGAAATGTTTACAGCGATAAGGCCGCCTTTTGCGCATCTTCTTCTCCCTTTAGTTTACTTTATTATGTATAGGTACCTACCATGTACTACAACTAATTAATTAATTATGGTTAATTTATTAATCAAGGCAAACTCGAACAGATAGGGCTTTAACAGCAAGATGCGATCGGTCAAAAAAATAATAATTTCTAAGAGTAGTTTTGGTTGCATTTTATAAGTTATTGAAGAAAAAACCGGCCAAGTGCGAGTTGAACTCGTGTGGAGAAGTTTCCGTACAATGCCAATTATTCTTGTAGGTTTTCCTCTAATCTACAGGCAATAAACTATTTTTTTTCTTTCTATATTTTAGGCTATAAGCGGAGATCAGGGGGAGGGAATGGTCAATTCCCGTTTTTTTTCATGAATCAAATCAAACCTATTTATTTATAACAAAATATATTTGAGATCCTCATAACGTGCCCTTTCATATGATTTACATATAACACAGTAAGGTTTGCAAAATTATTATTTTTTTGTTTCTAATTTGTCCCCCAAAAATGACCCTTACTTTAAAAAAATATTAATTTACACATCTGTGTTTGGGTCATAGGTTTACACCATCCTATAAAATTTCATCTGATTTGGTCTAGTAGATTCGGAGAAAATTGTATGTGACAGACGGATGGACAGACAGACGCACGAGTGATCCTTTAAGGGTTCCGTTTTGTCATTTTTGAACGGAACCTTAAAAAATAGTAAAAGAACCTATGATATTATGTTACGGGATATTTCGATGATTCAGGACACCAATTAGAACAAAATGCATACATACCGCTGAAGACGGCAGCTGATGCCGCTCCCATAATTCCAAAGAAGGGAGAATAATAAGGGTTTGTACTCATTTTATGGGAGGATTTACAGGTCCCGAAATTGATTAATCTAAATCTCACAAACTTCTGTGCTAAATAGTAAATTATCAAAGTGGGAATTTATATATTATTTTTAATCTATACTCTTTAACATTAGGAAGTAGTTTTTTTTTACTATAGGTAATTACAAATAAAAATATGTATATATATGATATATATATCTGGCGTTCAGGATTGAACAGCCCCGTCTTGCGTTTCTTGGTAGTACCACAGAGAAAAAAATCACTGCGTTATAGTTATAGGTAGTACAATAAGTACATATAAAATAAATAATGAACAAAGGGGAGAAACTATGAGAAAAGAAAACTATTGATTAATTCCCGATTCGGCGAATCTGCCAGAAAATGCCAAAAATGTATTTTATGTAAATATTTGGAACATCTTAAAATTATGATTACTTATATGTTATCAGTTTTATATTATTATTGACATAAATTACTATATTTATATATTTTTTTGTCTGTCATTCCGTCTATCCGTCTGTCTGTCAAACATTTTTTTTCTCAGGAACGCTTACAGGTTCACAGTTTCTTTCAGCTGTAAATTATACGTCAACACAATCCGGAGATATTACCGTATATGTTGCGAATTTGCGCATATCTTGCGAATTCAGACGGGAATCAAAACCTATCGGGTACCTACTTTCCATTAATCTAAAATTATGTACTTTGGGAAAAAGCAAAGTCTAACAGTACCTGTACTGTACTAGCTGATATTATACGACATAGTCATGCGCCCCGCTCCCGCGCATGAGATACATCACGGCCTCATTGTTGATGTACTCCCGTATTTAGAAACTAACATTAATATGTATGGATAGAAGTTGGTAAAGAGTGACTTGATAGTGACTGAGAGTGGCGACAGCTCGCACTCAGGCAATCGTCCGCATGCTGAGACATATGTCAATATATTGAGTCACCCTCAATGCGTGGAGCCGCGAAGGTGTTGTCTGTCCCGCTGTACGTACGGCACAGTACGGTAGGTACAGGCATAAATCTGTAAATTGTAAATATGTTGTTGGAAGTCTAAAAAAAGTGTTACAAACTTATTTTTGCGCTCTATGTAGTATGAATTCCAGGGATGGGACTGAAAAGTTTGTTTTTGAAACTAGTAGGTCTTTTAGTTAGAGCTGTAACATGAGATTCTTTGCGTATACGGAAACCTTTGTGCACGGGTTTGACTCGCACTTCGCCAGTTTATTGAAACTAGTTTGTCTTTAAGTTAGAGCAAAAATTTGAGATGCTTTGCATGTACGGAACCTACGGTGCGCGAGTTTGAATCGCACTTGACCAGTTTTTATATATTATGTATATGTTTTTGCGTCGTAAAAGGGTTAAAATATAAATTCATTATTTATATCATTACTTTACATAAATTTTTACCATATTTGACCGAGCGAGCGAAGCGAGCGAAGGTCTCTAAATCGAGTTGGGGGCGAAACACATTGTTTGTATGTATGTATGTATGTATGTATGTATGTATGTTTGTACCGCGATAACTGCCGAACCGATGGTCCGATTTTGATGAAATTTGGTAGGCATGTGGGAAATATCAATAGAATTTTCAAGTTCGTTGGGCATCAAAATCGGTTCAGTAGTTTTTGAAATATTAATAAAAATGTCCGCGATTATGTAGCAAACGAAACCATAGCGTGTTCTAACTTTGGATAGCGCCATCTACATTTTACTTAGGGAACTGAATTATGTTAGAAAAGTCGAAATCAGATCTAAGCAGCGGTTATAGACTTGTAGATGATTTGTAAGGTACACCCTCATATTACAAATTATTATTTAAAAAACAATCATTTTATAAACAACTTTGTAAAACTATACATTTGAAAAACATATGCTTTGACAAACTTATTCTTTTAAAAATGGATCATTTTACAAACTAATTACTAGACAAATATTGTTTTTTTTTTCAAATTATCATTTTACAAACAAATTATTTAACTAAATTTTCAATTGGTAAAACAACATTAGACAAAATATCTTATGGCAAATACATCGTTTGATAAATATTATTTACCAAAACTAGAAGATATGAAGTTTCAAGTTTAAACTTACTGACCCAAGATTTTCATCGTAGGGTTAGGTACAGAAGTCATTACTCGTCTTTTATTTGTAAATTAACTCACAAATCGTATTGTGACATAATATCAACATGCTAATACCTTTTATTGTGTCACACCGGGTAGGGGACCTGGTAACCTGCAACACAGGATCTTTGATACCTAGCGCGGGCACCAGGAAGGCAATTCTCGGGTCTGCGATATAATATCAATTTCGACATTTATCGAAAAAACATGGCGGATATCGATAAATATCGAAATTGCGTATTCTCGTGGTTTCAAATGTGACATTTATCCAGCGTCAGCCCTCGATACGCATCGAGTGGTCGAGCGTGGCCGAAAACCATATCGTGTGTGATATTTATTGCTTCAAAGCTATTGAATAACATAATATTCGTACTTTACAAGACGCTTTGTATTTTTATTCAGCTATGGTTTAGTAAAATATGAATGCTGACGATTTTGTATTCAATTTTATTGGAAATCGTTGTTTATTTACATAAAATTATTTTATTGAAGCCTAATATAGAGGTTTGGATAGATACATACTTTGCTTTTTTCTGCCTCGAGTACCATACCTTATTTGTTTCCCAATTCAATTTCGTAAATAAACAATATCATACCTACATAAGAATATAATTGATACTCCGATAACAAATATCACATAACCTCACACACACAATGACACAATAAACAAACATTGACAAGTATCCTCGCGTTCCGTTCTCTCCATCAACTCTAAAATATTTCATTTTCTTTGCATTTTATAAATTTGCATTGGAGCTTATTAAGTTACATAAAATAAAGTATCATAACTATTTTTACATTATTCACTATTAAAACAATAGTTTTATATAAAATATTTAAAGAAATAAGTAAAACATAAATTTCTCGATTGTATTTAAGTATAATCGAGAAAAAGGAACGTGTTTTCAATTAGAGAAGCCCTAGTTATCGATATAATATCGAGTTTTATGTAGAATACCATTTTGGAGGTTTTTGTGATAATTTTGTTCGATAAAAGAAGTTTGATATATTATCAAATTTGATAAAATATCGCAAACGCGAGAATTGGCCTCCGATCTCCACAACGATACTGTCCTTTATGGTATTAAATTTAATTAATGTTTATCACATACCTATGTAATGTAGTCCAAGGCCATTTGTTGTGGAGTAAATAAACATTTTTTATTTTTTCAATAAAAAAAAAGAAAGTTTGTCTCCAAACGATCTAAGCTATAAGTTAGGTTCAGGTTATTTTTTTTATGACCACCCGGAAAGACTTGAGGGCAGAAAATAAGTTGGGTTCATGTTATTTTTTTTTATGGCCACCCGGAAAGACTTGGGGGCAGATTATAAGTTGGGTTCGGGTTATTTTTTTTACCACCACCCGGAAAGACTTTGACGGCGGAAAAAGTTAGGTTCAGGTAATTTTTTTTATGATCACCCGTAAAGACTTGGAGAGCGGAGAAGAAGTTAGGTTTAGGTTATTTTTTTTATGACCACCCGGAAAGACTTTAAAGGCGGAAAAAAAGTTAGGTTTAGGTTATTTTTTTTTATGACCACCCAGAAAGACTTTGAGGGCGGAAAAGAAGTTAGGTTCAGGTTATTTTTTTTTATAACCATCGGAAAGACTTTGACGGCGGAAAAAAGTTAGGTTCAGGTAATTTTTTTTATGACCACCCGGAAAGACTTGGAGTTGTTTGTAAAATGATTGTTTTTTAAACAATAATTTGTAATATGAGGGTGTACCCAAGATTTTATATATTTTGATGATTTATTAATACTATTAAGAGGTCTTCCAATTTTTTTATATTGTAAATTATACTATTTCTTTAACTGCGTTTTACCCTGCTCATCAGCACTCTTCAGTCATATACTATACATACATAAGAGTAAATCAATAAAAACGCGAGTAAAAATCGCGAGGTCTAAGTTCGCGGCGAACTACTAGTTATGCGAATTGAATAGGTATGTTGTTCTATACTTTCTTTAATTTTGTCTGTGATGCATCATGTCTATGTATGGAATAATATTCAACAACTCAAATCTCAGATTAAAATCTTTTTTGTTTCTTCATTTTTATATCCACCAAAGAGTATAAGGCCCGTAGCCCGAAGAAAGAGGAATATCTCTATTCTTACAATATAATCCACAGAAAAAAAAATATTTCTGTGAATACAATGAGGGATTTTCCGTGACACAAATTAAAAAAAGAAATAGTTCCAAATGACTTCATAGATGGCGCTTAGTAAAAGCCTAGAGAAAAAATTCCATACAAAAAGCAAAAAATTCATTTAAAAAAAATTAAACTTAGTAAAAAAACAACTAAAAAGTATCTATATTGTGATTTGTGCAACTGTCAAACTGTTATGTGATTTTTTTTCTGCCTCTGGTTGAAAAGAAAAAGCGCACCATATAGGTTCAGCCATTATAACGACTCGGCTTTCATAAAACGCTATCTGTTGAGACTTTTTTGTACTGATTTTTTTTTCTTAATTAGCTGTCAGAAAAATCGCTCATTACAAACTTATATTTTTATTTAAATCTGTGAATACAATAAGTAGTACCAAGTAGGTACCTATATATAGTATTAAGTACTTAATAAGTACGATGTAACTACTTTTTACTTCCATGGTAGTACCAAATACTCAAAAAATAGTTAAAAAAATAGCGATTTTCATATGGCATTTTGCCATCAGATCCTGGTAAACCTATGTAGTAAACTCGTAGAAAAAGAGAAAATATATTGATTTGTCATTGTTTAGTTTTAAAAAGTGAGCTACGGCAACGATTTAGGCTCATTTTTTTTTATGTAAACACACTCGATAAGAAAGAAAGAAAGTATTATACTAACTTACTTTAGTCTTATTTTTATTTGAATATGGCCTAGGATAGAGAAGCTTGGCGTAGACAGAGGGAGACTTACCGTGTTAGTCCACCGACGCGCGACGCGTTCGCCGGCGAAAGCAAATCGCTGCGAAATGCTGGCGATAGCGAATCGCCTGCGGAACGTTAGTACAAGCTTGTCTATAAAGTCCTGACATTAAAGTTCGAGGAACTAACATTGATGATGTGTCTGGCAACACCAAACGCATGTACATCAGCTGTCAATGCTGTCAACAATATTGAATTGTTTTTCGTTTGTATTTTTATTGTTTTGATTAAACTGCAATAAATTAAGACCAAACTACGCAGAAAAGTTTAAAAAATTAGTAAAGTAAATCGGAGTCGCACGCGGGAATTGATTTTTAAAGTTTTCCAGCAATGTTTTGCGGAGTGCAAGGATGGACGAATTTTGTGAGATTTCGATGATATTTATGGGAGAACAACATTATATTATGGGTATGTAACCGTGTTATTGTTTGTTTTTTATCAACCTGAAGTTACAAATATACTGAATTTAGGATTTTTAAAAGAAAAAAGGTATTGTTTACATCGTACACTTTTAGGTTAGACTAAAATTGTAAATAGGTCATATTATAGTATGATCATAAAATTTTGATACATTATGATGGTACATCTCAGTCTATTCGGGTTTACTATCAATTTTGAATTTGAATTATTTGTTTCTTGTGAATAAGTTATTGTTTCTATTCTGTTACAATTTTTATTCCTTTTTTTAGGAAAACCAAAGAGTACAGTTAGGCCCATAGTCGACGAAGCAACTTGTTGAAGAGGCCTTCTACAGCATCACATCTGAATATGGAAAAACTGCTGCCATTACGTTGAGACGCTCAAAAAAGAGTACTATGAGCGAGGACGTTACCTGTATCTAGATATAGACGAATTGATTGTTCGCTTAGGCGATGATAGCAGCAGTAGTGATGACAGTGCCGCTGATGAAAGCGGCAACGAAACGTTTCTTGTTGTTGAATATTTGGACTCCGATGATGAGTGAAAGTGATCAACCTTAGTATTTTAACTATAAAACATTCATCATCATCGTCAGCCTTCCATGACTCACTGCTGGGTATAAGCCTCCTTTTGTATACGCCAATATTTCCTATCCTGAGCCATTGCAACAAACATTATTAAAAACATTATTCTGGTTAACTTAAAAATGTTTAGTAAAACTTTTCATAAGCAAGGTACCTACTGTAAATAAAACGGAATTACAATATGACTGAATAATGTGTTTTATTTATTAGCTCTCTTTACCTGAACGAACTGCTAGTATTAAAATTATTTTAGTCACACTATATAGGGTTGCTACATGCACATCAGTGGCGCCATCATTTAATTTCAGGACTTAATAGACAGACTGTACACTGCAGGTTTTTATATGTCATGACGCGTTGCGAAGCGAAATATGACATTTGCGAATCGCCAGCGTCGGTGTAACAGCCATTTCGCTTCCGCTACGAGCGAAACAGTAGCTGATAAGGATGCAACTATACAAATCTCGCTTAGTTTGAGCGAGACACAGCATAAGCAAAACGCTCTCATACAACTGACAAGTTTTTTGAAGTTTCGTCGCCGCCAGCGAACGCGTCGGTGGACTAAAGGCGTTATACCCAGAGGTGGGTTGTAGAAAGCTGATGATGAGTATGTGAGGAGAGATGGATTACCCAATTTAAAAGGTAGTCATAATAAAAATAATCATTGACACTTCTGATATGAGTATAGATATATACATTCAACATAAAAGTTAAAGTAAGGTAAGCAATGAAGTCAAAGGATAATCTTCAATTTTTTACTTGTATTGCATCTATCGCACGAATAGGTGAATCCTCTACAAACTCAACTTTTCCTCTTATATTTAAAAGCAAATTACCTACAAAAGAAAAAAATAACTCATTAAAAATGATAAAGATTCAACAGTAGCAATTTACAATGAAAAATCTGTCTGTAAAAATAAGAAAATAGTTTTTTTTCCTTCCATCTCATTCACACATAACGTGTACCACGTTTTCCGTCTTTCCTAAAATTTAACATTGATAGTCGTACTATTTTTTTAGCCCATTTAAATAAAATCATTTCCATTACATTTCACTTTCTCATGAAAACCACAACAAACAAAAACACAAAAGGGGTTGTTGCACAAAATGTATGGGGAGTCGGCTATATCATAAGCACCTGTCTGAACTTTTCATTTTTGGGTCAGTATCAATGCCTTATAAGTAAATCTGATAAATTCGTAGCCTTTCTATGGTATATTTAGTTAACAAAATCGTAATGAAGGTTAGGCGAGTTCCGCCAAAATGGCCGACATCTAATATGATTTGACGTTGACGCGCTTCATTAGACAGTTCCGATTTCCGGTACGTTCAAAAATGTACTTTTAATACATACCTGCCCGCGCGAAAGAATTATTTATTTTATACTAGCTGTTACCCGCGGCTTCGCCCGCGGCAAAAAAGGATTAATCCTTATCCCGCCCCTGTGAAACTGTTGCTTGAGCGCGAGTTAGCACTTTATTCACGATGGAGCAAGTTGAAAAATAAGCAAAATTACAAATTCATAGACAAATACCGTTTATACACTCGCATATATATGTGTGCATGAAATTTAGTAAGGCTGCTTGCATGCGTGTCGTGATTTTCAATCAAAATGGCGCGAAAATTTCATCGTTACCGACCGCGCATAGATAGATATATTGATAAAGATATAAAATAATAAAAAAAACGTACCAACAGGTCATAAAAAGTAACCTGAACCTAATTTATTTTCTGCCTTGAAGTCTTTCCGGGCGGTAATAAAAAAAATAACCTGAACCTAACTTCTTTTCCGCCCTCAAAGTCTTTCCGGGTGGTCATCAAGAGAGAGTAACCTGAACCTAACTTATTTTCTGCCTTCAAGTCTTTCCGGGCAGTAATTAAAAAAAATACCTGAACCTAACTTCGTTTCCGCTGTCAAAGTATTTCCGGGCGGTCTTGAAAAAATAACCTAAACCTAACTACCACTATATGATCTTAGCTTCTCAATATACAAAGATTAACACTCAAAAAATTTACAATTTCGGAAACATTGTTTATTTTTAGACCAACCGCGAATTGGACCAACTGCGAATTGGACCTTTTTTCTAACAATCGCGCCTAAACCGTGTCAGTGATGTTTACAGCGAAGTGCTGGGCGGGGTGGGGTGCGGTATGTGAAATGAGTGCGGGCGGTGAGTGACCGATATGTACGTTAGTACTACTTACTAATCTGTGGCGATTCTGTTTTCGCTACACTATATGGTATACATAAACATTTATAAAAATATTACTCGAAAGAACATTCTTCGCGAAAAAATATTGAAAGAACTTGTCCGCGGTAAAGTGCCATCTCGTGGCAGGCCGTGAGATCTAAAGGCAAGTATTTAATTAATTTTCTAAAGCGCCATCTAATGACAAATTAGATGTAATGGAAAAAAGTAGAATACCTCATACGGCTATGTTGCGCGCCCCGCCTCTGCACGCAATGTACATCACAACCAACTCACTGATGTTCCTTCACACATATAATATATAGAAGTTTGAGCAGAGTGCCATTAGTCCGTGCAGTCAGCAGTGCTCCGCACACCTCGACGTATCCGGGCATACTGCCGGCCGGTGCAACGGCCCGTTTTATATGGAAGTAGTAGGGAGGCTGTCATAACGTCACTTTGACGTAACGTCACTTTGACGTAACGTTACTTTGATGAAACGTCATTTTGACATGACGTATATTTTGTCAAATAATAGATGGCGTTATTATAATTGGTATCCCATGCCCACGGGAACCATTTTTGCCGGGATAAAAAGTAGCCTGTGTGCTATTCCAGGTCATTATCTACCTCTGTACCAAATTTCATCAAAATCCGTCCAGTAAATTTTGCGTGATTGAGTAACAAACATCCTCACAAACTCACAAATTCACAAACTCACATCCAAACTTTCACATTTATAATATTAGTATGGATATTATTCATCTATTTATGTGAAATACACATATGTTTTTGTGATATTGCATGTAACATGTGTTTGGAACATTTACTTTAATTAATTTTCTAAAATATAATGAAAATATCGAGCATGTATCTGATTTTCTGTATCATAATTTCTGAACATACGTACGGGCGCCATGTCAGTATCGCCATTATACGATATTAAGCGATATTCAATGTATTTTTATACCATAACAAGATAACGAAAAAACAAATATATGATAGTCTCAATCGGTTTTTGATATTATTTCTGATTTTTGGGGAACTGCTCATGATATAGCCTGCTATACAACATGCCCTTTGGGATTCTTTTATAAATTCGTAAACATACTAAGGTTTCCTTTCTATGTATTCTTGGCGGGGACGCCCAAAGTTATTTTTTTTTAAATGAAAAATTAACAAATGACAAAGTGCTTTTAATAATTACGAAAATCAAGTCAAACAAATCAATTTTAACTAAAAAGAAAATATGAAAGTTCACGTGACTCGCAGCGATATTGACACGACGACGATCTCGAACAAAGTGGGCGCGCGCCAGGTAGGCGCCGCGTTATATAGGGTAGAAATTTTATTTTCGTTGATCCGTCAACACGGCCTCCCTGACAGGAGACCGTCCCGGTCTCCCTTCCTCTTCTTTAGCTGCGCTGGTCGGTGTCCAGCACAGGCACGGACAGGCCTGCGCCCGGCGTGGCTTCCTCTGGCTCGAAGTCAGGACGCGGTGGCTCAGGCTCGACGCGCGGCGGCGTCCGAGTCCCGGAGGAACTCGCCTGAGGCTCGATGGCGGGCTGGTCGGCTGGCGGAGGCAGCTCGGCGGTAGCGAGCGTGGACTCCTCATCATTAAGGTCTTCATCTGCACAAAGTTATACATATGCGTCCGCACACGCGCTGTAAGCGTCGTGCGCGCACGCATTAGGGTTATAGGCACAAAAAATAAATCATTTCTACACCGATAGGAAAGAGGCACGGCGTGAAGCTTATCCCACCAGTATAGAGATGCACAAAACATACAAAGTTGCTAGAAAGAGGCACGGCGTGAAGCTTATCTCGACAACTAAGTATGCAAAACAATACCGAGACGCATCTCGGTATTCCGCTGAGAAAGAGGCACGGCGTGAAGCTTATCTCAGGACAGTCAAGTTCAGTGCCCCCTCTGGAGCATGACTCAACTACGAATCGGGATAGAGGCACGACGTGAAGCTTGTCCCGACCATCACCAAACACAAACACCACCAACACATATATGAAGCTTCATATAAAACATGCGAGACCCCATCAGGGCACTCACCAACCAAGCAGGCAACACATACTTCAGGAGTCCACTCTCTCCACACCAGGGTGTCATGAACTCCGCCGCCGCCTGAGTCGACTTCCCGTAGCAGCGCAGGAGTCGGCCAGGAGCTGGAGCTCGTAACGCGCCCGTCGTGGCAGCATGTTCACGCACGATGCCAAGGAGCCGCGCATACACGAGTCCAACTTGCCCGTAGACTATGCTTGTTTTCTGACAACAAACCAAGTTATTTAATTCAACAGCTCGGGGAGGCCTCCTCCCCTGATTTACATAAGCGCCTCGTGAGAGCTGATTTTTGTCTCAGCCGCTCTGTTCGCTATTTGCTCATATCTTGTAAAGATAGTCACTGAGTGCCACGTGAACCAGACCCATCAACCAGGGTTTTGACTTTTGACCACACTTTAGCTCGGTCGTACCTGACATTAACTAATTTGACAATCAAGGTAATCAACTCCATTACGACAGGAAAAGAACACAATTTTCAAAATTTACTGATAAACCAATCAAGATTTTCTTAACATTTTTAGAACTTAATATAAGTAAAAGATCAAATCTTAGAACAATTGTATGGAATTAAAGACATCAACAAACATAGCTATAATCAATAAATTTGCAGAGTTTTCGAGAAAGTACATTGGTATACTACTGGCGCGATTCAGATTTTTGTTTCGCATAACAATTGTCTACTTTGTGACCAAGTTTCTTGCAAAAAGAGCACAGCTCTGATCTAGATGGCACATCAGATTTAGAACCCGCAATATTCGTATTACTACTGGTGGTACTCTGACTCGAATCCACTTTACTTCTCTTGTTGCAAGTAGCTTGTTTATGACCTGGACTACCGCACGAAAAACACTTGCCTTCATCAAGTCTACGTTTTCTAGTACTATCACTTACGCTATTACTCTTCTCAGAATTGTTTTGCGAGACAGAGCGCGTTTTAGAGTTAGATGGTTTTACATAAATCGACAAAAACTCGACAATATTGTTAGGCAACAACTTAGCATTGGTGGCTGATGCTCTAATGTGGGGGTCTGTAATGCCGCGCACTATAATTGCCGAAATAAGCTCATCACTGAGTCCGCGAACTATACGCAATCGCAGTAGTGAGCGACGAGCGTAATCTGCGTACGTGGAGTAATTATCCGAATTTTTATTCATAACATCGAATAAGATATTTGCTATATCTGGCGTTTTAGGACACAATGGAATAAATTCCTTTTTAAAATTGCTCCACGTACGGTCACTCGTAACCCACTCGCGTAACCACACACGAGCATCACCTTTTAAACAATTACCTATCCTCGAGAGGCATTCATGATCGCTCCAATTATTTAAAAGTTTCGCGCGATCGACTTCGTCACACCAATCACTAATATTGTGTAAATCCGGATCAAAAGTAGATATAAAAAAATGTTGGTCTGATCTCACCCGATTATTGATGGACTTAATCGCATCTACTATGCGATCCGTTGCTAGCGTAGTGACGTCGCTGGCTGCGTGCGCCAACGAGGAATTCGCTGCAGCACCAGCACGCAGTTCGCTGGCCGGCGCAGACATTGTCAGCGGCAACGGCGGCGTCAGCGATCGCTGCCGCTGCTCAGAATCACCCAGCGATGGCGAAATGGCGCGGGTAGATTGAGCACGCGCATGACTACGCGTCGCCGGCGGCGGCGGGGGCGATACACGGCGGGTATGCGCCGGCCGCGAGCGCTCCCGGCGCCGCGCAGGCGAAGTCGTCCTGCTGTCGCGTCTGCGCACCGTTCGCACAGAATCACGAGACCGTGAACGCCTCGGATGCGCAGACAATGCTTTGTGATTCTAAAGCTTGTAAACGAGAATGCATTACCTCGATTTCTCGCCTTAACTCACTTTCCGGGGTCCGAGTACGGGCCCGGTACCGATGACGGCGTCTGCTGGACTCTCGACTGCGACGACGACGGCTTCGGTAGCTTTCAGAATCCGACATTTTCGAACAACCAAAAACACTTATTCACTTTGAGCAAAATCACTATAAAAAACTATTTCCGAACGTGGGCAAAAATGTGGGTAATTCGTGGGAACTATCCCAATTATGATCTTGGCGGGGACGCCCAAAGTTATTTTTTTTTAAATGAAAAATTAACAAATGACAAAGTGCTTTTAATAATTACGAAAATCAAGTCAAACAAATCAATTTTAACTAAAAAGAAAATATGAAAGTTCACGTGACTCGCAGCGATATTGACACGACGACGATCTCGAACAAAGTGGGCGCGCGCCAGGTAGGCGCCGCGTTATATAGGGTAGAAATTTTATTTTCGTTGATCCGTCAACAGTATAATAATAGGTATATTGTTTACTTTATAAACATTATTTTTTCACGCGAGCGAAGCACTTTTAATTTTTTTTATTTACTAGCTGTCGCCCGCGGCTTCACCCGCGTGAGTTTCGCTTAGATGAAAAATCTTTCTTGGAGCTTTTCATCAGATGTTCCAGATCTTCCATTTTTATACGTCAGCAGAAAATGCTCATCAGGTTGAACGACTTTTGTTAAGGCACCATTTCCATATTTCTTATAGTTTAGCTGTTCTGTTAAGGTTCTTCATCAGGTGTTCCAGTTTTCAAAATAAATTATAGCCTATATGTTACCCAGGCTTAATAGCTATACAACAAAAAAAGTTTCATTCAAATCGGTTCAGTACTTTCGGAGATTAGCGTGATCATACATACAGGCAGACAAAAAATTAAAAAAAAAATTTGCGTTCTATTATTCTTTTTAAGTGTGCCTCTATCCATTTTAGTCAAAAATACTAAATGTACAGACAAAATATTTTTACTGTTTTATTATAACTGCACATAAGTGCTATTTCCGATATTATTCTACCCGTGCCCAAATTTTATCGAAATCCGTCCAGTACATTTTGCTTGAATGACCTTTTTTTTTTTTTTGCTTTGTTAATTTAACCTAATTTTCCTGACTACCTTTTTAAGTTCGTTTAAAAATCAGAACAAAACACTCCGAAAGTGAAAGCTTTCAAAGCACCTTGAATCCTCAAAATTATGCAAACGCCTCCATTGCTGTCAGCGCTCCAATTTATCTTGTTCGCATTGAGTCCAGGGGACAGGTAATTTGACAAATTACATTCAATTAGCGATGCTAATTCAAAAGAAAACAATCGTTTCCCTTTGATTCATTCTGTTTATTTTTGTAAATAAAAAATATTTGTAATTTGAATATTTAGCGGAACTAAGTACGAACCTTATATTTTTCTCTTGTGGCTATCACGCAGCAAAATTCATAATTTAACATTATTAATTTGAAAGTGAAAAATTATAAAATATCACAGATAGTAGTAACTGCTACAAAAAAAAATACTGTGTTAAATATACCTAGGCATAATATCAATAGACTTAAATCTATGGTAATATAATTATTTTTTTTTATTTTTTTATTTATTTAAATATGTTATTTAATTTACAACAAGTCAATATACATAAAAAAATTCGTGATAAAGATACAGAATAGTCAATCACTAAATAAACTATACTAAACAACAAAAATCAATTGCCCTTTAGGGTGCAAAGGTGCCCAGTACGCTAGCGGCATTGCCACGTTGGATGGCAATGGCCATCCTTTGCATCAGATACGACCCAGAGCGGGAGTCACCGTTTTTGTTGGCTATATGGTGTCCTAATTCGCCGACTAACCGTTTAGCTAGTCTAGTCCCTAGCACCCCATGGTCTTCACGGCAATATGGACAAAAGATAGCGTGCCTCTAAATCTGCGTACTTAAGCCGTTTTTTCATCGCTGCGTCTTCAGCGGCTGCCGCCGCAACGCTGACGGTGCGACCTAGGTGACTAGCCGCGACCGTGCTCACACAAATGGCATCCCACACTAGGGACTTCCCATTCTTCCACGGCACTAGTGTCAGGCCGTCCGATCTCCTGCCATCCGACCTACTGAGTCCTGGCGGCTCTAAGACGCAGGGTATTATATTAGCAGACACAAAGGCTCTGCGGAACAAATCATGAATGATTCTCTGAAGAGCATGGTGTCGCGGAAACCTGCCTGTGCAACGATAGCAGCTTAGTGCGTGGTAGCCATCAGCCTCCACCATACCCGCAGATGCATCTATGTGGTTCGCATACTCTACAGCCCAGGCAGAGAGCAACGGCCACCCGCAGGGAGTCGTCGTCTAAAAAAGTACCTAAGTGAGGCGACGGCAATGCGTGCAGCCATGCACCTGATTCAGGCTGCGACACAGCCCTTTTTTTTTTTGATTTCGCAAGGGGAAATGCACTGAGTGTGGGACTCCTGGGCCGCTAGTCGGCCCAGACTACCCACTAAAACCCCCTGCGGCGTTTCCGCGCCTGCCGTTGCTGGGGGCGCCATGGGATCGCGAACATTCAACCACGTCGCCCCCCGGCTTTGCCTTACGGCACCCTCACATGGCCAGGTGGCGGGCGTATTGTGCCCGCCACCTGCCTCTTCGTCCTCGCCGTTGGGGTGGCGCATCGGCTCGCGCCTCACGCTCCCTTCGGCGGCCTCCTTCTGCGACATTACTGTCTCGCAGAAGAAGGAGAAAGCGTCTCATCAATTCTCGCTGCTCAGCATCTTACTGATGATGCTGTGCAGCGAGAGATCGTAGGCGCCCAGCACCACGACCAGGGCCTCCCTTTCAGGGGCCCATTTTGCACAATCTGCCAGAGTGTGTTGGGCCGTATCGTCCGGCTCTGCGACACAGCCCTTAATCTTGCCAAATCTGGCCCCGTGGCGCCATCCAAAAGGACTTTGTGGTTTCTTTTGGCACTGATATCATATACGAGTAAATTCTACATAATATTTTAATGGTCAAATGACAGTTTTAATAAAACTTTTTCTTGGGCTTGGTTGAATTTTGACAAGCTGTCACTGCATCGCGCATCGCTCTGTTGCCGCAAAGCAATAGAATGATAGTTATTATAGTTTCGTCATATCTGTCCGTCTATCCGCGGCTTAGGTATCTCAAAATTAGTACTAGAAGACTGTACAGTGCGACAAGGCTTATAATGAACGTGGCGAAAAAAGGAACAAACGCTGCCATCTGAATGAATGTCCATTTTACAACTTTGACAAGTGTTCTCCCATGTGTGGTGTCTCCAAAAGTGGTGATTACCATGACGACATGAACCATACCATGAACCTAACCTTGAACTTGATTTTTATCATAGATTTTCATTCTTATTATTCAGTCATGATTGTTTTTTTACACTGCTATTTAAGGAGATTTTATTTCAATGGCAACACTAAAGTCACTGCAGCGCCCCCGACCATGGAAGTAATAAGTACTTTGTACAACTGTTTATTACTTCCATGCCCCTGACACATTCATTTAGAGCCTTGTCGCACTGTAATCATGGAAGTAATAAGTACTTTGTACAACTGTTTATTACTTCCATGCCCCTGACACATTCATTTAGAGCCTTGTCGCACTGTAATCATGGAAGTAATACGTACTTTGTTGTACAAAGTACTTATTACTTTGTACAACAAAGTACTTATTACTTCCATGACTGTAATATAATATTATAAGTATATGGTATAGATATAGTTAGATTTTTATTTTTTAATTAATTAGGTAAAAAGAACGAAAGAGCGGAGCCTCCTGGAACAGGCATATTTTTGTTTAACAGGAGAAGGAGATTCCAACAATCAAAATGTAAAACTTATTAATTAGGTACCTAATAAACAATTTTTATTTTTTACTAGCTGTTACCCGCGGCTTCGCCCGCGGCAAAAATGGATTAATCATTATCCCGCCCCTGTGAAACTGTTGCTTGAGCGCGAGTTAGCACTTTATTCACGATGGAGCGAGTTGAAAAATAAGTAAAATAGCAAATAGGCAAAATTACAAATTCATAGGCAAATACCGTTTATACACTCGCATATATATGTGTGCATGAAATTAAGTAAGGCTGCTTGCGTGCGTGTCGTGATTTTCAATCAAAATGGCGCGAAAATTTCATCGTTACCGTACAACGTATAGATAGATATATTGATAAAGATATAAAATAATAAAAAACTTGCCAACAGGTCATAAAAAGTAACCTGAACCTAACTTATTTTCTGCCTTCAAGTCTTTCCGGGCGGTAATAAAAAAAAAAATAACCTGAACCTAACTTCTTTTCCGCCCTCAAAGTCTTTCCGGGTGATCATAAAGAGTAACCTGAACCTAACTTATTTTCTGCCTTCAAGTCTTTCCGGGCAGTAATAAAAAAAAAATAACCTGAACCTAACTTCGTTTCCGCCCTGAAAGTCTTTCCGGGTGATCATAAAGAGTAACCTGAACCTAACTTATTTTCTGCCTTCAAGTCTTTCCGGGCAGTAATAAAAAAAAAATAACCTGAACCTAACTTCGTTTCCGCCCTGAAAGTCTTTCCGGGCGGTCTAAAACAAACCTAAACCTAACTACTACTTTGATCTTAGCTTCTTAAGAGCCCGCACTAGGCCAACGAAAACTAAGATTTGCCCCCGCTACCCGCTACCCAGTTCGCCCGCACGCATCCAATCCGCGTTCTAAATAAATGCTCGCGGGGTCGCGGGCGGCGCGGCAGCTCAGAGTCGGATGGTTAAAGCATGCGGGCAATTATACGTATTATTTTTTTAAAAGCTTTATAAAAAGATATTTAAAAAAGTAAGTAACATAAGCCCTGCCTTATCAATAGAGTAATTTATACAAAAATTTTCAATCTTTATTTTAATGTATTGCTTGAATAATAGCAGTTTAAAGTGTTAATTATAGATGATTTGGAGGCAACTTCGCAATTTTTTTCTATCGAGAAAATTTTATGCAATCGTGTTTTTGAGTAACATAATCCCTCGGGCTAATCCTGAAGTTTGCTATATCTTAATTTTACATTCAGTTTTACATTAATGTAGATATTACAGACGATCATGTGAAGCAATCTAGCCTAGTATGGGCCCTTACAAAGTTTAACACTCAAAAAATTTACAATTTCGAAAACATTGTTTATTTTTAGACCAACTGCGAATTGAAACAACCGCGAATTGGACCAACTGCGAATTTAACCAACCGCGAATTGAACATTTTTTGGAACTTTGGACCAATCGCGCCTAAACCGTGTCAGTGATGTCTACAGCGAAGTGCTGAGCGGTATTTGAAATAAGTGCTGGGCGGTAAGAGACAGATATGTACGTTAGTACTACTAACTATTATGTGGCGTTTCTGTTTTCGCTATACTATATGGTATATATAAACATTTATAAAAATATTACTCGAAAGGACATTCTTCGCGAAAAAATATTGAAAGAACTTGTCCACGGTAAAGTGCCATCTCGTGGCAGGCCGTGAGAACTAAAGCCAAGAATTTAATTAAAGCGCCATCTAATGACAAATTAGATGTAATGGAAAAAATGTAGTGTACCTCATGCGGCTATGTTGCGCGCGCCGCCTCCGCACGCAATGTACATCACAACAAACTCACTTATGTTCCTTCACACACATAATATAGAAGTTTGAGCAGAGTGCCATTAGTCCGTGCACTCAGCAGCGGTCCGCACACCTCGACGTATCCGGGCATACTGACGGCCGCCCGGTGCAACGGCCTATTTTAAATGGAAGTAGTTGGGAGGCTGTCGTAACGTCACTTTGACGTAACGTCACTTTGAAATAACGTCACTTTGACGTAACGTCCTTTTGACATGACGTCTATTTTGTCAAATAATAGATGGCGTTACTATAATTGGTATCCCATGATCACGGGAACCATTTTTTTTCGGGATAAAAAGTAGCCTATGTGCTATTCCAGGTCGTTATCTACTGTTAGGATGAGTTTATAGTAATGGTATATAACTAGGGTCATAAATAAAGCAAAGTAGGTTAATCCACATAATTTTATTAAAACTTTCCAATTAAAGTTGTTTATTCTGAATTGTGTCTCAATATCTTTTAATTTCAAAGCTACATACTACTAGGGCTTCGGAACGACCACTGCTGAGAAGAAACCCCGAAAGAAACTCATTGAACAGTGTTGGTCCCTGTTGTGCCAGAGGAGTCTGTTATATATTTTTAATTATTAATTTGTTTTTATCATGTAACAGTTACATTATCAGTTAACAGTAAGTACACAATAAACATGTTAAGTCTGTAATCGAGAAGCGACTATTAAATACATATTTATAAAGGCTCTTTACGTATTCTAATAACAAACATCTTGAATAATTAGTATTACGATTATACCAAGAGTAAAGAATGCTACTCTGCAAAGCGACACCATTAATTTTATTTCTACCCTTTAACAACACTGCTGAGTAATAAAATATCGTTAAGCACTAGCAATTACATTACAACAATTGTTATATAGAATTTAACTTTACTAGCAGTATACATAACTAATCCTGCATTCAAACATGACCTTCACAACACAGAAAGGTACTACTTATCTTTCGTTGCAATGTTCGCTCCACGACGCGTCAACCAGAAGTGACTGTTGAATCCCCTCCTACCGTCACGATAACTCGGTATTTTACAACATCTATTTTTATTAATTCACCCTCATTTCTTATTATATTTATAAATCTTTGCTGTTTTTATATAAATATATATACTATATATATTTATCTACATAATTATATAGTTTTAGTGCCATATTTCTTACAGTTCGTCCATCCTGACGAATTTGGTTCCACGCAAATTTATTCGAATGAAGTTGTACCTGTAATGAAATGTAGATTATAGTAAACGAAATAACAACTTGATATGCATATACTTTTATAACCAATAAGTAGGTATGTATAAGACCATGATTGTAATTATTTTCAAAATTTTCGTCCGTCTATTCCTTGTATAAAAACAATATAAAACCATTATGTATGTAATGTGGACCAATAGAAACCTTGAACTTTTTAGTATGTATTGATTGTCATAAGAAATATATATCATTTCACGAATCATCCAGACTGACGACCATTAACTGTTTAATTAAAATTTATTATTTCGATCGTTAGAATAACGGCCCATTGTTTACATTACAATATTTTATATATGTACTGAAAATATATATTTTTTTTTCATTGTCTAGATTGCCAGCCCATATAAAATCCTTTGCATTTTCATCATCTGTATAGACGGCCCATTAATAGATAAATAAGTAATAAATAATCGTGTATACAATAAATGCCATAAATTCTTATTATTTTCATCGTCCTTATTGACGGCCCTTTATTTCATCGCCTTCAATTGACGGCTCTTTTTATTTTTTTTTCATCATCTTACTTGACGGCCCTTAGAATTGAGTAGAATACAATAGAAATCAATTAATTTATATAAGTAGTAAATAAAAGTAGGTGTTAACAATCCGAAGTGCAACATATTCTGCCGTAGTTCGCGTAGGAGTGTCAAATATTAAATTTACATATATTTAAATTATCAAAATTGATACATTTATCAATAATTTTTCATTAATAGTAGTAAAAACAACCTGCATATTCATTAAAATCTATTCAATTCTTTTATTTCATCGTATCATTTCACGGCCCTTTTTTTTTTCATCGTCTCGCTTGACGGCCCTTTATTACATCGTCTCTCTTGACGGCCCTTTATTATAACATCGT
Organism: Ephestia elutella; assembly: GCA_018467065.1. NCBI lineage: Eukaryota > Metazoa > Arthropoda > Insecta > Lepidoptera > Pyralidae > Ephestia > Ephestia elutella. The sequence continues at coordinate 4,607,792 of CM031576.1, read as the reverse complement.
CTCACTTGACGGTCCATAAATAAATATGTATTATGTAAATAAGTATATTACATCGTCTCTCTTGACGGCCCTTTTTTTTATAACATCGTCTCACTTGACGGTCCATAAATAAATATGTATATTATATAAATAAGTGTATTACATCGTCTTTCTTGACGGCCCTTTATTATTACATCGTCTCACTTGACGGTCCATTATTAAATTACATAAATAAATGTGCATATTATATAAATAAGTGTATATCTTCTTTTTTTTTCTCACATGTCTAAATACGTCATTATTTTATTTTAAATCCTTTGTATTTTCATCGCTTGTATTGAGGGCCCATTATTATTATTAAGTAAATACAAAAATAATAAATGTATGCCATAACCAATTCCTTTTTTTTTTTCATCGCCTAATTGGACGGCCCATTACATTCACTTAAAAGTGACTTTCCATTATTTACATGTTACATGAACTTTTTATAGAAAATACCTCTTATCATAATACCATACATGCAATGGAAAATGCTGCTCAGCAGACGTATACCCATTATTATATGAGTAAAAGATCATTTTTTTGTCTGGCCCAACATCGTTTAAATGATTTTTTTTTTCATCGTCTTGCTGTACTGAGACGGCCTATTAACACCAGAAACTCTTTAAAAATATTACTAACTACATAAGATTTCTACCTGTATAAGAGTAATAACATTTTAATTAATTGAATCATCTTAACTCCGTAAGCCCGAATTAACTTTCAAAATGTTCTCTTTACAAACAATGTTATATAGCCACCTATAAGGCTATTAAGGCACCTATATCTTATACCTAATTAACTTGCCCTTTTTTTGTTACCTATCCCAATTCCACCTAGACTATGGTATTGGTTATGGATCTAACATAGAGCATTGTCGGGATTTTTGCCTTGAGTAATTTGAACCTGTCGTTCGCCGTTCATTTCACCTTAGTAGGTAGTACTGGAACCCTCTGAATTACTACTTCTTTTTTCAACTGAAATAAGTATTGTGATGTTGGCTCATTCACGCTCAATCATATGACTAGTATAAGACTATAATTTTCGGTTCTGACTGATAGTTCTGACGAATTCAAATAATAAACCATTGAAATCTTAATGAGTCGTTAAGTATAATAATATAAAATTTAGTTGTATTTCTGTGTTGAATACAATAGTATTAGAATACAAGTACAATAGTATTACTCAATAGAGTTAGAAGGACCGATATATAATAGGAGCCATATTATACTGGGTTGGGTACTTATTGAAACAATTATCTATGAAAATATATATATAAACATAGGACTTGATTTACCCACAATATCTTTCTTATTTCACTGTTTTGGCGTAATGTATGAAATAATCAAATTAAATAAACAAGTAAGTACTTCAACTATATAACTTTAAACTGCATAGTTGGAGCATCCAGAAAAACATTATTGCCGGGCGAGATCGTCGTGCACAGTCAATGACGACGTCGTCACAGCTACCCACCCCTTTTTTTTGCAATATTTTTTTGTGATGTGTCGAACTACAAGTTTGTCTTGTATAGAAGCTTGCTCAATAATGTACCTTTGCAATATAATGTACCTTTGCATAAATCCAATTTACTATAAATTTATGTAGATTGGTTAACCCCCGTTTAATATTATTGTTTTAACGCTTTGTGGGGAATAGAACAGATTTAATACTTAATAAAATACATTTATCCACATGCAATAGGTTACGTAATACCTATTACAAATAGAATCATGTATTGTATAGGTGAAATGTACGTACATCAATAATAAGTACTCAATGCATTTTTTTTTTTATTATATGTATACCTATGATTTGTTTACAAGAGATTTAATTCAAGTGAAGTGTTAATAAACCTCATTCCTTTAACGCAATTATTTAACTTCAACGTTTTCCTAATAACTTGAAATTTAGTCATATTGTTTTGTTACCTAGCGTTTTCGTCATTTATTTATGACATCAACTAGCTCGTTTCGTCTAGATGCCAATGAACGACGACTTGACAATATTTTAATATTATTCGTAATGACTGGATGAAACAATTATAAATTACTTATTGTTACTGGTAACATAATTTAAAATTACTCTTTTATTTTATTTTTTACGCTGCATAAGTATACAATATTCTACCTGTTGGCAATGCAACATAAAAATTAAAAACTATAGATGTCAATTTCACATTCTTCGAAACTCAACATAAAATGATGTGTGTGCAATAAAAGTCGAATAAATTTATTATCACAAGAACCAAGTTTTAATTATTATTACCTATATACAGTCTGCTATTCTCTACATGGTCCTTCATCACCGTGAGCAAATATCTTGGATTTCAAAGAGATTACATCGGCGGAAGCATTTTGAAAATTTCACTGAAGAAACACCATTTTGTTTTTTAATCGGTGCATCACAGTGAATGGAGTGCATCGAGTTCAAGATCGACCCTCATCATAAAGATATACGGGTATTCGGGTTACAATCGGGCAGTCAGTCAAGAGGCCTTGAGTAGAAGCCTACCTATATAATATATCTTGGAGCAGAGGGCCTCTAGAAGACGCGCAAAGCGGTGTACGGGCATCGTGACAAATATACTTCACGAAGCACACGCGACTCGCAGCCTCTTCGCGGCAGCGCTCGGCGTGTCATCGGGTCAACTTCGGAACAGATCGCGACTCGTTCGTGTTTTCGGGGAAGATCATTGGTGCATTCAGAAGCCGAGTTTAAACGAGCGTTCGTTTCGTCGCGTCGTGACATCGTGCTTCATTCGTTTCAATTCATTTCATTTTGTTTTTGCTGCGTCGCAATAATAATCTCTCACACACAATATCTAAAATTTTCAACTTCATTGTGAAACCAATTTGTGTTTGTGCCAGCATTAGTACTTGTGGAAAATGGAGATCAGTGAGTTGGTTGCTGCGCGAGGCTATGCCAAAGGTACCATTACTCGACTTTCTTCTTTTATCTCGTGCGTTAGTGATGTGGAACAATCGCAAATAGAAACTTTATTTGCCAAAAGGCAGCGATTATTAGATGTGTTTGCGAGTTATGAATCTCATCATGTTAAAATATTGTCTATAGATCCCAAAGATAAAGAAAATGTCATGGAGATCGAGGACAAATACTACGCTATTTTAACCGCGTTAAATGAGGCTATTAAACGTCGACAAAGCCAGCAGCCGGCACAGCCATTCACACCTCCAATCTCCAAAGTCAAGTTACCACCTATCGACGTGCCTATTTTCACTGGTAGGTTTAAAGATTATGTACCTTTTATTAATTTATACAATTCAGTCATTAATGACAATAAGTCTATAGATTTAGTACAAAAGTTGTATTATCTTAGGTCCTATCTAAGGGGCGAGCCCCTAGACCTTATTAAAAACCTGCCACTCACAGCGGAAAGCTATGAAAAGGCATTGAAAATATTGAATGATAGGTACAATAACAAATTTAAGATTATTACTGAGCACATAAACACAGTATTAGACATGAAGCCTATTTCTAAATCTACAGCAAGCTGCCTTAGAGATTTTATATCAAATGTAAAACAGGAGCTAGCTGCTTTAACTAATTTAGAGAAAAATGTGAAAACTTGGGATGCTATAATAATTTGTATTCTCTCCCGCAAACTAGATATGTACACTTCACGTGCCTATCAGCTTGATAGGAACGTGAGTGAAGACCCAACTCTGCAAGGTCTCCTGGATTTCCTTGAGAAACGAGCACTGGCGCTGGAGAATGCTGAGCCCGGAGCTCCGCAACGTCAAGTGCACAATGACAAGGAATACCGGCCTGGTACATCAGGAAAACTAGTGGCCAGCGCTGCATCACAGGAGCGATCATCATGCCTGCATTGTAAGTCAAATCACCGATTACATCTATGCAAATCTTTTCAATGTTTACCAGCTCGCAAACGAGTACAGTTTGCGGTACAACATAAACTATGTAATATATGTTTAGGCGCGCATACTGGAAAATGCAAGTATCACTTTCGGTGCTCAGAGTGCCACAAATCTCATAACACTCTGATACATGACATGACACCGATAAAGAAGATAGTGATACTCAGCAAGCCGTGGCGTCATCTGCTTCTTTAGCAGCAAATAATAGTAATTGTGTTCTTTTACCCACAGCAAAAGTGAAGCTTTTTTCTCGGGATGGCACTGAGATCCACTTTAAAGCCCTATTGGACAGTGGGTCTCAGCTCTCATTCATCTCAGAGAGGGCGGTACAGCTGCTTAATTTAAAACCAATTAAAAACAATGTAAATTATCTAGGGATTTCGAACACAAAGGGAAGCATTAAATGTTGTGTACCTATCGAGTTATTTTCTATGACAAGTCCATATAAGGTTTCAACTACCTGCCACGTTGTTGAGCAGATTACTTATTGTCAATTGCCACAAAATCAATTTAATCTGACAGACATAAAGATTCCAGAGAATATTAGGCTTGCAGATGCAGACTTTAATGTGCCTAGCGAAATTGATTTGCTAATGGGTGCGGACGTGGTGTTTCAGATATTGCTGCCGTCGGAGTCGCCGAGCGCCCAGCCGGCGACGCTGCTTGAGCGGCAGCCGGCAGCGCGCCCTGCCGCCCAGCAGCTGCGCTTCATTAATACGCAGCTCGGGTACATCGTAGGAGGAAGTCTGCTAAGCCCACCTTTATCTTGTCTCTCTTGTAATAAGGTATCTTTTAAATGTACAGTATGTGAGTCAGATATTAATGAAAACTTGTCCAAATTATGGAAAACAGAAAGTGTTCCTGAAGTCTTTATTGAAAGGTCTTCAGAGCAGGAACTTAGTGAAAATATATTCACGAATACTGTTCAGTTGAAGGAAAATCGCTTCGAAGTTGCATTACCTCTAAAACTTCCTCTTAGTGAAGTCAATAATACTTTAGGGGATTCTTTTCACTTCGCATTAAAGAGATTTTTAAGTTTAGAAAAGAAATTACAAAAGGATTCCGCTCTATTTTCGGAATATAAAAAGTTTATTCATGGCTATTTGAATTCAAATCATGGTCATTACGTAGACATAAAATTGTATGATTTAAACAAAGACGCGGTGTATTTCTTGCCACACCACGCAGTTCTAAGACCAGATAGCAAGACTACTAAGTTGCGTACAGTTTTCGATGGCTCTATGAAGACAAATAAAAAGCTTTCACTTAACGATCTTCTCCTTAACGGACCTATTGTCCAGAGAGATCTTTTTGATATATTACTGCTGTTACGATTTGGAGACTATACTTTTACCACTGACATAAAACAAATGTTCAGAAATGTACGTGTATCATCTGAATATACTTCTTTACAGAATATATTGTGGCGAGATCATCCAGATGAGCCCATTAGGTGCATTAGGCTTGACACAGTGAGTTATGGTTTAAAAAGTTCAAGTTATTTAGCTACTCGTTGCTTAAAAGAACTGTCAGTGCAAAATGAAAGCAACCTGCCATTAGCATCGTTAATTATTAATAACTGCACTTATGTTGATGATGTACTTTACTCGAATAATGATTTAAATACTATGCTGGAAGCAAAATCGCAGCTGCGACAACTTTTACAGTTAGGTAGTTTTCAAACGCACAAGTGGTCATCTAATGACAGTAGGTTGCTAGCTGATATTCCTTCAACAGAACAGCATTTTGACGATTCAGAACTTGAAAGGGACGACTGCAGTATTAAAACCTTAGGTTTGCAATTAGTTATTAATGAAGATAAATTTAAATTTACATGTCCAGAACCTATCGATGAAAATAATGTTACAAAAAGAAATATTCTGGCCTACATAGGAAAATTTTATGATCCCATGGGTTTTGTCAGTCCCACTATTGTTCAAGCTAAAGCTATAATGCAAAAATTATGGTCTTCCAAGACAGATTGGAATGCACCTCCTGATGATGACATCAGGATCGAGTGGTTGGAATTTTGTTCCAGCCTAGCGGCCATGGAACCAATTTTCATAGCTAGTAATGTTAAAGTGTCTGACTCAGACGCAGTACAACTAATAGGTTTTTCAGATGCCTCCAGTACCACGGCGTACGGCTGCTGCGTGTACATAAGGGTTACGCATCCATCAGGTAAGGTTGATATGCACTTGCTCTGTTCCAAATCACGCATAAATCCATTAAAGAATAAAGGCATGACTGTTCCACGCTTGGAATTGAACGCGGCTTTGCTTCTCTCCATGCTTATCAACAAGGTTCGAGACACGCTTAAGTTAAAATTAAATATAAGTCAAGTATACTTATTTACCGATTCTAAAATCGTGCTCGCATGGTTGCATACTGAACCGATTAAGTTAATGGCCTATGTGGGGAACAGAGTGGGAATCATATCTAAAAACACTGCTGACTGTCATTGGCTATATGTCAACACAAGGGACAACCCTGCGGATTACATCAGCAGAGGAGTTGGTCCGAAGGAGCTTAGCGCCTGCAATATGTGGTGGTTCGGTCCTGAATGCCTGCATGATAGTGAGTATGAGTTTAACTTTTTCACAGACTTACCTGCAGATTTACCTGAAACAAAAACTACAGAACTCTGCGCAGCATTCTCCAGTAGCCAGTCACCTTTAGGTACTCCAATAAATAACTATATTTTTGAAAGTTTACATAAGTATTCTAGCATCCACAAAATGATACGTGTGTTAGCTTATATTTTAAGATTTACAAATAATCTAAAGGGTAACAAAATCTCGCATAAATATATCTCGAGTTCAGAAATAAACGCTGCTTTAATGTTGCTCATTAAGAATGAACAGGAAAAATATTTCCACGAAGAAATAGAATGTTTAGGAAAAAATAACTGTGTAAAGGGTTCTTTGCAAAGTTTACATCCTTTCATTGATGATATGGGTATATTACGGGTAGGTGGCAGATTACATCACTCAAACATTCCATTCTTTCAAAAGCATCAGGCTATCTTGCCGAAAGAATCACATGTTACTAAATGTATAATTATAAGTGAACATGAAAGGCTCCTACATGCAGGACCTAAACTTTTATTATCTAACTTAAACCAAAAATTTTGGATCACTAATGGCTTATTGTATGTTAAGAAAATAACGCATAAGTGTATTACATGTTTCAGGCAAAAAGCTACTGCTTATGGGTTAGACAGTTAATGGGTTGCCTGCCGGCCGGGAGGGTGACTGCTATGAGCCGTCCTTTCGAAAAAGTCGGTGTAGATTTCGCTGGACCAATAAACGTAAAGCTCTCGCGTGTTAGGCGTTCGCTTACTGGCAAAAGCTACATTTGTGTCTTTGTCTGTTTCGCCACTAAGGCGATTCATTTAGAGTTGGCATCAGATCTTACTTCTGAGGCTTATCTAGCTTGCCTTAGGAGATTTATATCACGACGGGGATTGCCCAAAGAAATCTACTCCGACAATGCCTCTACTTTTAAAGGAGCAAGGAACCAGTTAACTGAGCTCGACTTACTGCAGTCTTCTCAAGACCACCAAAGAAAGGTGCATACATTCTCAGCTCATAAAGGAATCGATTTTTACTTTATCCCAAAATATTCTCCAACCTTTGGTGGCCTATGGGAAGCTGCAGTCAAAAGTACAAAGTACCACTTAAAAAGAATTTTGCAGGGTCATTTGTTAACTTATGAACAGATAAACACTATACTGTGTCGTGTATAAAAAATAAAAAAAATAAAAAAGTGTATTTTGGTGCTGTGTGCGCAGGGGTCTTCAACTATTTGAAGCGAAGACGGGCAATATCCCTGCGCAGTGCAATTATACACGAACACTTACTTTATAGAGAGCCGGATGTAATGCTCAGGATAGAGCCTCGTACTTTTGAAGTACAAGGACCTCTTGTCTATTAAGCCTTAAGTCCTGGGAGTCATGGGCAGGGTGATATCATTAATACAATGTGGTTGGGATAGAATATAGCATTTTATTCCATAGACACAATAGCCGCTGAAGGCGGGCAGTTATACTAATACCAAAATCTGTTAAGTCTTTGCCGCAATAGAAAATTAAAATTAACATAAACCAAATATAGGGTACCTGGCCAGGTCCGTACACAAACGTCTGTGCGCACTTAGAACGTTGTTCCGTTCACCATTATGATCCGTTGGGTTCGAGCACTGGTGCTGGTCGCGACATCAAAGCGGCGCGGTGCTCCTGCGCGCTCCGTTATATGCGAGATAATAGACGCTGGCTGGACCTTCCGAGGTTTGCGCTGAGCCACTACGGGGACATCGGATCGGAGGCGGCGATGCGGCCTTTGGAAATGAGGTTAGGATCCGTGTGTTGCGCCTTGGGGTCGCCGACGACGGGGCCTGCGCCGTGGCATGCGGTCCACGGTCCGGGGAAACCGCACCCTCTGGCGATGGGGGGACACTCCAGGAAGCGTCGATTCATGTGGCCGGGCGGGCACGTGGATTTCAACAGCTCATGTTCCCGACAACTTCGTGGCGGCGAATATCCCCTGTGTCCTTGCGCGTATCGCGGATTTTAAAGCTAAAGGTTAAACTATAGTCCCATGACGGGAAGCCGAGGGCGGCGAAAGTGAAAAAACCCCAAAAATTTAATGATTTTGCTCAAGCCATGTTAGTCGTGGCGGCCTATCCAGGAAGAGAGAGAATCGACTCGACTCGATTTGGCATTCCATTTTGTCGCGCTCCGTTTCGCTTAATTCGAACGCACATCAAACCAACTTTTAAATATTCTTTAAAAGAACTAATGTTTAAATAAGGTATTTATTCGTTGAATATTATAATAATCTAAGTCGACGATATTAAAGGAGAATAATTAAAATTCTACAACAATCCTACCATGATTTCTTATTTTTTTTATGATAAGAAAGGTTTGTTAGGACCCAAGACGGAACGTGTGTCACCAGCTGTCAATGTCAGACGTCCAACTCTGTAGATCTCAGTTGACAGTCTAATCTAATCGTGGAATGTTTTGTTATGAATGTTTAGTTTTCAATATAATTCCGTAAGTACACAAAATCGCGTCGAGTTATTGCTACCAATGGTTTCGGCGTGACTCAAAGAACGTTTTGATGTGCGGGTCTCCCTGTTTTCTTAATAAGTATTGTAAAAACAACATATGAAATTTGTGTACCGGTGTGTCACTTTCCCATTCAATTTGTCTGGAGACTAATGGATTTGAATGCCTGCTATTGTGGTGAGTCGAGAGCCTATCATGCAGGTAATACGCCACAGGAATAGTATCCCAATATATCAACTATTTCACCTAAAATATGACATGCAAAGTTGACCAGTTAGAAGTTCAAAATAATTCTGTAGTTATCACTACAATTGGTAGAGATTGAATGTGTTTTAAACTCCAGGCCTTTGATACCACTATCTTCATCTGATGTAAATGATTTTAGTTATTTGACACCAGGTCATTTTTTAATAGGAAACTCTTTGACAATGTATCCTGAACATGATGTTTCTAGTGTTCCTCAAAATAGATTAAAATTTTGGCAGTTATGCACGCAGGTGCAACAATCATTCTGGAAGATGTGGTACAAACACTATCTCAATGTGTTGCAAAATAGACCGAAATGGCTTAGTATTAGTCCTAATGTTACAATTGGTACTCTTGTTATTTTAAAGGAAAATAATGTTCCTTCAATGTCCTGGCCAATGGCTAGAATTGTAAATGTTTTCCCTGGCCATGATGGCCTTGTACGAGCAGTAGAGGTTAAAACCTCTAATGGTAAAACTCATATTCGCTCCATTCTGAAAATATGTGTCTTGCCTATTGATAATTAATTACCATAGGGGTATTATCTATTATTTTTTATGTTACGAATGTTGTATTTTTGTAATGTAAATTTAATATGACACAGTAAAACCAGTGTCCATTTTGTTTTTTGTAACATCTTAGCTTATTAGATAAGTATTGTTATCATTATTCTTTGTGAGGCCGCAGCATGTTGGCAATGCAACATAAAAATTAAAAACTATAGATGTCAATTTCACATTCTTTAGTATTCTAACGAAACTCAACATAAAATGATGTGTGTGCAATAAAAGTCCAAGTTATTATCACAAGAACCAAGTTTTAATTATTATTACCTATATACAGTCTGCTATTCTCTATACTACCCTCAAAACAGTAGTTGTACTGATAATTTTATCTAAACTAAGTATACTACATCTATAGTTATCCTTCATAATGTATACATAATATGGGTATATGCCATGTATATATGAAGGTATTTGAGCTTAATTTGGGAACATAGATAGCTTGTTCACTAAGCATGAGCACATAAATATAGCATATTTATAGAAGTATAAAGACTAACGTAAGGCGAGTTGAAATACAAATCGTTTTTTTTTGTTACCGTCTCAAAATATGTGAATATCTTATTTTGTATATTTTATTTATGAATATAGAGACGAATTGTAGTTACGGATATATTGTTACGCACTGGTATTTACTACAGTTATGACACACTCAACAGAACAGTTACAGTATAGGAGGTGTTGTATGTTAACGTACGTACGTATGAAGAGGAATCATACAAAAACTCTCCAATCAAACTTATGAGATAAAACCACGACTATTCATTATATTTATAATACAAACAAGTATTTTTGCAGTAAGCACCTTACAGTATAAAATTACATATTTTAAGTAACTGATAAGGTGTACGCTGGGACGATTGTTATTTGAGTTTCATAAAGTGTTGTCAATAGACAATGTAATTTTTAATTAGCTGGCTGGCAACACTCGCGTGTTCTCAAGATGGCCTACTACTGTTTGTTTGCTATACGTGTAACCTGTGTCGATCTTTAAATAAATACTATACAAGTCCAGAAGCCACCTTTTATTTCCATAACTACAGGTTATGGGCGTCAGACACGACTCTGCGAGGTAAATTGAAGAAAAGTACGTTGTCAGTTATTACATATCGGCGGGAAAGAAATCTCACGGCACGTGGCGTGGCGCGGTGGCGTTGGGTCGGTCTATCGTCGAGAAGGAAAGAAAAACTTGTTGTGTTGTAAACAAGGACGGAAAATGGAAAGTAATAACAATAACATCAACGTGCTCAAGCTGGAGGGTTCCAAGAATTGGAACATCTGGAAATTCCAAACAATGGTGCTATTGAGAGGTCAAGGTTGGCTGGACATTGTAGAAGGAAAATGTGTTAAGCCCAAAGTTGCTGCTGAAATAACTTCTTGGGAAACGAAAGATGCCAAGGCGCAAACATTACTGGTTACACGGATGAAGGAAGAGGTAATGTTACACATCATAACGTGCACGAGTTCTGCAGAAATGTGGAAAAAGTTACATAGCGTCTATGAGCAAAAGACTGAAACCAGTATACACATTATACAACAACGATTTTTCCAGTTTAAGTACGAAAAAGGCATTGACATGTCGGTTTTCCTATCAAAGATACAAGAGATGCAAAACTTGCTAAAACAGATGGGCGAAGAAATCTCTGATAAGTTTGTTATTACAAAAGTGTTGATGTCGTTGCCCGACGAGTATAAGCATTTTGTTTCGGCTTGGGAGTCTGCACCTGACGATAAGCAGACATTTGATAATTTGGTGGCCAGATTATTAATTGAAGAAGAGAGGGTGAAAGGAAAAATTGAGGAGTCTGAGCAAAATTCATCTACAGCGTTCATAGTGAAAAAGAAAAGACAAGTAAAGTGTTATAAGTGTGGCAAAATCGGACATTATCAAAGTGAGTGCAGAGACAATAACAAAAATAACAGTGAAGAAAAAGTAAATAACAATAACTGTCACTTTTGTGGAAAGTTCGGACATTACAAGGCGCAGTGTAGGTTTAGATTACAAAAGGCTAATAAGACTGAAAACAAAACGAAGAGCAACGCGTTTGTAGTGTCTACATCATCAGATGAACTGCATAAATCAAAGTGGTTAGTGGATTCGGGTGCCAGCGAGCATATGTGTCGAGATCGCGCATTGTTTACTTCATTCACAAGTACATCGGAGCAATCTGTTATCATCGGTAATGGCGACTCGATTAGTGCACTTGGTTGCGGACAGGTGGCGGTACAAGTATCGAACGGAACCGGATATATCGATACGGTCATCGACAATGTGTTGTTCGTTCCTGAACTAAAGAACAACTTGTTCTCGGTCAATCGTGCCACTGACAAAGGTTATGTCATAATGACAGATGACAGATCATGCAAATTTTACAAAAACAATGAAGTTTGTGCCGTTGCAGAAAGAATTGAAGATAGTTATTATTTGGAATTGAGATTTAAATATGAGCACGAGACTGCAAATATTGTTACATTGGCACAGAACGATTTAAATGAGTGGCATAAGAAACTGGCGCATCAGAACTTTGTTTTTGTGAAAGATATTTTGAAGAAAAATAATGTTGATGTGAAACAAACTACTAAACCAGAGTGCGAAAGCTGTTTAGTTGGAAAAATACATCGTTTACCTTTTGGCAAGAGTGATTTTGTGAGTACAAGAACATGTGAGCTAATTCATGCCGATACTTGTGGCCCGATGGAAGAATTATCTGTTGGTGGGTCTAGATATTTTGTCATACTGAAGGATGATTATTCTAATTACAGGAGTGTGTACTTTGTCAAAACAAAATATGAGATTAAATATTGTGTTGAGAATTTTATCAACAAAGCGGAAAATGTAACTGGAAACAGAGTAAAGATATTCAGAAGTGACAATGGTCTTGAGTTTGTGAATAAAGAAACAAAGGAAATATTTTCGAAGAAAGGAATAATACACCAAACTACAGTACCGTACACTCCGGAACAAAACGGGAAGGTTGAGCGAGAAAATAGAACTTTGGTGGAGGCAGCGAGAACGATGTTGTATGGACAGAATCTTCCGAAGAAGCTGTGGGCGGAGGCTGTTAACACAGCAGTGTTTGTTTTAAATAGAACTAGCAAAAGTAATGAAAAAGACAGGTCTCCATTTGAAGTATGGACAAATAAGCAATATGACATCCATCAGTTGAAAGTCTTTGGTACTGAGGTATTTGTTCATATTCCAAAAGAAAGAAGGAGGAAGTGGGACAAGAAAGGTGAAAAAGGGTTGATGGTCGGCTATGAAGAAAACGTGAAAGGTTATAGAATTTATTTTTCAGAACGGAATACAGTGGAGACAAAGAGAGATGTTGTGTTTTTAAACCGAAAGGGTCAGGAAGAGAGACTTCAAGTGAAGGAAGGTAAAGGAAAAGAATCTACAACATCAATAACACTGGAAGATGAAGAAAATATGGAAAATGGCAACCCAGAGACAGATGACAATGAGTCAACCATGCATCATAGCGGTGATGGAGAGGAGGGTTCAGAATATGAAAGTGGGAGTGATTACTTACCAAGCAGTGATGAAGAGGCAGCTACAACCGCACAGATTGAGATGGGGAGCGCAGTAAGCGTGTTAGAAAGGAAACCTCGTTCTACAAATGCAATAATGCAGTTTTGTTTAATGAGGATGAACCACTAACATACCAGGAGGCGATGAGACATGAAAATGCTGCAGAATGGCAGGAGGCAATAAGGAGGAGCTGAACACACTGGCAGAAAACAAGACATGGGTATATTGTAAGAAACCAAATGATTGTAAGGTAATTACTAGTAAATGGGTATTTAAAATTAAATATACTAATGGGGTAAAGCAATTTAAGGCTAGATTAGTCGCTAGAGGGTTTGAACAGAATGATGATATAGATTTTAATGATATTTATGCACCAGTGGCAAAGCTTACTACTTTTAGGTTATTTGTATCTATTGCAACTTTGTTAAACTTACCTATCTATCAAATGGATGTCACTGGAGCGTTCCTTTATGGAGATATTAACGAAAATGTGTACTTACAGTTACCTGAAGGGGCATTTAGTAATAATAATAATGTTGTAAAATTAAATAAATCATTATATGGTCTGAAGAAGTCCCCTAAGTATTGGAATGACAAGTTTAACTCGATAATGATTAAAGAAAACTTTGTACAATCGAAGTGTGATTCATGTCTTTATATGAAATGTAATGGTAAAGATAAAATTTATGTGTTGTTGTATGTAGACGATATTCTAACTTTTGGAACGGAAGAACAAAGTGTTAAAAAAGTTTAAAGAAATGTTAAGTAAAGAATTTAAAATGAAAAATTTAGGTTTTATATCAGATTTTATTGGTATTAATGTAAAACAGAATTTAAAGACAGGTATGACTGAATTATCTCAAAAGAATTATTTAGAAAATGTTTTGAAGCGATTTCATATGGAAAATTGTAAACCTCTATCATCCCCTATGGATCAAAATTTTGAAATAAAGAAGTGTAATGAAAAGTCAGATAAAGGTATAGAAAATTTATGTAGACAAATGATAGGTTGTCTTATGTATGCAGTATGTGGCACAAGGCCTGATTTGTCTGTATCTGTATCTATTCTTAGTAGGTATCAAAATAAAGCGAATAATATGTTATTGTTAGCATTGAAGAGAGTACTGAGATATATTAAACATACACTAGATTATAAACTTGTTTATAAATGCGATAACAGTAAATTGATTGGATATTGTGATGCTAATTGGGGTGGGGATTTAGTAGACAGAAAATCCACCACAGGATTTTGTTTTATGTTTAATAATTGTTTAATTTCTTGGTGTTCTAAAAAGCAATGTTCTGTTAGTCTGTCTTCAACAGAGTCAGAATATATTTCTTTGAGTATGGCTGCAAGCGAGGCTTGTTGGCTAATACATATGCTAAAAGATTTCTTCCCTAATGATAATATGTGTCCTGTAACAATGTTATGTGACAATCAATCTGCTATCAAGGTGGCCAATACAGATTGTATCAAAAGATTGAAACATATTGATATTCGATACCATTATGTAAGAGAATTAATTAAGAAAGGAAAGATTGTTGTAAAATATATTAAAACGGAGGATCAGTTGGCAGATGCACTGACCAAGCCGTTGAATGCTAATTTGTTGTTAAAATTTGTTAGTTTGAGTAATTTAGTGTAAACTTTTAATTAATATTACATTGAAGGGGAGTGTTGTCAATAGACAATGTAATTTTTAATTAGCTGGCTGGCAACACTCGCGTGTTCTCAAGATGGCCTACTACTGTTTGTTTGCTATACGTGTAACCTGTGTCGATCTTTAAATAAATACTATACAAGTCCAGAAGCCACCTTTTATTTCCATAACTACATAAAGTATACCTGTGTATGTTCATAGAAAAATAAAATCTATATATATGTATATATATTTTTTTATGTACATCTTGTAGTTTCATCAGCTTCGCAGCATTGCATCTCGATTGCTGAAACCTAATTTGTTTTGTAAACGCTTCCTATTCTTCACAGTACAAACAAAGTTATAATTAGTTTTGATCATTTGCTAATTTGTCCCTGTTAAAAGTACTGGGTAAATTTCAAAGATTATTTCACCATTAGAATAGGCACAACATTATCTTTGAGTAACCTAAGCTGAGTATAATGTTCACTGGTGGTACGAGACTACGACTGTACGTTAGTGCTACGTAAGTAAAAATATGTTTATGCTATGGTAGGTATTTCTTTTGTCGAGTATTTGTCTAACATAATTTACCCACATAATCAAGACAGTACTGAAACTTAGCTCAGTGTTAAACCTAGCTAGAAAGATTTATTCATCACCTGAGCAAATAACAAATTTGATAGTGAGCAATTAAGTCGTCTGAGATTTTAGGCCACACATAATAATATATGCCAATAAACTTTAAATTTAGCAAATAACTAACGTCTTAATCATAATAATTAGAACGAGCTCACCGCGTTGATCTTGTAGTCACGTAGTCACCATGTAGTCAGCATCAGCTGAACTGGTAGTCGAGCAGTTGGATACACCTTGCTTGTTCTACGTAGCATTTAACTTCGTCTGCGCGTAGTATCCCGCTTCTGAAAATTGTTAGGATGAGGTTATAGTAATGGTATATAACTAGGGTCATAAATAAAGCAAAGTAGGTTAATCCACATAATTTTATTAAAACTTTCCAATTAAAGTTGTTTATTCTGAATTGTGTCTCAATATCTTTTAATTTCAAAGCTACATACTACTAGGGCTTCGGAACGACCACTGCTGAGAAGAAACTCCGAAAGAAACTCATTGAACAGTGTTGGTCCCTGTTGTGCCAGAGGAGTCTGTTATATATTTTTAATTATTAATTTGTTTTTATCATGTAACAGTTACATTATCAGTTAACAGTAAGTACACAATAAACATGTTAGGTCTGTAATCGAGAAGCGACTATTAAATACATATTTATAAAGGCTCTTTACGTATTCTAATAACAAACATCTTGAATAATTAGTATTACGATTATACCAAGAGTAAAGAATGCTACTCTGCAAAGCGACACCATTAATTTTATTTCTACCCTTTAACAACACTGCTGAGTAATAAAATATCGTTAAGCACTAGCAATTACATTACAACAATTGTTATATAGAATTTAACTTTACTAGCAGTATAAATAACTAATCCTGCATTCAAACATGACCTTCACAACACAGATAGGTACTACTTATCTTTCGTTGCAATGTTCGCTCCACGACGCGTCAACCAGAAGTGACTGTTGAATCCCCTCCTACCGTCACGATAACTCGGTATTTTACAACATCTATTTTTATTAATTCACCCTCATTTCTTATTATATTTATAAATCTTTGCTGTTTTTATATAAATATATATACTATATATATTGTCGTGTATAAAAAATAAAAAAAAATAAAAAGTGTATATTGGGCCGTGTGCGCAGGGGTCTCCAACTATTTGAAGTGAAGACGGGCAATATCCCTGCGCAGTGCGATTATACACGAACAATTACTTTAGAGAGAGCCGGATGTAATGCTCAGGATAGAGCCTCGCACTTTTGAAGTACAAGGACCTCTTGTCTAGTAAGCCTTAGGTCCTGGGAGTCATGGGCAGGGTGATATCATTAATACAATATGGTTGGGATAGAATATAGCATTTTATTCCATAAACACACTAGCCGCTGAGGGCGGGCACATGTTATACTAATACCAAAATCTGATAAGTCTTTGTCGCAATTAAAAGTTAAAATTAACATAAACCAAATATAAGGTACCTGGCCAGGTCCGTACACAAACGTCTGTGCGCACTTAGAACGTCGTTCCGTTCACCGTTATGATCCGTTGGGTTCGAGCACTGGCGCTGGTCGCGACATCAAAGAGGCACGGCGCTCCTGCGACGCTCCGTTGTATGCGAGATAGTAGACGCTGGCTGGACCTTCCGAGGTTTGCGCTGAGCCATTACAGGGACATCGGATCGGGGGCGGCGATGCGGCCTTCGGAAATAAGGTTAGGATCCGTGTGTTGCACTTTGGGGTCGCCGACGGCGGGGCCTGCGCCGTGGCATGCGGTCCACGGTCCGGGGAAACCGCACCCTCCGGTGATGGGAGGACACTCCAGGAAGCGCCAATTCATACGGCCGGGCGGGCACGTGGATATCAACAGCTCATCCTCCTGACAACTTCGTGGCGGCAAATATCCCCTGTGTCCTTGCGCGTATCGCGGATTTTAAAGCTAAAGGTTAAACTATAGTCCCATGACGGGGTGCCGAGGGCGGCGAAAGTGAAAAAACCCCAAAAAATTAATAATTGCTCAAACCACGTTACATGTCGTGGCGGCCTTCCAGGGAGAGCCCGATCCCTCGCCACTCGATTTGACATTCCGCCTCGTCGCGCTCCATTCCGCTTAATTCGGACGCACGTCAAACCAACTTTTAATATTCTTTAAAAGAACTAATGTTTAAATAAGGTATTTATTCGTTGAATATTATAATAATCTAAGTCGACGATATTAAAGGAGAATAATTAAAATTCTACAACAATCCAGCCATGATTTCTTATTTGTTTATGATAAGAAAGGTTGGTTAGGAACTGATACGGAACGTGTGTCACCAGCTGTCAATGTCAGACGTCCAACTCTGTAGATCTCAGTTGACAGTCTAATCTAATCATGGGAATGTTTTGTTATGAATGTTTAATTTTCGATATAATTCCGTAAGTACACAAAATCGCGTCGAGTTATTGCTACCAATGGTTTCGGCGTGACTCAGAGAACGTTTTGATGTGCGGGTCTCCCTGTCTTCCTATCAAGTATTGTAAAAACAACATATGAAATTTGTGTACCGGTGTTTCACTTTCCAATTCAATTTGTCTGGAAACTAATGGATTTGAATGCCTGCTATTGTGATGCGTCGAGAGCCTATCATGCAGGTAATACGCCACAGGAATAGTATCCCAATATATCAACTATTTCACCTAAACTATGACATGCAAAGTTGACCAGTTAGAAGTTCAAAATAATTCTGTAGTTATCACTACAATACCCCCCTTTTCGGCAAAGAGGTTAAGTCGTACTTAGCCGAAACAGCCGGGGTAACCGGAGAAAACATTCACCTATCCTACGGCAATATATTTCTAAATATAAAACTATCAGCTATATATGAAACTAACTCATGCTATTTCATATATTAAACTAAATGTATGTTCTAGAGTTCTAAAACTAACTCAATTTATGTTGAGTGTCAGGAATACAGCGTCTGGCCAGACCGCTGCAATTCCCCTGCATTAAAAAATCGTACTTGGATTTCTAATGGGATAATCGCAAGTAGCATACTAATAATAATGAATTATCTAAAGTAATATAGTTCTTACTTATGTATAATAAGAAAAACTATTTGAGATTTAATTAAAATATATGTAATCTAGCATTCCTACATAATTTACTAGTTAGTAATTAAATTGTAAACCTAATAAAGTCTTTAAACTAATGGAGAGATCTCACATAAATTAAAATTTAAAATGTATAGCCGTTGGGCTGACATTGTATAAGGAAAAAAACTTATTTTCCTTTTTTTCTCAAAAATTAAGGAGTATTAATCCATATCCTTATGTTTACTCTGGTGCCTAGAGTGTGTAGTTACAAAAGAAATTGGTTTTCATGAAAACGCTTGACAAAAAAATTTCACATGTGAGTCATGTCATATGTGAAAAATGAAGCCTCTAATTGGTTATACCAATCCAAAATAACAAAGTTCAAGATAAGAAAGTTGCTAGCTAGGGGACACACCTTGTGAGACTTTTATTATGTCCTTGACATGATATTTTCTATCTTTACCAGTTTCTATCTCCTGAAGGTTGTAAACAACATCCGAATGCTTCCTGACAACTTTACATCACAAAGCGCGGTGCTAGTTTAGCGGAGAAGAAATGAGCTGAACGACTGGTCATTTGAAGGTATTAACGAATTTGGAATGCCGCCTCTTTTCGACAACATGCCATCCGTCATTATCTCCCGACCTTTAGCTAACAAAAATGGTGTGTGCCCGGTGGCAACATTAATAATGCTATTCAAAGATAGCTACCACTAAATAAATCAAAAAAACATTTCAGTACTTTATGTTCTGAAGTATTCCGACTACGCCTAAAATCATCAATTCTAAGAAAAAAATCTGTGACGTCTGAGTCACCAGAAAATTTTAAATTCCACGACCCAAATGGTCCTCCTTTAATAGGTAAATAACGCGTTCGTCATCTTCCCTAGTCTCCGTAACATAGGTAGTCCTACCCATTGAGTTGGCTTGACGTACTAAACCGGGAGCTCCTAGTTGAGACAATGTGGGTTGTAACGCTTTAAGTGTGGAAGGGCCGGGTGGGTGGGTGTCAATTGCACCTCCCCGTGGTCGTGTATTAACAAATGAGGAAGTAGTAGTGGTAGGTGGTTTGTTTGCCTCCCCACTTACTTCATAATATTGCTCTTCCCTTTCGCCGTCCGACATGTTGGCAAAAATGTGAGGTTATATGTGTCAGGGTATGTAATAGGTTATAATAATTGATAAATTTCTAAATATATACAGGTTACTCCCTGTCAATAAATATAAATTAGCTCTCAAATTGAGATTAAATAGGAATTATGGCTGAGCGCTATGCTTTTTATTCATAGCGAAGCCCAAATAAAATATTAATTATTATATTATTAATTATAATATTATTTAGTAATATTATAATAATTACTATGAATTGTATTAAATGTATGCTTACAACCCTGTCGCATATAAACCTAACAAACACTAAAGTATAATGACTTTACAGTCAATGATATCACCAAAATTTCAAAATAACAAGTGAGCGAGTTTAAAAAATTTAAAAACTATTTTTTAGAAAAAACTGCCACTCTCACAGGATTCAAAGGCTCAAAAATATATTAGTTCGGGCGCCATAGTCGTGTATAAAAAATAAAAAAAAAATAAGTGTATTGTTGGGCCGTGTGCGCAGGGGTCTCCAACTATTTGAAGTGAAGACGGGCAATATCCCTGCGCAGTGCGATTATACACGAACAATTACTTTAGAGAGAGCCGGATGTAATGCTCAGGATAGAGCCTCGCACTTTTGAAGTACAAGGACCTCTTGTCTAGTAAGCCTTAGGTCCTGGGAGTCATGGGCAGGGTGATATCATTAATACAATATGGTTGGGATAGAATATAGCATTTTATTCCATAAACACACTAGCCGCTGAGGGCGGGCACATGTTATACTAATACCAAAATCTGATAAGTCTTTGTCGCAATTAAAAGTTAAAATTAACATAAACCAAATATAAGGTACCTGGCCAGGTCCGTACACAAACGTCTGTGCGCACTTAGAACGTCGTTCCGTTCACCGTTATGATCCGTTGGGTTCGAGCACTGGCGCTGGTCGCGACATCAAAGAGGCACGGCGCTCCTGCGACGCTCCGTTGTATGCGAGATAGTAGACGCTGGCTGGACCTTCCGAGGTTTGCGCTGAGCCATTACAGGGACATCGGATCGGGGGCGGCGATGCGGCCTTCGGAAATAAGGTTAGGATCCGTGTGTTGCACTTTGGGGTCGCCGACGGCGGGGCCTGCGCCGTGGCATGCGGTCCACGGTCCGGGGAAACCGCACCCTCCGGTGATGGGAGGACACTCCAGGAAGCGCCAATTCATACGGCCGGGCGGGCACGTGGATATCAACAGCTCATCCTCCTGACAACTTCGTGGCGGCAAATATCCCCTGTGTCCTTGCGCGTATCGCGGATTTTAAAGCTAAAGGTTAAACTATAGTCCCATGACGGGGTGCCGAGGGCGGCGAAAGTGAAAAAACCCCAAAAAATTAATAATTGCTCAAACCACGTTACATGTCGTGGCGGCCTTCCAGGGAGAGCCCGATCCCTCGCCACTCGATTTGACATTCCGCCTCGTCGCGCTCCATTCCGCTTAATTCGGACGCACGTCAAACCAACTTTTAATATTCTTTAAAAGAACTAATGTTTAAATAAGGTATTTATTCGTTGAATATTATAATAATCTAAGTCGACGATATTAAAGGAGAATAATTAAAATTCTACAACAATCCAGCCATGATTTCTTATTTGTTTATGATAAGAAAGGTTGGTTAGGAACTGATACGGAACGTGTGTCACCAGCTGTCAATGTCAGACGTCCAACTCTGTAGATCTCAGTTGACAGTCTAATCTAATCATGGGAATGTTTTGTTATGAATGTTTAATTTTCGATATAATTCCGTAAGTACACAAAATCGCGTCGAGTTATTGCTACCAATGGTTTCGGCGTGACTCAGAGAACGTTTTGATGTGCGGGTCTCCCTGTCTTCCTATCAAGTATTGTAAAAACAACATATGAAATTTGTGTACCGGTGTTTCACTTTCCAATTCAATTTGTCTGGAAACTAATGGATTTGAATGCCTGCTATTGTGATGCGTCGAGAGCCTATCATGCAGGTAATACGCCACAGGAATAGTATCCCAATATATCAACTATTTCACCTAAACTATGACATGCAAAGTTGACCAGTTAGAAGTTCAAAATAATTCTGTAGTTATCACTACAATATTTATCTACATAATTATATAGTTTTAGTGCCATATTTCTTACACTACCTCTGTACCTCTGTGTGTAAATTTCATCGAAATCCTTCCAGTAGATTTTGCGTGATTGAGTAACAAACATCCTCACAAACTCACATCCAAACTTTCGCATTTATAATATTAGTATGGATTACGTGGAGCGAACTGTAGATTGAAGAAAATACGAATTTCGCATTTGAAGAATAATTTTATTTAAATAAACACAATTATTACTAATACATAAAAGAGAAAGAATGTATTATCTATAAGCAAATTTACGTAAAGTCAGATGCACAGAAATCTGATCCCACCGAATCCTATCGTATCTCTACATCTGACTGTACATGCGCACAACTGTGCGATCGTAGGAATTTATAAACGCTATTACCTAATAAATTGAAGACGTACAAAAAATAGGGGACCGAACAAGGTATGGGAATTGTTAAAAATATTCAATTATATGATAGAAAACATATAATTAAACACATTTTGCGACTTTTTAGCACAAGTTTAATCCCCAGAGCTAATTTATTAGAGATCAAACTTATAAGGAAAGTCCATTTTCTACGCGTGACGTTATAGAATGTACGTTGAGTTAGGTGCGTTTTGGTATCGTCCAAACATCGTTTACAAATGTAATTGTTTTTTTGCTTTATCTTGGGAAATACTTTGGTTATGGAGGTGAATCTTTTACGAATGATTCTATTATTGTAAAATATTTCAAAGAAGCATAAAAAAAAGTTGTCCGATCCCCTATTTCGCAATCAAACAACTACAGTATAGAACATTTTATAGAATATTTTTAACACAATGATTACTAATACACAAAAAAAAATAAAGAATGTAATTAATATTAATAAGCAAATTTTTCTAAATAACTTTGTATATCATTTGGTTATAATGATTTATTTGTTCATAATTAATAATGTTAAATAAAGAAAACCTATCTAAACTTAAAAATTAATAAACATGGTACCCACAAAAAATACAAATTGTGAGGTCTCGAGAGTATTTTTTAATTATACTTTTAACAACCTATTGTAATAATTTTTGTTAAGCCCTTCCACAAAGTTTACTTAGGTAAAGACTTAGTTATCACCTAACAGCCTCTCCTAGCTTTACTCTAGCATAAACTATTTGACCAGTTGCTTAGGCCTGGAACCCTATTTTTTTAAATGTGACACCGCCGAGGGATGATTCTCATTAGAGCGGGCCGTGCCCGGAGCGGGGCGGGGACAGGCCGGGGCCTGTCCGTGCTGCACTGTTCATATTACACCGAATGTATGGGGCGGGACGCGAGCGTGCAACAACCGTGGTGCAAACGAGCGTCAAGCGGGCCCGGACGGGACACTGTTAATGCACTGTGTAATATAAATTGATTCATACAAAATGTATGTAACAGATTAAATCCGTGCCCCGTCCGGGCCACGTCCACGGCCCGCCCCGGGCACAGCTCGCTCTAATGAGAATCATCCCGTCGTACTAGTCATAATATTGTCACTAAAATTTAAAATCTGTTCATTCATTTAAATTTAAGAACATCGTTCTTGTTGGAAAATAAAGAATTAAATTTGAAATCTGTTAGAAATTTCAAATTTTAGTGGTATTCCCAGTGTTATGACAATAATACGAGCCACAATTTCTGCTCAACTACGCAACAAAAATCGGATCGAAAACGAATCTTCCAAGAAATATTCGTAAATATTTAACGAATGGCAACGTAAGCGTTAATCGGAAGGCAAAAAAAAATACTAGTAGACACTATATATCCATATCTGGTAGTCACTTTCATTCATGCGTTGCGAATTGTAGACAAATCAAAAATATGTAATAGTTGATATGGAACGAAAAATCATTCGACTCATTCGACTCATGCGTTTTTGGGAAGCCATGCGTTTTTTGTGAGTCACACTTTTAAAAATAGGGCTGTACTTAAGTCGCTCACTTAATTACGACCAGATATTAGTAGTGAATGGATAATAGGAAATGGGGTTACTTTAGCAATGTTTTGTGATACTGAAGGTAGGATAGGCCAATTATCTAATGATACGATACAAGATAAAGATATAAGTAAATTATAAAGATTAAGTATAGTAGCAGCAGTAAATATGGATTTCTTTTCTAATCTATGACAATGTTTATAATTTGCTTTATACGAATTTAATGGGTATGGCTTTATAATTACCTATTCATTAAACTGAGTGCAGGGCTGTCGAGCTTTTAGAAACGAATATTCCTTGTTCGGCTTTTATTTCTTACATTTTTTTAACAGTCCATAAAACAATGTTTATCAAAAAATATGTGAGTACAAATAATAAAATAGATAACGAACTATCACGAAATAATTTCCACATAAAAATTCCATACTGCAAATAAAATTGTGGCTTATATTATTAAAATAATATGTAACAGGCAACAATATAAGAAATAAATGACTAGAAAGAACTATTAAATAAACAAACCTAAATTAAAAAAAAACTATAATAATTTAATTTTATGAAGGAAGAGACAATTCAATGTGTCTTTTACCTGCAAAACTCCACATATTATTTGCCACGGGAAACAATGTAACAAATTATAATTGTTACATATTAGGAAGGTTATAATATTATTACCTAATATTATTATAACCTACCTAATATATGCTTACATAGTCACAGATAGATGCCGAACCATTTCTGTGGGGTAGACGTGGCTGTTTATACAAAGATTTAAGATAAACTTGTAAGCTGGGGCGATAAGAGCCATCAGCCAGTTCGCAAAACTGACGTTCCGGCAACTGTCTCGCACGATATTACATTTTTGATTGTGGAAAACTCAGACCATTTTTTCTACCCAATGCAATATTTAATACATTATTAGATATATTCCAACAGTACCAATACTGCAAACTTTAAGCTCGTTATTCTAATATCGAAATCTCTCTCTCAGCCGAAAGACGTCCACTGCTGGACAAAGGCCTCCCCCAAGGATTTCCATAACGACCGGTCCTGCACTGCCCGCATCCATTCTAATATCGAAATAATACATTCTAAATAAATAACTTAAGTAACTTAAGAAGTAAATAACTTAGTCTGAGCTCAAAGTTACAAGGCATCACTCATACCATTGTATAATATATACAATGCGTGCGATTGTATGTATACTTACCACAAAGTTTGTTGTAGAAACAACTTAATCCAAGTGCTCTCAACTGTTCAAGTATAGTATGCTGCGCTCGTGTTTTGAGTGTGACAAAAATAGAAAGTGATATACTTAAATTTCGTTTACATGTTTACATTAGTACAAAAAAAAAAGTTTGTAAAAATGTACATGATTTATCCATAAAAAAAATTTCCACGAAACCTAAACCGTATCAAATGAAGTAAATTCCTTAATCATTGTATATGTTTTGATACACCGATGTGCCAATTACCTAGTTGGTACTTTTTTTTACATAGTTCTTTTTACTAGTGTATATAAAAATACCAGATTTTGTAAGACCTTTAGGCGTGTTATTTAAAACGTGGTCAACACCTTCATCACTTTGATTAGACAAAAAAAATCCTATCAAATGCATCCATGCTGCTGCCTTTTGCTCCTGTTCTAAACAGCTCTAGATATCAAAACGCCATCTAGTTATTGACGGCCTTATGTTTTTGACCCACGACTTATCTGATCTAGTCCAGAATGAATATCGCTCGGTGCTCTGAGAAGAGTAAAGAAGAGTACGTAGGTATAGTTCGCGTCATATAAAAAGAAAGCTGGAAGAGAGAGAGGGTGAAACTTGCGTATGTGTACAACTGAGGAACCAATCGCGTTCGCCGGACGAGAACCGCCCGACCAGCGCTCAACGCTAAAGTTATAAATTTCCTACTGCGCTGCTTAACCGCCAGCGTTCATCTTACATGACGCGACCTATACTACTGTAATTTGAGCTAATTAAATAGCCACCCCTATAAGAATACCTCTAGCTGTCCCGTCCTGATGGATTAGTACCTATATAATAAAATCCGAAAAGAAATGTTATTTTAAGTTAATCATTTCTACGCACACATCAGAGTTACTTAGTCTGAAATGAAAAGAAAACTCTCAGACATATCAAACTGTTATCGGATTTCGCGGTCTTGTCCAACTTTCTGATAATAATAATAAATTAATGAAGTAGTCAATTTAGTTCTTAGTGAACAGGTAGATGGCGACGATTAGGCCGTACAGACCTAACACCTCGGCGAAGATAAGGATCAGGATCATTCCGACGAATAGTCTAGGCTGTTGCGCTGTGCCGCGGACGCCGGCATCTCCCACGATGCCTATGGCGAACCCTGCAGCGAGACCACATAATCCCACGGATAGACCCGCTCCCAGGTGTACGAAAGCTCTGGAAAAGATAAATATTGTCTACTTATTGCTCCAGCAAAGGAACCTACAGGCTGCTTTAAAATAAGCTTGGAAAATTTAATATAAAACTTCATATCATTTACAAAAATCCTTAACAAGCTTTATTTATGCTCAAACAAGAAAAGGAAATTTGCATGAAATCAAGTCCATCAAAAACTAGCGATTCGCAAATGTCATATTTCGCTTCGCAACTCGTCATGCCATATAAAAACCTGCAGTGTACAGTGTATCTATAAAGTCGTGAAATTAAATGATGGCGCCACTGGTATGCATGTTGCAACCCTTTAAAATTGTTTTGATACTAGCAGTTCGTTCAAGTAAAGTGAGTTAATAAATAAAACACATTATACAGTCATATTGTTTTCGTTTTATTTACAGTAGGTACCTCTGCTTATGAAAAGTTTTACTAAACATTTTTAATTTAACCAGAATAATGTTTTTAATAATGTTTGTTGCTGTTTGTTATAATGGCTCGGTATAGGGAATGTTCAACGGATGTGAAACGGAATGTTAGCGTAGAAAAAAGGAGGCGTATAACCAGCAGTGGGTCATGGAAGGCTGACGATGATGATGATTGTTTTTATAGTTAAAAAAACTAAGATTGATCACTTTCACTCATCATCGGAGTCCAAATATTCAACAACAAGAAACGTTTCGTTGCCGCTTTCATTAGCGGCACCGGCACCGTCATCACTACAGCTGCTGTCACCACTGCTGCTATCAACGTTTAAGCGAACAATCAATTTATCTATATCTAGATACTGGTAACGTCCTCGCTTATTTCTTGAGCGTCTCAACGTAATGGCAGCAGTTTTTCCATATTCAGATTTGATGCTGTAGAAGGCCTCTTCAACAAGTTGCTTCGTCGACTATGGGTCTAACTGTACTCTTTGGTTTTCCTAAAAAAAGGAATAAAAATTGTAACAGAATAGAAACAATAACTTATTCACAAGAAACAAATAATTTAAATTCAAAATTGGCAGAAAACCCGAATAGACTGAGATGTACCATCATAATGTATCAAAAATTTATGATCATACTATAATATGACCTATTTACAATTTCAGTCTAACCTAAAAGTGTACGATGTAAACAATATATTTTTTTCTTTGAAAAAATCGTAAATTCAGTATATTTGTAATTTCAGTTAGATAAAAAACAAACAATAACACGACTACATACCAATAATATATCTTTTTCTCCAATAAATATTATCGAAAGCTCACAAAATCCGTCCAGCCTTGCACTCCGCAAAACATCGCTGGAAAACTTTAAAAATCAATTCCCGCGTGCGAAAAATTAAATAAAAAAAAGTTTGAAAAACGTTAAAGTAAATCGGAGATTTACTTTACTTATTTTTCAAACTTTTCTGCGTAGTTTGATCTTAATTTATTGCAGTTTATTCAAACAATAAAAATACAAACGGAAAACAATTCAATATCGATGTCAGCATTGACAGCTGATGTACAGTACATACGTTTGTTGTTGCCAGAGACATCATCAAGTTAGTTCCTCGAACATTAATGTCAGGACTTTCTAGACAAACTGTACTAACGTTCCGCAGGCGATTCGCTATCGCCAGCGTTTCGATTTCGCCGGCGAACGCGTCGGTGGACTAACACGGTAACATTTTTGGTGTGTTTTGGTTCCATAGAATTTGTCAACAATCTGTATTTTTTTTTTATTTGGAGCACAATATTATGTACGTTTTTGGGCTTCATTTGATAAAAGTCTATTAGAGAATGATTTTTTTTTCTATGTCTATGGTCAAAGCAGATATCGAATGATATATGAATGACAGTTTTACCAAAATGACCAAAAATTAAACCTTCCCGTCCGCGTGTGGAAGTCTGTGTTGCTTGAAGCAAAAATGCATATTAAGCAGCAAAAAGCTAATTAAAAAAAAACACGACTGTCTAGTCATATTGCCTATGCAAGGAATGCAAGGAATCTAAAATTACCTCTCACATTAAAATCTGTTAAGGCGTTTATGACTTGTGGTGAATAAAGAACTTATATACATGAACCCTGAAACCTCCTTTTTTGATTAGTCGTAAAAAAAGCAAACGCTAATTATTAAAAAATAAAACACACAAACCTGAATCTCCATTCCATCAGAGAGACCACTATTCAGCTAAGCGTGGCCTTCGAGTCTCACGACTCTTGGCTCTATCTACCTCGTAAGGGATAAATACGTGATTCTATGTATGTATGTAAAACACACGACTGACAACTCACATAGCCTATGTCACTCGGAGGAATGCAAGGAATCTAAAAATACCTCTCACATCAGAATCTATTCAGCCGTTCAGGACTTACGGTGGAACAAAGAAACTTACATACATACATGAACCCTGAAAACATAACACTCCTATTTTAGTCAGTCGTGTAAATATGGTCTTTTATTTCAAAAAACTAAAGTGCCAACTGTGTGATTAATATTCAACGAACTAATATACCATAGAAAAATAACTCCCATACAATGATCGCTTTTAACTCGGTACCTTTACGCAAACAGATGAACTGCAATAATTATATGAACACACACATTCTCATCGACCATACTTCAACGCTGTTGGTCGTCTGTGTCGGCCGATTTGACGAATCAGGTGATTAGCTCGCACGCGCTCTGCGGCGATAATGGCGGCGATGTTAGAGGAACGAGGAATGGATGGTTTTATGTAACATTAGTCTAAAATAAGTAAACATGCATTTGATAACGTATTTATTTATATTATTCTCTAAAATATTTGTATTTGTAATACTTATTTTGAAGACCTTAGCAAACTTGTAAAGTGCATGTTAGTAATACAAATTATAGTGAATAAATAAATAACGTAACGTAACTTTCGCATTTATAATATATAATAATATAATATTAAGTATTAGTACTAGTATCAGTATATAGTATATTAGTATGATTAGTTAGTTTTCGTTATCTCGACTGACGTCGGTTTTAAAAAAATACGCATAAGCAATCGTGAATATGTGATAATTTTGTATGAGTTTTTAAATACAGTTATTATATAATATAATGATCTATTTAATGCATAATAACAATAGTCAAAGTAAAAAAAAAAACAATTATTTTTTCTAGTACACTATGTAAAGTTACGCTTTACTTTATTTAAATCTTGGATACATATTGCATAACATTTTCCCCTAGTATTCAAAATGTTTTAAATAAAATATTAATATACTTACTTATGAAAGGTAATTCCGCTGTTCGTCATATCTGTGTGACTTCTACACCACTTTACGACACAAGATGGCATATTTTTGCTAATTAAACTTGCGAAATTACTCGATAATACGTACAATTGACACTTATGCGTTAGGTACAAGTACAACCGTTGAACTCGCTGCGCCACGGCGAACTGAGGCAAAGTGAGGTGGCTATTTTACGCCCCGCCCACCAAGGTTGCTATTGCGTGGAACCATTTTTTTGGCGTTGTTAGAGTTCTATGGTATATTAGTTCGTTGTTAATATTAGACAGGACTAATTTTGCCAATAGTTCTGTCTGTGATGTCTACTCGTTGACGTCACCATTCCTCATGATGAGAACCTCATGAAGACCGAGTAAGAAAAACTTAAGAGGTACTTGGACTTGGCCCCTTGTTCCCGCCATGTTTAATGTTAACTTAACGATTATTGTTCCGATAGTCGTTAGTGTTCTATAACATGTAATTACTTGTGTGCAAATAAAGTATTCTTGTATTGTATAGCTAAGAAGTATCGATCGACATCTAGAGAGACTCTCGCACAGAACTAAATTCAAAAACAGTTGTATAAAATGGATCTGAATTAGAGTAGGTACAAACTTGTATAGAGTGTAATTCGTTGAATTGTCGATCCCTCCTGCTACCAGGACAGCCACGACCAGCCCGTAGATTGCTATAATACCCGCCATGACTACTGGAATGATGGATTTCATGATCAGCTCGGGCCGCATCACCGACATGGCTGCGATACCCGTACCAGACTTGGCGGTTCCATATGCAGCTCCCAACGCTGAAATACCAAACAATTTGGAATCAAAATCTGTTATTACTTTTACATCAAAAATCTTGGGTGCAATAATAAAATTGTTGATATCATTATCATCATATCATATCTTAATATGATCGAAATTCATTCAACGGTTCGAGAGTTATCGCGGAACAAACATACATACATACAAACGATGTATTTTCGCCCCAACTTGAATTATAGCCCTCGCTCGGTTAATTAATTAATGCAATAGCATGGAAGAAGTCTAATTGAGTTACGTTAGGTTAGAATAGTAAACGGGCCCCCCCGAACGGGTTCTCATCTTGTAGCGATGGGGGCGCTTAGTACCAGCGGTTTGTCTCGGCCGCAGGGAAGCTAAGAGGAACCCATGGCCCGGGAGTGACGACCCCGGGCCGGGAGGAGGCCGCTTTCAGTGGCCTGGCTGTGAGAGTAGGGGGCACACACGCCCTACTCTCACAGCCGTGGTAGGGGTCGCGGGGGAAGAGGAGTTCCGGTATCGCGGTGCGCCAGTCTCCCTATCCTCCGCGACCGAGCGTGGCCGTGGCGCTGAGCACGGTGTCGGTGGGGCCGCAGTGGAAGAGGCGTGTCGGTAGGTACACCCTCATATTACAAATTATTATTTAAAAAACAATCATTTTATAAACAACGCTTGTAAAACTATACATTTGAAAAACATATGCTTTGTCAAACTCATTCTTTTAAAAATGGATCATTTTACAAACTATTTACTAGACAAATATTGTGTTTCTACAAATTATCATTTTACAAATAAATTATTTTACTAAATTTTCAATTGGTAAAACAACGTTAGACAAAATATCTTATGGCAAATACATCGTTTGATAAATATTATTTACCAAAACTAGAAGATATGAAGTTTCAAGTTTAAACTCACTGATCCCAAGATTTTCATCGTAGGGTTAGGAACAGAAGTCATTACTCGTCTTTTATTTGTAAATTAACTCACAAATCATATTGTGACATGCATCTACCTTTTATTGTGTCATACCGGGTAACACCTGGTAACCTGCAACACAGGATCTTTAATACCTAGCGCGGGCACCAGATCTCCACAACGATACTGTCCTTTATGGTATTAAATTTAATTAATGTTTATCACATACCTATATAATGTAGTCCAAGGCCATTTTTTGTGGAGTAAATAAACAATTTTTAGTTTTTTAATAAAAAAAAGGCTTAACTTTAGAAACGTGCCACCACCGGCGGGGGTTGGGAGTGGGTGGGGGGGGTGGGGGAGGGTTTGTATGACCCCCTACAAGTATTTTTTTTGCCGGAACCCCCCCTTTTTTATATGAACTTTTGAAAATATTAAAATCTATCTAGTTAGAAAACGAACAGCGGGGGGTGCAGGGGGGGCAATAAAAAAAAACAACTGGTCACAAACCCAACTCGGTTCGGTTAGGTTAGGTTAGGCTGGTGTAAACCACCCCCCCGAACGGGTTCCCATCTTGTAGCGATGGGGGGGCTCAGTACCAGCGGTTGCCTCGGCCGCAGGGAAGCTAAGAGGAACCCATGGCCCGGGAGTGACGACCCCGGGCCGGGAGGAGGCCGCTTTGAGTGGCCTGGCTGTGAGAGTAGGGGGCACGGCCCTACTCTCACAGCCGTGGTAGGGGTCGCGGGGGAAGAGGAGTGCCGGTATTGCGGTGCGCCGTTCTCCCTATCCTCCGCGACCGAGCGTGGCCGTGGCGCTGGGCACGGTGTCGGTGGGGCCGCAGGGGAAGAGGCGTGTCGGTATTGCGGTGCGCCGCTCTCCCTGTCCTCTGCGGCCGACGCGTGGTGGGCCTGTCTCGGTCGCAGGGGATAGGGACAACCTGTCCTCTGCGGCTGAGATGTGGTAGGGCCTGACTTGGTCGGGTCCCAAAAAGTTGAGGGCTGGTTGGGTGTCGGAAACGGGATTCCGTCGCTCGGCTTAACGGCCCTCGGGTGGAAAGGCGCACCTGGGTCAAGTGTGCCTTTACCCTAGCGGGAATTTTGGTGCTTATCCCGCTGGCCGCTCCGACCCTCTCGCTGGAGAGGTGCTTCGGGAGCGAGCCGTGCTGGGGCCGCCGTGGTAGCGGCCGCCGCGCCAGGGCTGTGGAGCGAGAGTAGCACACGGTCCTGGCATATATGCGGCAGGGGTTGACTCCGTGTGGTTTTAGTGGGTTCAAGTCCCACATACCCGTCCGGCTTCCCGTGGCTGGATGGACGAGACGAAGGTCTTTCCACACGTTAAAAAAAAAAAAAAAAAAAGGCTGGTGTAAACCACACAAGCGGAGCGAGCGAAGCGAGCGGAGCGTTCGAACTGAGATAAAAAGGCTTGGATAGGTTAGGTTTAGATGGGTTTCTAAAGTTTAACCTAAACCTAAATCTTTTGGCCAAAGAAGCTGCCAGCCCTTGATTAATAATTTACCTATAGTAGGTTTGTAAAATGATGTTTTTGTCAAGAGAGTTATTTGATGAAATAAAACTTTATAAAATAAAAGTTTTATACTCGATACATTTGTAGAGTAAAACATTTATATAAAAAAAAGTTTGTAAAATGAAACGTTTTTAAAATAACGAGTTTGTAAAATGAAACATTTTTAAAAGGTATAGTTTTTTAAGTGATAGTTTATAAAGTGATGGTTTGTGAAAGGTTGTTTGGTGAAACATTAGTGAACCGTGTCGGTATTGCGGTGCGCCGCTCTCCCTGGCTTCTGCGGCCGACGCGCGGTGGGCCTGTCTCGGCCGCAGTGGATAGGGACAACCTATCCTCTGCGACTGAGATGTGGTAGAGCCTGACTTGGTCAGGTCCCAAAAAGTTGAGGGTTGATTGGGTGGCGGAAACGGGATTCCGTCGCTCGGCTTAGCGGCCCTCGGGTGGAAAGGCGCACCCGTGTCAAGTGTGCCTTTACCCTAGCGGGAAATTTTGGAGCTTATCCCGCTGGCCGCTCCGACCCTCTCGCTGGAGAGGTGCTTCGAGAGCGAGCCGTGCTGGGGCCGCCGTGGTAGCGGCCGCCGCGCCAGGGCTGTGGAGCGAGAGAAGCACACGGTCCTGGCATATATGCGGTAGGGGTTGACTTCGTGTGGTTTTAGTGGGTTCAAGTCCCACATACCCGTCTGGCTTCCCGTGACTGGATGGACGAGACGAAGGTCGTCCCACACGAGAAAAAAAAAATAAAATAAAAATTAAAAAAAAAAGGTTAGTAAACGGGACCCCCTCCGAACTGGTTCTCATCTTGTAGTGATGGGGGAACTCAGTACCAGCGGTTTGCCTCGGCCGCAGGGAAGCTAAGAGGAACCCATGGCCCGGGAGTGACGACATCGGGCCGGGAGGAGGCCGCTTTCAGTGGCCTGGCTGTGAGAGCGCACACGCCCTACTCTAAAAGCCGTGGTAGGGGTCGCGGGGGAAGAGGAGTGCCGGTATTGCGGTGCGCCGTTCTCCCTATCCTCCGTCCGCGACCGAGCGTGTCCGTGGCGCTGAGCACGGTGTCGGTGGGGCCGCAATGGAGAGGCGTGTCGGTATTGCGGTGCGCCGCTCTCTCCCTGTCCTCTGCGGCCGACGCATGGTGGGCCTGTCTCGGTCGCAGTGGATAGGGACAACCTATCCTCTGCGGCTGAGATGTGGTAGGGCCTGACTTGGTCAGGTCCCAAAAAGTTGAGGGCTGGTTGGGTGGCGGAAACAGGATTCCGTCGCTCGGCTTAACTGCCCTCGGGTGGAAAGGCGCAGCCGTGTCAAGTGTGCCTTTAACCTAGCGGGAAATTTTGGAGCTTATCCCGCTGGCCTGTAGGGGTTGACTCCGTGTGGTTTTAGTGGGTTCAAGTCCCACATACCCGTCCAGCTTCCCGTGGCTGGATAGACGAGACGAAGGTCTTTTCACACGTTAAAAAAAAAAGA
>CM031576.1:4544523-4573523 GCA_018467065.1 Ephestia elutella | reverse complement strand
AGAAGACAGATTGCTGACAGTGTATTTTTGGTAAAAATTGCGCAAAGTCTATTAGATACGCCGAATTTATTATATAAAATTAATCTGAAGGTGCCTAGGCGTTATTCTGTTAGATTACCCTTATTTTTTTTTCATATTCCGCATAGTGCAAGCAACAACAGGCAAAATTCTTCTTTTATTAGATCTACCATGGATCTAAAGCAAACTCAGGTGCGTCCTCCCCCGAACTTGATTTGTTTAACTCTAGTGTTAATAAATTTAAAAACATTTTGTCTAAGTCGTGGTTTGATGGTTCTCTCCATGTATGATAGCTAATTACATTTTTTTTGTTTTGTTAATCAATTCATACATTATTTTTTCTATTATTTTTCCTTTTTACCTTTCCTTTTTTTACTGTACTAGGTACTGTAAAGTGACTATTTAACTATTATTATAACTTTCTGATAGACAAGTTTCTTTTTAGATTTACTTATGCGAGAACATTTAAATGGTCAACTGTTTCTCACTTGTTGTAAAATTAGACTCATAAGACTGTTTGTTTTCCGAATAAAATAAAATAAAATAAAAATAGTTTAGCTGTTCTGTTAAGGTTCTTCATCAGGTGTTCCAGTTCTCAAAATAAATTATAGCCTATATGTTGCCCAGGCTTAATAGCTATACAACAAAAAAAGTTTCATTCACATCCGTCCAGTAGTTTTTGCGTGAAACGCGTACATACATACAGACAGACAGACAAGAAATTCCAAAAAAATTTTTTTGCTTAAATTATTCTTTTTAAGTTGTCCCTCTATCCATTTCAAGTCAAAAATACTAAATGTACAGACAAAATATTTTTACTGTTTTATTATATGTATGGTTTTATGTATTTTTTAGATGTTTCTTTTATTTCAAAGAAGTCCCAATCTCGTGCATTGCTGCTTTCTGTATGGACTCGCCTTTTACTAAGCGCCATCTATGAAAGTCATCTGGAACTATTTTTTTTTTTTTAAATTTAGGTTTTGGAAAACGCCCATTCAATAGATTTTTCAAAACACCGCCAAAAAAGTCTGTTTTATTATTTTTTTAAGATAAGGCTTCAATTGGGTTTATAATAATAATTATAACATTTTTAACGACATAAACGTCAACCATATTTAAAAATATTCTAGTTAGTTTACTGAAATAATTCAAAGAAATATCAATTTTTAAACTGTTTCATCGGGGGGGTTAAAACGGACACTTAATTTGATGAATCGCAATATGATCAATTTCATTATTCAACCAAAACATAAGGTTCGTTTTTAAATATTTAAGATTTCTCAAAGTGGTGTTTTACCCTCTAAAAAGCTAAATTTAAAAACGATCAATATGAAGTGGTTTTTTTTTTATAGTATAGTAGGCAAACGAGCATTCGGGTTGCCTGATGGTAAGCAATCACCGCAGTCCATAGACACCAACGACCCCTAAAAAAGGTGATGCGTTACCGACATTCTTTAGAAAGCGATAGACTATTTTCTTGAAGACTCCAATGTCGAACCTATTCGGGAACACCGCTGAGGGAAGCTTATTCCACAGTTTAGTGCAGCGCAATAATAATGGTCCGAGCTGTATGAACCAAATTTCCTAATTATTGGTGAATAAGCTCCTACCACGTACAATCTGTGGTGTGAGCAGAAACTTGAACATACATACATATTATCACGCTTTTTTCCTTTGGGGATAGGCAGAGACTAGCGATTTTCACCTACTACTACCGAGTTAGGTGGGGGTACTCGTCTGATAGCCTTTGTGACTGTGGAGCCGTCCAATCCATAGCTAATCTTTTAACCTGCCCTAATCTGCCCTTCCTCACTGTACCTTGGAGGATTTGAGATGGAAGCCAACGATAGGGCGCTGGAAGCGGCCAAATACTGATCTAAAAAAATCTAATTTGTGCCATTTCGACTCGAGATGATGTTGACTTACTACGATCCTTACATACATACATCTTTCGCTTCCTCTACATTTGTCACTCTCTTCATACATGCTCGCCGGTTATGGGTGCTCCTAATATCTCCTTTTTTAAGTAGGTCCACAGTCTGGTCGAAGTGCGTTCTCCGAGGTCGACCCTGGAGCAACTCTTCCTTTCACCTCTGCTTTAATCTCTTCTTCTTCTTCTTTCGTTAATCTCTTTTCATCTATCCTCTTAACATGCCCAAACCATCTCAACATTCCTTTTCTAATAAATAAAATTTTGTTGTCACGTATAAGTGAAAGTAGAGTGATATGCGTTGAAATAATATATTTCTGTGTTGTAAGTTTAAAAGATAAAATAAAAATATTGATGTCAGAAAATGAAAGAGGATGTAGTGACCAAAATTATTTTGGTTGATATCAATATTTTTTATTCGATCTTTCAAACTTACAACACAGATGCTTCTTAATGTATTAACGCAACGCAATTTACTCTACTTTCATTTATACATGACAACAAAGTTTATTTTATGTTAGTATATCAGCTAAAGCTAATATACCGGCTTACCATGGTTTTGGTTATGTGGCATCGATTCTGATTTACGTGCTCTTTTTTTTTGAAGAAATTATTTTGATGCTGGTAGAGCTTTTACAGTAATTTTAATGTTTTTTTTTTCTATTTTTAGGGCTCAGAAGGTAAAAACCCTTATAACATCTCTTTGTTGTCCGTCTGTCCATCGGTCTGTCAAACATTTTTTTTAGGAACACTTAACGGTATCAAATTGTTATGGTAAAAAAAGTTGAAAATATCAAATTCTCAAATTTACGGTCTCTATCAGTTGTATAACAATCAAAAATACGTCAACGCGATCGAGATAATATCGTAAATGTTGTGATTACGAAATTTTAGCATATTTTGCGATTTCGGACGAGCAAAGCATTTGTACAGGAATAAATGTGAAAATTGTTTTTTTTTTATACTTAACTATTTGAGTCTGGCTCTCTCTCGTGCAGGAAAACGTGTCAAGTCAAAAAAAAATCTACATGTGGTAATACTGATTATATTTTTTAAACATAAAATAATCTTTTAAATAGAAGAGAAATATTTAGATACTTGAGGTTTTTTATTTGCGGCAATCAATTTAAAAAATAATTTACGCACTGGACTTCTATTTTATAAATTCATCAAAATCATTTGTACCATGTTTTATGCGATTAAACTGTTACATTCTATTCTATACTCTCTTTAATTTTAGTTAAAAATTTTTGAGGCAAAACAATGGAAAAATGTACAATGTACAACAAGTCAAATCATCCAGGTTTTTCTCTTTCTAAAAATATAATTTTCAAACCAAAGAGTATTTCAAAAGACTCCGAAGAAAGCAGTTTTTTTTAAAACATGCAACAGTAGATAAACACATTATTCAAGCGAGATTTTAATGGGGATGTGTAATAAATCAAATAAATGTAAAGACAATAAAATAGTAGCCATGATTTCAATTTTAACATTTTTGATTAAAAAATAACTTAAAATTCTGCTCAATATTTCTACGGTAACAAATTTCCGTCTAAACAAACTTATCCAAGTATAAATCAGAGCCGGCATGTAACCTCCAACTTCCCTGCTCATGACAAGACAGCCGCAGGCTTCGAGACTTCTCAACTGAGAATTTATCTTTGCTAGATGACTGCACCCCGTGTGTAGGGGCTTTTACGTTGATTGAGGTTTTCTATAAATTATAGGGTAGGGACAAATTAAGTTTCCATGTGTTTTGCCCACAGACATATAATAATAGTAAGCAGACAGAACATGTCATTTGAAATTGCATGGCAAAAACACACACTAAGATCATTATTCATACAACGACAGAATACAGGGTCGGATCTAAGATAATTAATTACATTGAGTACAGTGTAGCAAAACCAAAAAATTTGAGACGTTGCTGAATCTTGTGCCGTGCAAGCGGTATGCGGATGGATCTGCATCAGCTTTTTACAATGGGAAATTCTATTCCCTTTTTTGGGGAAAAAATACTAGTCATTAAATAAATAAAATTTATTTTAAATTATTTAAAATCACGTACGGCAATGAAAAAATTGCAATGATGTTGTTGATGGTTTGCTGGCGTCCATTCAATGTCCTGGTACTCGGTAGTACGGAAAAAGACATACTCCCCCACATAGCAGTTCTCTTTCTTGAGGGGTATTATTTTCTGGCATATTTTTCCTTTGCACTGAAATAAAATTCACTGTCAGTATTTTTATAAAATGTGCATTTTTAATCTTCAAGATAGAATTCCTGAGATTTTTATAGAATTGGTACTTAATTCGTATATTTGCCTTGATTCGGCCCAGTCATAGTAAACAAAACTGGATCTGTCAAATGATCTATGCTATTTACGAAATAATTAAATTACTTGTAGTATTTCTTATGAAATGGTTATAAATAATACACTACTTTGCGTAAAATAAATAATGATATTGCTGATAAATAGCATTCAAAAGTCTAATAATGGTTATTGTTTCAAAAATAACACGAGAGAAATTGTATATTATCATTGGGCACGTCAAAAAAACATGAATTAAGGCTTACCGAAGGAACGATATTCCAGGAATATTTTTATAAGAAACACTTCCACACATTGTACACGTTGCATTTTATCATTTCTATTGAGTTTAAAAGCACAAAACAGTAAAAAATAATTTTA
Source organism: Ephestia elutella (assembly GCA_018467065.1). Classification (NCBI taxonomy): domain Eukaryota; kingdom Metazoa; phylum Arthropoda; class Insecta; order Lepidoptera; family Pyralidae; genus Ephestia; species Ephestia elutella. Next base: position 4,568,883 of record CM031576.1, on the reverse strand, counting down.
AATATATATGACAACTTTGACAACACAACATATATGACAGTTAAGGATCATTTCGCATGGAAAAAAACTGGCTCGGATGATAAATCTTTTCTCAGTGTAGTGGTTCGTGTTGCAATACATTGCAATACTAAGGAAGAAAGGGACAGAGTTATGTGACAGTCCTTATCATGAACAGGATGCAAATATTGTCAAATATCATCAGTGTGTGTGTGAAATTTGTGTTTCTTCTGCTTATATTTTAAAAAAAAAATATTTCTGTGGTTTTGCCAGATTTCTTTAAACAGAAATTTTGACCAAACCACAGAAAATATTAGTACTCCGTACAGAAAGGAAACTCCCTGCCCCTCCCGCAATATGGCACCCCCCGCTCCTTCCGCACTTCTCCCCCGTTCTTGTGTAACTGTTGGACGTTCGACTATGTAAAACGCACACACATTGACGTGTTACTGACGTGTTCACGGATAGTAGAGTAGTAGGCATATTTGACGCGCCGTTTCTATGAAGCGCCCGCCCTGTTCCCGATCACCCTTGAATGAAAATAGAAACACATCCCAATAACTGCTAGTGTAGTAGGCATTTTTCCAATGCCGGGTAGACAAAAATGAAAGATATGGCCTGAATTTGTTATTTTGTCACCTCACAAGGAATTAAATATGAACCACATTATTAATTTTTTTTTTTTTGTATTTTGATTTTAATACGGGTGCTCACTCATGTTGTTAGCCGGCCGACTAGTTTCATAAAACTTCATAAGGAAGTAAGTCATTTTCAAGGCAAGGAGTTTGGACCGTCTACTGTTCGCTGCAATGTCACCGCGCCTCAAAATACCTTCCGTATGAAGTCGAAACTAAATGAGTGGGTGGTCCTGGCCATGGACCATATACAAAGAGGACGTGCAAAGCATAATGACATTTCTCTAAGAAAAATTTGTGTGTCTCTTTGAGGTTCTTATCATAAAAAATATTCTTCATATTACTTTAAATTACAGATACCTCTACAAGATTCAATTTAAAATTGAAAAGAAAATTCTTTCCAAAAACCTAAACGAAAATTTAAAAAAACGCAGGAGCTTTTTGAGCGAGAAATGACTTAAAGGCGATACCCAAAGCTAATCAGAGGAGGTGAGGGGCGGTACGTAAGCCTTAAAGCAGACACAATAAGGTTATTTTTCGAATTTTCTATAATTTGTGTTTTTGCTAGCGAGTTTTGGTTAGGCTCTTAGGGTAATTATTTTTAGAGATTTTCTTTTAATTATGATAAAACACTAAATACATTTAAAAATAAGCCTCTATCGCTTTAAATAATTGTAGGTATTCTTTATTTAATTTAAAAAAAATCTACTGTTATCGCTTAAATTACGGTGATTTTCGACAATAAAGAAAAAAAAACAGGATTATGTATTATTTTTTTTTATCTAGTCTTATTTATTTTATTTGTAATTTGATTCGGCATAAAACTAGTTTAGTATTTATCTCTTTACGGGATATTTTTCCTGCTTCACTTCTAACCTTGGTACTGCGTACTTCTAACCTATGGTTCACACTTGACGTTTAAAGACAGTACGTTTTCGGAAAATCCTGATTGGATAGGTATGCCTTTAAGCCCGGCCCTTTAACGTGACGTCAGGGCACCATTGATATTAAAATCATAATGCCTTTTTCTCAGGTTAGTTTAAATCAAATTATTTATTTGTATTGTAAGGTATGCCTTTCTTCGGTTCAGTGCCCGAGTTTCACCTGCCTTTATCTGGGTGGACCACGGAGACAATTCCCGTGTTATCTGTTCCCATTTGGTGATTTCTAAATAAAGCACTAAAGATGCCTTTAGCGGTAAAACATCTGACAACAGGTAAATATATCATTACAAATACATATGCACTCAAGAATGACAAATTATTTAATAAGAGTCATCGAAATACAACTACTACGTATAGAAGCGAAAACGTGAACAAAATGTATGTGACATCAGTTAATGTCTCGAGTCAGAAACTCCTTCAGTCACTCGCCAACGTACATCGCGATTGCATCCGATTTTGTGTCAATCATAATGCCGTCTTACATATTAAAATAATCTAAAAATAAATCGAGTAAGCAGAAAAAAGATAGTTGGAGTCACCTATCATCTATAAGTAACCAAAATATTAACTAAAACTATGACTAAAATTAATTTTTATAATAATTATATAAATATTATAATTTATTTTCTAATATTCAAAATGTATTCAATTGTTTTTTCCATTTTGTATGAAAATTATAGGAATAAGAAAAGTAAATAGTACAGATTGGACACGTAGGTACAAAAGCCTTGGTGAACTATTTGTCTCTGTGTACTTTACAACTGAATTTTTTCGTTTAGGGTTTTCGAGAGAAAACATATAACCCTTATAGTTTCGTCATGTCCATCCGTCCGTATGTCTGTCTGTACGCGGCTTAGCATAGAAACCATTAGTAGGTACTAGAAAATTGTAATTTTGTATAGATATACCTAAAGTTCATATTATAAACTAGCTTTTTCCCGCGGCTTCCCCCGCATGTTTTATTTTTTTAGATTTTTTAATTTTCACTACTGATCCTAAATATTTCCGAGATAAAAACTATGTTAATCTATAACTCCCCAGCGAAAATTCCATCAAAATCGGATTAGCCGTTTCAATGATTACCCTGAACAAACAGACAAAAAAATGTTTGGGTACTAGTAACGACAAAATAACACTATGAAATTAAAAATTCCAGTTGTTATTTTGAAATTACAGAATAGACACTCCAATTTTATTTATATGTACTGTGTGCTAGCTTTTGCCCGCGGCTTCGCCCGCGTGAATTTCCCACGGGAACAGTGCTTTTTCCCGGGATAAAAAGTAGCCTATGTGCTATTCCAGGTCATTATCTACCTCTGTACCAAATTTCATCGAAATCCGTCCAGTAGATTTTGCGTGATTGAGTAACAAACATCCTCACAAACTCACAAATTCACAAACTCCATCCAAACTTTCGCATTTATAATATTAGTATGGATTGTATTTGTATGTATGTATTGTATAGATTAGCTAAGGATGTGTTGAAGGGCATTTACCTCTCAGGACTTCACATATCTTAACAATGTCCTTATATTAGTATTTTTATGCAGTCGGGTTTTTTAAGTTTTTTTATGTTATTTATTACTTGTTTTATTCATTTATTCGTTAATGCTATGAGAAAAATCCTAACTAATATCATAAATGCAAAAGTGAGTATGTTTGTTATCTACCTCTTTACGCTTTATCTACTGAACCAATCTTCCTGAATATTCGCATACACATAGAAGTACTGAGAAGGACATAGAGTACCTTTCATCCCGGAAAAAACACTGATTTCGTGGGAAACACACAGGCGCGAAGCCGGCTAGTAAAAGCTAGTTAACAAAATTCGACAACCCTAGAAGTAGGAATCGAAACCATTCACTTTCTTTTATTTTTCATTTTACTTAACCTATGTCCATTCTGTACTGTATAATCTTCGTCGCTGATTGTGACAGCTCTGCATCGAACAATTATATTTGAATTTACGAAATTTGGAACAAAATAATTTTACCTTAGGGTAGCTCCTCTAGTGCGTAGTACATTATATCTCGATGATAAGAGTGAATGCAAAATTGCACAGGAAAGAATCATGGCGAAATTTGTACAAAAAAATTTTAAAAAAAGAGAAGCTGAATTTTTTTATTCATTCAGATTACTACTGCTCTGGTTAACAAATTGAATTAATCCAGAATATTTTTTTTAAAGACGAGAGAAAAAGAAATATTTTATTTCGATTATTATTATTTTTTATCCATATCCGAACGTAAAATTCGAACACTATATGAGCTGATTATGAAAAAAAATAATAAAATAAAAAAGTTAAACTGTCAATGAACAGTGGGAATGACATGTGACATCTGTCATCAAAGTTATCTATGGTTGGTTCCTGGTCTGGTCCCGCCACCGTCAGCCATCAGTCAGACATTAGTATTTTGATGCAGTCGGGTTTTGTTGCTCGTTTCGTTTTTCTTTGAATTTTATTGATCCCTAACGATTGTTTGGCTACTTTTACTGGACATTTGAACTTCTGTTTTAACTGCTATGAGAAAATCGGCTTTTCCAACTAACTTCATGATCGCCTATCTTGACTACGTACGTGCTTGTGTATTTTGGACCTCTTTGACTGCTTAGCTACTGAACCAATCTTCCTGGATTTTGGACAAAACATAGAAGTGCATGAGAAGGCAACATTAATCTTGCACTTTTCATCCCGTCTACTTGTGTTAGCGTCTACAAGAACTGATTTCGTGTTAGAAACAAGAACTATCACCAACAATAGCGGGCGAATGGATTGATCCCGTCAAAAGCTTGTAAGTATATGTGCAGATTTCAGTTGTACTAAAACCATTCTCTATTCTTATTTTGTACTTAACCTATGTCCATTCTGTACTGTATAATCTTCGTCGCTGATTGTGTACAGCTCTGCATCGAACATATCTTGAATTTACACAAATTTGGAACAAAAATGTTTTCTTGGGGTAGCTCCTCTAGTGCGTAGTACATTATATCTCGATTCGATGCTACAATGAAGTTTAAGTTTTGTAAATCTCTTTAGTTAAGAGAAAACGAAAATTAGCTTATTTTGGACATCGCCAATTAACTGTAAAAACTGCATCATTAGATAAATTAAATTCAAGAGAAGAGCTACAAACCTATATGAAAGATGGAATATTTACAAAATGTTATTTTCCCACGGTAGCTAAGCAACAGGGCACAACTAGTTTATATCATATTAAAGCTTTGTGTACTTAAACAACCTAAAGTTGTAGTTGTGAACTCCAGAAATGAACGAAATGAAATCAAATTCTATTATATAATCAGCAAATGTTAGGATAACCACGTTTGAACCGTCACTACGTCCAATGCTTTAATAACAAATGACAGATCAACACTACTAATGGCTGTCATGTTGACAAGTTGGACATTCCATAGTCTATCTTGTCAATTTAGGACGCTCAGTTGAAGGATTCCGCAAGTGAACTGGTTTTGCAGTTTTTATTATAATTCAAAGGCAACAGCAAAGTAGTCCTTATTTCAATTTCGTTATAAAGTTCATAACCATAAGAATTCAACCTAAGAGAGTATTAGTTTGATTGATTTGTATGTATGATTTATATGGTATCAATACATATATATTGTGAAATAGGTAATCCTAGAATCACTGGCATTTTAAATAATTATTGATAATAATTCAATAAAGCAACTACCCGATGCAATCAGCTTTGTGCGTCCTAACGATCGTTACTTATTTTGAGCCAAAAAGTAGCCGTTGCTATTTACTTTTGGAGCGGAAAGTGAAAGATGCGGAAACCCTTCCACGAAATAACCGAAGTATTTTAAAGTGTCCCTGGCTTAGAAGAGTTTAACAGGTCAGGAAATCGCAAGTCTCTGTCTACACCCAATGCTGGAGAAAAAGGTGTGATAAAAAGTATCTATGTGGTTCACAGGTACAATACCACAAATCGCCTGTGTCAAAATTGACTGCAGATCAGCTGCCTTTTCCGCCTCGATGCCGAATCAATAGCCTGAGCAATAACTAGATGAGACACTACCATAAATATATGATGCTGTGACAAATCACAGCCATAATCACACAGTACCATCTGAGTAAGCCAAGACTTTACGGGATGCTCACATCTTAACAATAGTTCAGAATGGCTTCCTATAACAAATACCATATATGCCTATAGATAAAGTATCCAAAAACCCACGTCACATCTGAAAAGATTATTTTCCATCTTGACCCGACCGGGCAGTCGAACCCGGGAGCCTTCAGGTGTGGCGGCTTGGCGTGCATGACCGTTAGGCCACGGAATCGTCAGTCGTCAGAACATGCATGGTTTGACCTAATGAATTATAGGTATGAATATTTATGTAATTTGCGCATACAAAGATCATAAAGTTCAAAAAAAGCCAATCCATGTTCAGAATTTGAAATCGAATCTATTATCAATACATATACGTATATATTATTTTTTTTTTAGAAGCTGATTCCTCAGCATTTACTAGTCTAACAAATAGAACATATTTTTGATATCAGATTTATTTCAAGTGTTCACAGATAATTCCACCAAGCAATTTTGAGCAAATTCTCACATATACTTGAGTTTTTCATTCAGTTTGCGTGTTGGACTACCCTGAATCTCATCTATACTTCTCATCGAGGCAAGATTAAGAGGTGCCAAACGCACTCAGTTTAAAAAAACATGAAAACTGGTTTGCAATTCAAACAATCTCATTTTTAATCAAATATAGAACTGGTGATTCTGATGAAATGAATTTGCGAGCTTATTGAAAAAGCTTTGCTGCGCCATCTATTGATTTTTTTGGGATACTATCGTCCATAAGTGAGGACTATATTAACTGATAGCGAATTTGTTAAATTGTCACTATGTTGTTCATACAAAAGTTTGCGTCTTAATAAGGATAACAAAAATGTCTAATGACATTTTTTGAAGCCTGTTTTTTTAAATAGCTGAGATATACAGGTTGAGTTTTTATATATTATCGCCATTGTTATAAAATGTCTCGAAAAAGCTCAGTGCTCGACTAAAAATTGGCTATAAAATTAACGAACCTGCTCACAAAATCCTTCATAAGAATCGGTTCATGAAATGGAGAGCCTGTAGGTCGAATAACATCCGGACGTAAGATCAAAAGAATTGTCCTCGGCTAGTGGAAACTGAGTCCCCTCGCTTCGCTGCGCTATGCCTCGGTCGATAAATAAAAATACAGTATAACTAATTTGCAGCATATTGCTCCTATTGGGGATATTCGACCAGCCCATGTGAACAGTCCACCTTCGAACTTTAGAAGGTCTAGTCGTGTAGTCTCAAGAGGCGGCTGAACTCTAGTCACTATTTCCCTGATTGTGCTACAAATCTACCAACAAGCTAACTTCTGTACAACTAAACATGGCCTTCCCAACATACTTGCTTCAACTTCAACTCTTGGCCTTTGACATACGTTGTAGCTTTCTATAAAATGTATTTATTCACTAGTCGCGCCCGGGGGCTTCGCATCCCATAGGTGAATTTCTGGGAGTAAAAACTACCATAGTACTATTCCCGGTATTTTTCTACCTGGATACCAAATTTTATTAAAATCCGTCTAGTGGATAGATTTTGTGTGATTGAGTAACAAACATCCAAACTTTCGCATTTATAATACTAGTATGAAGTGGGAATTCCTTAGAGATTACCACATTGGATGATTTGTCCATATATTGAAACCTTTCGTTCTAAAATGCTTTATTATAAGGATTAAATTATCTATACCAGGTACTGTGAACCCCTCACTGGCAAGCTCCACCTGGTGTGTGCTTCAGATGATTGCCTCACCGACATACTGGAAGCCTGGAGCCAGGAGTGGCAGAGTCAGAGGAGTTTGTGGACTTCATTGCTGGGAGGTATCTGCCTGCGGGGGGACTGACTGTGAGCCATAGGTATAAACTGAGTTTTGTTGAGCAATTTCTTTTGGCGTTTTCTCTCAAAATATTTTAAACATATGAATGAAGGGTCTTCAGAATATGAAATGCTGACCAGTCCATTTCGTGTGATTGAGTTACAAACATACTCACATCTTTTGCATTTATAATATTAGTATTATTATTATTATTTACTATGTGGGGACGCCAGCGCGTGCACCAGACGGGTGATCAGTCCACTTATGCTGGGACCATTTCACCCGGAATTCCCCGAGACCCGTATAGGGTTTTGCAGGTTACCATGGTAACTCACGTTGGTGGCGACCCATTGAATCTACCTGTTACTTTGCAGAATTTTAACATCTGCCCTATTGTAATGTTGCTCAGATCATCCTCAGATAGGACGTCTGAGCCTAATACTTCTCTCCTTGCAGCGGCAAATGCAGGACATTCTGCTACTAAGTGAAAGCTAGTTTCCTCTTCTTCCAGGCAGCTGGGACAAATGGGATCGTCCATTTGCTTAATCACTGTCAAGTGTCTGTTCAGTTGACAGTGTCCTGTGAGGATTCCTATAATGATTCTAATGTTCTTCCTGCTCAATTTGAGCAGGTGTTTTGATTTCTTTTGGTCTGCTGCTTTGATGAAGATTTTAGATTGTCTTAGACTTCTAGTTCTTCTCCATCTTCTATTGGATTCTACTTTCATTCTATGCTTGATGACGCCTTTCGTTATCCCATAGGCTATGGGAAGTCTGGGTTCAGGTCCCACGAAGGTTTCATCTGCTCCTTTCCTAGCAAGTTCGTCTGCTCTTTCATTGCCAGTTATGCCTCTATGACCTGGAACCCAGGCCACAGTGACCGCAGTATTGTTGGCCAGCCTGTTCAGAGCATCCTTGCATTCTTTAACTAACGCCGACGTTGTTTCTTCTTTATCTAGTGCTTTTAGCGCTGCTTGACTGTCACTGTATATGATGACTTTTTCCGTATTGTCGGGCCATTCGCTTATAGTGTTCACACACTCTAGGATTGCGTTTATTTCTCCTTGGAACACGCTAGCGTATTTACCCAATTTTACGGTTCTTTCATATTCTGTACCGTCCTGATGTGTGATCAGTATGCCGGAGCCAGATAGCTTTGTAGATTCTTTCCTGGAGCCATCAGTGAAACAGGTTGTCGCGACAATGCCCGCCTCATCTGCGACTTCCCAGTCTTCTCTGGTACCTATGTGTATCTTGTACTTTTTGTCAAAGATCCTTGCTTTCCTGATGAGATCATTATTTGCTAGGATCATTGACAGGTTACCTATATATTCGCGTTCTATTTCCACGTGACCTTTGTCTGTGTGTATCCCTTTCCAGAGTTTATGGCTTTTTAGTCGAAACCATTGCTCTGTTGCCCTCCTTTTTATTTCTATGTCCAATGGATTTAGACCGAGGGCCATTTCTAGTGACGCCGTCGGGGTTGATTTCATCACCCCCGATACCATCAGTCCAGCCAGTCTTTGGACCTTGTCTAGTTCCCTTTTGTTGGTACTTTGAGCAGCTTTATGCCACCACACTATGGCACCGTGAAGAATTCTTGGCATTATTATTGCCTTGTATACCCATATGAATATTTCGGGTTTCATTCCCCAGGTTCTTCCTATCGCTCTTCGGCACTGCATCATGGCCACTTTCGCTTTTGCGCAAGTGTCCACGATGTGAGACTTGAAGGTAAGTGTGTCGTCTATGATAACACCCAGATACTTGATTTCTCTTACCATCTCTAGATTGGTGTTATTGATTTGGATAGGAGCAGGTAACGACTTGTTCCTTTTGGTGGTAAATAAAACGAGCTTGGTTTTATTTGGATTCAAATTTAGTCCCTTGCTCCTACACCATTCTAGGGTTACTTTTAATCCTCTATTCATAATATCTCTTATGACACTAAGAACTTTTCCTGATACTAGAAGTGCACCGTCGTCTGAATATACTTGTGTGTATATGTGCAGTTTGTTTAGTTTTTGGATAAGTTCATCTATAAGCAGACACCACAGGAGGGGTGAAAGACAACCACCTTGTGGGAAACCCCTCTTTGCTCTTATTGTATGTGTGGTGTTTGCTAGCTCCGCAGTGATTGATCTATGTTTCAGCATGTTTTTTATCCATCCTGAAATCTGTTTGTCTATACCCTCTCGTTCAAGAGCTTGTTCTATTGATTCCGGGGTTGCTTTATCGAATGCTCCTTCCACATCGAAGAAACACCCAAGGGCATATTCCGATTCGCTAATTGATCTCTGAATCCGTGTCACTATGCTATGGAGGGCAGTCTCTGTAGATTTGCCCTCCATATATGCATGTTGATTTCCATGTAGTGGATTTGAGGTCTTTTCTATTTCAGTTCTTATTTGTTTGTCTAAAATTTTCTCTATTGTCTTTAACATAAAGGAGGAAAGGCTTAAGCACCTGAAAGATTTCATTTCTTGGTACGAGCTTTTTCCCGGCTTTGGAATGAAGACTGCTCTTACCTCTCTCCAACATTTTGGTATGTAGTTGGTACCGATACTGCTTGAAAACAGTTTCAGTAGGTCTTCTATAATATACTTCAATGCTATTTGGAGCATTTTCGGGATAATCCCGTCCGGCCCAGGTGATTTGTAGGGTTGGAAGGACTCCACACTCCATTCTATCCATTCTTTTGGTATGACCGCTGTAGCACCTCCGGAGGTAGGTCACCGTGGTCATTTCTTCATCGACGAAGTCCACGCATTCGAGGAAAATGCCGTGTCCATCATGTTCTCTAAGATTTCTTTTTGGGTTAGTAATTGTGGAACTTTATCCTTCCTAATGCTACCTAGTTGGCTGGCTTCTATCCTTGGCGAGTACTCATCTCACCAGTCTTGCTGCTTCAGGGTAGCTGGAGATTTCCCCACTATAGACTTTCCAGCCTCCCTCTGTCTTCTTTGCGACAGTCATATTTAAATGTGTTTCTATCTTGTCTATACCTCTCCCAGCTCGCATTGTCGTCCTTGTTCTTTAGGGCGACTCTGAGAGCTCGTTTGGTTCTTTTCCTGGCTTTTTGCAGTGAGCTTATTCCACCATGGTTTGTCCCTTGCCTGGTTTGATCACCAGAAATCAATGGACAAGCCTTGTGTAGAATGCCTATCTTTCAGGGCATTATTAAAGTCTTTCAGCTTCTTTGTCTAGTTCTTCTTTGCTTCTGAGAGCCATTGTTTCCCCCGGGACCCATTTATTTCATTTCGTTTTCAAAGAAGATGTCCCAGTTCGTTTTTCTGGCATTCCTTATTGTAACACTATCACATACACAGTCTATGTTGAACGTTATGCGACGATGGTCCGAAAAAGCGTCGGATTCATCGACTGTCCAATCTCTTGACAAAGGTACTTATTTCGCGTGTCGATTATGGTGATGTCAAGCACCTCCTCGCCGCGCGCGTGTGACAAAAGTGGCCACATTCCCTATATTTAAAATTTCTAGATCCAGAGGCAACAATAAAATCCAAAAGCAGATCTCCCGTATTTCTTGTTGCAGTCCGTGCTGCCCCAGGCCAAATGGTGGGCGTTGGCATCCAAGGCCTACAACAATCTGGGTGTCCTTACCTTTGTACATCCTTATCACCTCTTCCCTAGCTCCTGGGATGGCGGTTTATAATCGGTCTCACTGGGGTAAGTAAGCCGAAGCAAGCGCCACTCTTGATTTCTTGTTCTTCTCCCTTTCCACAGTTGATTTCCACTGTAACAAGGATCCTCTAGTAACAATAGCGTTTCTATTAGTCCTAATGATCTGACCCTGTTACTTGCAAAGATGCACGTCCGGGGGGAGTTTGCTCACCATCGTTTGTGATAGAAGAGGTTTCCCTCCCCAGGGAGCCGAGGCCAACAACACGTTTGTTGGCCACGTATGAGATTTCTTGTAACATGGGCGATGTCTATACCTCTTCTCAACCACATACCGGTTAAGTTCTGTCATACAGCCACTCTCGGCAGTGGTGAAGGTTTACTTGAAGAATTTTATATCAGTGGTTGTTCGTTCTACTTCCTTTGTTGTTTGCTCTTTGTGCGATATGACTTGTCCGAGATAGATATACTCTGGTACATATTCAAGGGGATGATTGTCAATTTTTTATTGTTACAGGTTCAGAGTTGGTGAGCAGTTTTGTTTTATCTTTATTCATGCAGAGGCCGATTTTCTTGCTTTCGTTGTTCAGCGTTTCTAACATATTAGCTAGGGTGAAATGGAGTTTTTCTTCGAACAAGATTATATCGTCTGCTGGAAATCTTAGAATTGGCTCAGTTTGACCCCTTGCACATTCAACCCATAATCTTCCCTAGTATAGTTTTTCTAAACTAGTCACCTTCAAGAGCTATGCGGTAAAGAGTTTTGGTGAAAGTGGGTCTCCGCTTGTCTTACTCCCTTTTCAATCTTAAACTTATTATTACCCAGAGTTTCAAGTTGGATCCTCGCTTCACTATCTCTGTGTATATGTTCATTTTTATAATATTGATGTAGTGGGTTGAAGACATCCCTTGTTTGTTCCAGACTTTCCCATAAAGCTGTGTGCTTAATGCTGTCAAAGGCTTTACTGTAGTCAATGAATGCAATATACAGTTTTATGTTATACTCGTTACATTTTTCCACTATTTGCTTTACTGTATGTATATGATCCAAAGTGGAGTATTTTTGTCTGAATCCAGCTTGCTCTCTAGGTTGGTTTTCATCTAACTTTTTGCTTATTCTTTCCAGGATAACTTTGGCAAATACTTTGTAGACATTCGACATCAAACTGATAGGTCGGAAATTTCCTATGTCTTCTTTTTGTCCTTTCTTAAATATGAGTATAATATTTGATGTTTTCCATTGTTCAGGGATAATGCCACTTGAAAGTTATTTCATTACAATAGTGAAGTGAGTATTGGTACTAGTTCGTCGATGGTACCTTTGAGAAGTTCTATTAGGTCACTCTGTCTGGTCCTGGAGCTTTTTCAATTTTTTGGGAATATATTGCTTTTTCTTACTTCACTGGGGAGTATCTCTGGTTCAGCATTAGCTTCGTTTGTTCTTACATCGTGAAGCTTTGTGTGCAGGTCTTTGGGTCTGCGTGAGAGGTTCTTTGTAAAATTCTTGTGGCTATATCTTTTATATTTTTTCTCTTAGTTGCAGTAGCGTGTGTCCATTTGCATTGTTTAGTTTTGGTATCCATTCCTTATTTGATTCCTTCCCAGTTCTTTAAGCCGCTTTTTTCACACCTCCTGTTTTCGCTATGTGCTTTTCCAAGGTTTGCAGTCTCTTAGTCTGCCTGTCTTTTCTGATGTTTTCCCTTATTTCCTTACTTAACTGTGATAAAATTTTAGTGTTTTCTTTTTTAGGATGGTTTGAAAGTAGGTTCTTCCTTTTCTCTATAAGTTGTAGGGTATATTTACTTAGTATGTATTTGTTGCTTCTACTTTTCTTGTTTATTGATTTAGTTAATATTTTTTCTAGCTTTCCATATTTCTTAAGTACATCAGAGCTGCAAGTGGTTAATTCTTCAGCTGATTCAGTGAGGGACTGTGTTATTTCTTTTAAAGTTTCTTCATTTTGGATTTCTGTGATTTGTGGCGCAAAGTATGTTCTTGGTTTCCTTGGTGGATCCAGTTTTAAGTTGCTTCGTACCATACGGTGATTTGTATTGAAGTTAAATTTTGCTAGGACCGCTGTGTCTCTGAAGGCTTTTGGATAGTTTGTAGTTATATAGTCGATTTCATTCTTTGTGTGCCCATCAGATGATAACCATGTCCACTTGTTCTTTTGTTTTTTCTTATACAGACTATTTAATAGTGATAGATTATGTTGCAGTAGGAATTCAACTAACAGTTCACCATGTGGGCTTCTTTCTCCGTATCCAAAGCTTCCCAAAACATATTCCTCCTTACATTTCTTTGCTCCAACTTGAGCATTAAAGTCGCCCATAAGAATAATGTGGTTGTTTGTGTAGCTTGCTAGCGTCTGTGTTAGTTGGTTATAGAAATAAGTGATTTCCTGTTTTGTTGCTTGTTCAGTTGGGGAGTAGATTTGTATAATTGACCATGTTTTTCTTGTATCCTGGTATATTGATGTTCAGAATGACTATTCGGTCCGGAGATTCCTATTAGCTCTTGTATGTGTTGTTTCATTGATTGTTTAATTATGAAACCAACTCCTCTCTCGCCGGCTTTTTCACCTTTGTGGAAAAGTATATAGTCATTGCGTTATTCAATCTTTTTCACCCAGCTCTTCGCATTTCGCTAATGCCTCAGTATGTCCCAGTTAACACTTTCAAGGGCTATTTCTAGCTCGTGTAGACTTTCTATCAGTTCTGAGGGTTCTCGTGTTTTAGAGTTGCAACATTTAGTATTTTTACTTCTTCTTGATGTTAGAGGGAATGGTGGTCGGTGACTCTCGCGGGGACCAGCCGGAACTGGGAGACTTTTTTGTTTTGTTGTTTGTCTTGTTAGTTGTTATTTCTGTTTGTTTCCCGAGTTTCGAGGAGGCAGTTCTAAGTTTTTTGAAGCCTTTTTGTTGGTGGTCCGAGCTGTCTGAGCTGGCTCGATTGACATAGTTAAGTATTATCATTGGCCTGATGCATCTCTTTCGTGCCAGTTTTGGATGTAGATTGTGGTGGGGTTGATTGAGTCATTGTTGGTGTTTACTTTCTTTTGTGCGGAGGTCTTAGGAGAATCTGAAGTTTCTCTTTTTCTCTTTTCTCTGTTATTGTCCTTTGGTTTAATTACTATTAATTTATCGTGCTTTAAGTACGCAATGTTTCCCTTGTTTTTCTCTTCTTCTAATTGGGGTTGTAGCTGTTTACGTTTTTCCAAGATTTCTTTACTGTAGTCTTCTTTTGACGTATATGCCAGTCAAGGGAAGTTTCTTTTTGTTTTTTAGAATAAGATGTTTTTTCCAAAGTGTCGTGATAGAGGCTACAACAGGACGATTCTTCTTTTCACTTTGTTTCCCTATTCTATATACGTTACTTATTTCTTGACTGCTTCGAGGTGAATTCCACATGTCAATTACGAGGTCTTTGATGTAGTCCACCAGTTCTCCTTCAGACTTTCCTTTCTCTTCTAATCCAAAAATACCAGGTTATTTTTTCGTTTTTCTTCTATCTGCTGCTTTGAGTTTTTGTTCAAGTTCTTGTACTTTGTTTTTTAAGGATGTTGTGTTTTCTTCCTAATAATCGGTTTCATCTTGTCTTCCAGCGCTTCCATGACATTTTTTAGTTACCGAAAGTGTTATTATTTATTTGAGCTTGTTTCTCTAATTTTTCTTCTAGTTTCAGCAAAAATAGGTCCATGTTAGTATCCATTGGCATTATAATTTTCTACTCTTATCTCATCTTACCAGACAGCAAATGTTATCTCACAATTTATTGATTCCCAATGGCCTTTATGGCTGCCATAATGTCAAAACCAATATTTATTTGGGATGGCACATATACATTCACATATAAGAGTGCTAACTATTCATTCCAAAAAGATTCTTATTCTTTGCATAAATATAGAAACCTTCTTAAGCCCATGATGATTGTTTTATGTGATGGATACATTTTAGACTGTTTGGGTCTTACAAAGCTATAACTCTCGGATGCTGAAATTATGTTGTCCCTTTTTGAAAAAATGATTCAATAGACAGTTATTTCCAGAGAAAATGATGTTTTCATTTTGGACAGAGGATTTAGAGATGCATTACCTTTACTAGTAAGATATGGGTATGAACCTCATATGCCAGAGTCGTTATGTTTGGGTAACAATCAATTAACAACACAGCAAGCAAATCGAAGCCGCTGCGTTACCATTTGTAGATGGCCAGTAGAAGTAGTGAATGGTCACATTAAAGAAAAGAGACAACAGATTATTTTCGGTTTTGAATTTAATAATAAAGCATTACCTCACTTGATGCAGGATTTTAGAATAGCAGCAGCTTTATATAATAGATTTGCTGTGCGTTTGACAGATCGCCCAGAGATGCTCCAGAATATTTTAAATGTAATTTACGAGCGAATTGATTTACACCTAATAAACTGGCAAATGTGGTAGCTAACCTGAATTTGAATAGACGCTCAGCTGATTTTATCAGTATTTCAGTCAATCAGGAAAATGTACTATATTTTCCTCAGATTAAAGTTATGATGAGCTAATATTATTTTCTTTGGGCACATATCAAATACGGCAAGCTCATAATCTTATTATAGTGAGCATGTCAAGATTAATGAATTGCCTATACAATTGAAGTCTGTCCAGAATTACCTGACTACATCCAATTTATCTGAATTAAATATAGATGAATCTACAGATGTAACACTATTAAGGGCAAAATTCGTTCAAGGCATGTCGGAAGAAAGGTTTATTATATTTACTTTCTCATTAAAAACAATGCATCAGGGGCGTAGAGGTATTCTCGAATATTGCTGCAACTGTATAGTAGGACGCCGAACACTTGGTTGTTGTGCTCATGAGATGACAGTTGTCTGGTATCTGGATGGGATGACCAGATATCAGGATATTTGTTGCGCAGCTTGCACAAAAACAATAGCAAAAAAGAATTATCTACGTTGTAATATTTTGTAAGTCAGCATATGACATATCATGTTTAAATATGACCAGTCAACGATATTATTCATTCTATGGCGCAAACCTCGGAACGTAAAGTAAACTGGAAATGCTCCGAATGCTTCAGTAAACCCCCAAAAACAGGGAAATATCAATACACCAGTTCGAGTTAATCCCCCATCTAAAGCATTAGCAATGACAATTTAGCTAGTCTCTCCAGTACCCCTAATGACATACAAAATGTAACATTGAGGAACAGGAATGCAAAAGTTCTCATTTAATGAAGACTATACATTAAATGACTGCTCAAAAAAAATGAAACCGACAGCTCCTCTGAGTTCATGGCGTAAGACATCCTTTAACGGTGGTATTTGCGGAGGAAATGCGAGCAATGCGACAGGAGCTAAGCAGAATGTCTGACAAGATGACTAATACATTCACCGGAAGCTATCAACTTGCGTATGGATAGACTGGAAAACAAGACAATAGATTCATTTGAAAGCAAAAAAATTGGAGACAGATGGAAAACGAAAATGCAAGGAAAATGAAAAAGCGTTGGAAGAGTCGGTGTCTGGAGTTGAGGCAGGAAATTCACGACAGGGACCAAGAAGTGCTAGGAAACGTACATTGAAATCGTGACTTTTCCAGAGGATAAAAATGAAAATGCAACTCATGTCATATTGACAGTTGCTGCAAGAAACTAGGCGTGGAGCTGGGTGAGCACGATGTGGTCAATGCACAGCGAGTGGGACCGGCGCCGGCGCCCGTGGAGGGCGGAGCGCCGCCTCGCGCGCGCCCTCTCGTGGTGCGGTTTGCGCGTCGCGCGACCCGGAGGAACGCGCTGCTGCAGGCTGCTCGTGTGCGCCGCGGCATCACTACTGAGGGCATGGCTCTTAAGGGACAACAGGTTGGACACGGAACTCCCCGTAAGTTTTATATAAATGAAAGGCTTACTAAGCATAATAGACAGCTGTTCCAAAAGGCACGCGAAGCTGCAAAGAGATGTGATTGGAAATTTGTTTGGACCCGAGAGGGAAGAATATATGCAAGGAGAGAGCAAGGGAAATCGAGCATTAGGCTTCGCTCTGATATTGACATTAAGAAGGTTTTTGGTGACAACAGTGTTAGCTCTGAAGGGAAATATGTGCAATAACACTATAGGACCTAAAAGTTCCTCAATATTTCTTTTTAATTGCTATTTTATAGATTTTCGGAAACGATATTTTATAACCGTGTTGACTAGTTCTATTTTTTGTCTTATCCGACCTGGATTTAATGTTTCTAACTTTATATATCTTTTCACTTGTGCATGTTACTTAGAAAATTCGAAATATGTAAAGTACTTGTATATGAATATTACATCAAAAGCGGGTTCTTATCCTTCATATAGTTTTAGAATCTATGTTTACTATGTACATACAACATACACACTTGGTTTGCGTCATTTAACAGTTTTAAAATTTTATCTAAGTAACTGTTGTTATATCGAGATTTCTTATAGTTTTGTCATTCAATTTATCAAGCAAAAAAACTTAGCCATAGGTTTGCTCAACCCCGGGTCGCTCGGTAACCGTCGCCGCCATGACGAGTTCATTGTGGCTATGGAAAGACATGCCGTAGATTTAATGGCTATAAATGAGACGTGGCTATCAGAGAATCAGGACGCGCGCGCTCCCACCGTGCCCGGCTACAGGCTGCGTCACGTGCCGCGGTCTGTCACTGCTCCGCGCTCACGTGGAGGTGGTGTCGGTTTCTACTTAAGGCGAGGTATACGTGCGCGGGTCCTGGAGCACCCTCAGTCCACGCAATATGTTGAGCAGATGTGGATAAGTGTGAATCTTAATGGTTATAAGCTTGCTATTGGAACTGCCTATCGCCCACAATGGATGAATGTTGACACGTTCATTGACGCTATGACAGAATCCATCAGTTGTTTCTCGAAATTTGACTATGTCGTTCTGGTTGGAGACTTTAATATTGACCTTTTAAAGCCTAATAAAGAAGATTCTTTAAAACTCATTAACTTTATTGAGTGCATGAGCCTTTGTCAATATGTAAATGAAGCAACACATTTTACTGACCACTCGGCTACACTTTTGGATGTAGTTTGCAGTACCACTAAAGTTCTTAATGTCAATGTAGATTACATACCTGATTTAGGTCATCATGCGTTCATCTCATTTGAACTGAATATTAAAAAGCCTAGACCAAAAACCTCGATGGATTTTGTACAGACCACTCAATGATATTAATATTGAGCAGTTTAATAATGACGTTAATTCTATTTTTTGGGAAGAATTACTTGGTGATAATGTGAATGATTCGCTGTCTGCTTTTAATGAGCAAATACATCTTTTGTTTGATAGACATGCTCCTGTCAAAATGTCATACGTTAAGGAACAGAGTTATCCTTGGATTACACAAACAATAAAAAAGATATGATGAAACTACGAGATGAAGCGCACACTAAATGTCGCAAAACGAAGTTAACTCAAGATATAGAATCTTACAAAGAACTGAGGAAAATTGTTAAAGAAGCGTTACATCAGGAAAAATCTGCATACTTTCGTTATAAAATAAATCTAAACCTAAAAGATTCACGAGCTTTATGGAAAAACATCAAGCGTAATATAGACTTTAACAAACAACTTTCTGATTTGCCTAGTAATATTAGTAATCCCCAGGATATTAATCGCCATTTTTTAGATGTTCCCGGTAATTCATCCATAGACCTATCATATTTGATGAATTTCTTGTTTAATCGGTTTAGTCAGTCAGTATTTAGTTTACAACCTGTAGATGAGACCACCGTATTTGATATAATTAAGAAAATAACTACAAATGCTCAGGGTGCAGATGGCATAACTTTAAACATGATCATGCTAACATTGCCACGTACACTCTCTGTCATTACTGCAATAGTCAACATGTCAATAACAACCGGTACATTCCCAGATTTATGGAAAAACGCTATTGTTCAACCACTTCCAAAAAATAATAGTCCTAAAGAGTATAAAGATCTCCGACCTGTAAGTATTTTACCTTTCTTGTCAAAAATATTAGAAAAAGTAGTGTGTATACAATTAATAGAATATCTAAAAGTAAACAAAATCTTACCCTGTAAACAGAGCGGTTTCCGAGCTGGTAGAAGTACGACCACTGCGCTTTTAGACGTGGTTGATGATATTTTGGCGGGGAGAGATGTGGGCGAAGGATCTATTCTCGTACTCTTAGACTATTCACGTGCCTTTGACACAATTAGCTCAACTTTACTAATGGCCAAATTAACTTATTATGGATTCGATAGTCCTACATTGATGTGGTTCTCAAGCTATTTATCAGGACGTTACCAATCAGTTGAAATTACACGTAGCGATGGCACTAAGCAGTATTCAGATAATTTACCCATAAGTAGAGGCGTTCCTCAAGGCTCTGTACTCGGACCGTTACTTTTCATTTTATACACGGCAGATCTGCCAATCCATATAAAAAACAGTGCATATCATTTATACGCTGACGACCTTCAGATTTATCAGAAATTCAAACCTTGTGACACTATTTTTACAGTAAATAATATTAATGAAGATCTTGAACGTGTAGCTAAGTGGTCAGAAGCTAATTGTCTAGTTCTAAACCCATCCAAAAGCAAGTTTATTGTTACAGGCTCTAAAGATCAAATATTAAATATCAATGTACATAATCCCGATGTTAAATTAAATAATGAACAGGTTGTGCAAGTTACTGAAGCAAGAAATTTAGGAGTGATAGTAGATAGTACACTACAGTTTGAAAAACATGTTATTGAAATTGTAAGAAATTGTTACTATAGGTTAAAAGTGCTTTACCAAATACGAGAATATTTAAGTGTACAGTTGAGAATTTATCTTTGTGAAAGTCTTATTTTGTCCAAACTTAACTATGCTGATGTTGTAACAGGAAATTGTTTACTAGCACGTACTAAAAAACTCATTCAACGTGTCCAAAACTCATGTGCGAGATATTGTTTCAACATTCCCAGAAGAACTCACATAACTCCTTACCTAAATAACAATAATTTACTTAATATGGAATCCCGACGTAGACTTCATTTTTTGTAGTACTGTTGTTTGGTGTTGTTAAAAACAAAAGCTCCTTCATATTTATTTGAAAAACTTCAATTCACCAAACGAGCAAGAGTACCTGATCTCTTGATTTACCCTACTTCATAAAACTGCCGCATTTCGTGGTAGCTTCCTGATATGCTGCGACAAGATGTTGGAACAATATCCCTCCCCAATCAGAAACTTGCAAAATGTTAGGTCATTCAAAATTAAACTTAAAGAACATATTTTGAATATTCAGAAGTCTTGAAAATGTAGCAATCTGTTTTAAAATAACTACTTTACATACATATTTACACATAAATAGCCACTTGTTTAGCCAAAAAGTTTCACCTGAATTTATATATTTTATTTTGTATACAAGTTTTATTTTTTATTGTTTCTCTTTTTTATTTTTTATTTTATGGCATCCACGGAAGACCTAAAGCGTCGTGGTTCACGCCACGACATATGCTGAGTGGAGACCATTTTGGTACAATTGTAGTAATTACTTGTTCTGTGTTCATGGAATATGTATTTTTTGTATCAAATAAACATTTTTTCTTTCTTTCTTTCTTATTTATATTATTAGTTAGGATACATTGTAATACCATTAATTTTATTCTGTATTGAACTCTGCTGTGCTGAGATATACATTCTCTGTGATTTACATATAACTTCCATGGCTGATATGTAGTACAGAAGTACTTTTCGTTGCTTCGTCATTCATTATAGCTGTGCCACAGAATTAATATTAGTACTACGGCTGTGCAGAGATTAAGATTTTGTTTGAATTCTTGACGATTTTGTGCATTTCATTTTGTGTCATTGATCTTTGTTGACAGTCCTACAAACAAACTGTCAGTTTGACAACTATTATGGAATTGTAAATGTTTTTAGGCAAATAGAAAATGGCAGTAGAGGGCTTAAACTTTTTATTGTGAAATATTTTATATAAACGCTTTCAAAAATATTTCAAATATGCAGATATGTTACTAATAAGGAATACTCAAAACTGATATGTATATGAAGTTCTCTTTTTTCTTAAATTTTCTGTACATTCAATGTATGGGCGTTCGCCATGATTCTTTCGCAGACGTAAAATTACTTACTCTATGTAGTGTAATAAAAAACACGGACTAAACTTCTGTCGTCTTTCTAAAAGAAAGAGCCAACTAGAATTACTCTGAACAATTGATTCTCTCGTACAATCCGAGATCTCGATTCCCATAAGAATATTGTTCCGATTTACAATACGTCTTTGTACAGTCTCCAAGGCTTTTATTGTATTTTGTTCAATTTAAACAGAATACGAATGAATACGTCGGCCTTTATGATGCAGATGCTTTGATTTAAATGAACACGAAATTGGCTTGAGATAGAAAAGTGTTTGAGCTTTGGTAAAATATGTGGTCTCCTACTGCGTACAACGTTAGGAGTCGTTGTTTGTTGGAGAAGATTTGCCATAACGTAATATATATCAACGAACTTCCATCCATTACAGAACATAAGTGCGTCATGTTTGCAGATGATGCAACATTTTTCATTTCAGATACATGAGCAAAGATAAAAACAAATTTGAACTAGAAATTAATAAAACTTTAAAAAACTACTGTAGAATGGCTTCACTCAATTAATCCTTTAAGTAAACTTTATCAAAAACAAAATTAATCCAATTCCGTAATTACAATAAAGAACCATATAGTTTAAATATACAAGAAACAAAACCAAAAAATAGAAGAAGTCCAATGAAACTAACTTTTTAGGTGTTGGCACAATTGACTTGTCACTTAAACTGGAAAGCCCATATAAACAAAGTTAATAACAAAATATCTAGTTATTGTTATGCACTGTCATTACTCTCAGAAAATTCATCAATTGATGTAACCCAGAACTGCATATTTTGGAAATATTTATCCTTATCTAACGTATGGTATTATTTATTGGGGGAACTCTGTAAATGTTAACTCCACTTTTTTACTTCAAAAAAGATGTATTCGTATAATTTACAATATGTACTCAGATGAAAACACTCAGGGATGTATTTAAAGATAAGGGATATTTAACTTTAACTAACATTTATATACTAGAATTATGTGTATTTGTAAGAAATAATATGTTTTACTTTAAGAAAAGAATTGATCTCCGAAGTAACCAAAGAGTTTTATATAAAGATGATTTATATCTTCCAATTGTAAATAATGAAATATATAACAAAAGTGGGCATAATTATGTAAATGGTATTAAAGTATTCAACCATTTGCCTACAGCTTTAAAAATGTATATATAACAGTCATTTATTTAAAAATAAGCTTCAAGTCGTGGCTACTGGAACATGTATTCTTCATGATTTAGATGAATATTTTAGTCATAAAACTCATTAGTATTTTTTTTCTACATTAATAATTTTTTTATATAAATAAGAAATGTTGAAAATATTTTGGAAATTCTAAGAATTGTATTGTCATTACATTCGATTCAAAAAATCGACTAACGATAATAAAAAAAACTCGATTGTATGTTTCTATTTTTCATTCTACTAGGAATGATTTGTTAAAAATATTGCATGCCTGAAAGGGCAAACTGTTGAACTTTATTTTTGTATGGACCATCTATACCTGTATTTACACAGTTATCGCAATAAAGATGTTTGAGTTTGAGTTTAAAAATTTCACTGTAGATCGGAACCAAGTCGGAACAGATTGATTCGAACATTCGAACACCTAAGACTGGCCACACATGTACGGTTTCCGATAAGATTCTCATGGAATTAGAAGCTGCAATTTGCAATTCCGGAAAAAAAATCAGCTTCGGAATTCCGTGAGACTAATGCAAACGTTCGATTTTTTTTTGTACTTAGGATAAAAAAAAAATTCCCAAAAAAAATGAACCGACTTTCATTCTAATAACTTAAAATGCATGAAATAACATAATAGGCAGATTAATCAAAAAGAAAAATGTATTGGCATGCTACCTACTGAATGAGGTGAAGTTTGGTGCCAAGTGCAAAAGGAGTAAGGATATTAGGCATTTTAAGTACCTCCAAGTATACATGATTATAATTTAGATGATTTAATTTTAATTTGGGGCAACCGACTTCACCTCATTCAGTAGGTAGCATGCCAATACATTTTCTTTTTGATTAATGTGCCTATTAAGTTATTTCATGATTTTAAGTTTTAGAATGAAAGTCGGTTCATTTTTTTTGGGAAAAATTATTTATTTTATCTATTTTTAGTGCACTTGGCGCAATATATTGTTGTCATGAAAACTTAAACTTATTTTTCACTGGGCCAAAATTTAAGAAATCGAAACGTTTTACAAGTCAGTTTTGATTTTGAAATTTCAGAACTTGTCAGAATTCCACTGGAATTTTTGGCACATAAATAGACCAAGAGCCCGCGACGACCAACCTGCCTTATTTCAAAAATGCTGAATGTTTCTCTGTGTGGGATATCCGTGTAAAAAAGATTAGTGACTACGCCTGAAGTTTGAACCTTTTAGTTGCTTACGCAGGTAATATGGATAGCAAAAGTGATTTTTTTAGGTCGAAAGCACCTTTGGGGGACCCTCAAAGTATTATTAAATTCAGCTATTATAATAAAACAAACATGACTGTAATTTAGTAAAATTACAATGTCTGGCAGGGAATTGTATCTGCACCAATGGCTTGGCAATGGATGGCATAATTTCTTATATTATTCGGAATAAAAATCTTTAAAAAAAAAAACTTTTACTTTAAAAAGGAAATTAAGCTACCACTTTAAATATGATTGCTACAAATTGATCTCACCTCCAAGTAATCATGACCCAATTTTAGTCGCTAATTGCTATTTCTGTGTTGGGGACATGCATAAAGAATCATGAGTTTTTCATAAAATAAGGATGCTGTCGCGGGCTTTTCGCTCTATAATCCAATGTTTGAATTTGTAT
Source organism: Ephestia elutella (assembly GCA_018467065.1). NCBI lineage: Eukaryota > Metazoa > Arthropoda > Insecta > Lepidoptera > Pyralidae > Ephestia > Ephestia elutella. Next base: position 4,544,818 of record CM031576.1, on the reverse strand, counting down.
ATTTTGTTAGGTATCTTTAAAAATTACCGAACAGATTCTGACGTGGTTAAAATGGGACCAACTTGGGAATAAAACAATTTCGAATAAAACAATAATTTTGGTAAATCAGTCCACTATAGACGGAGAAATCGGCGAACATACATAAAAGAAAACATACATTAACATCGAAACATATAACCTCCTCCTTTTTGGGAAGTCGGTTGAAAAGAGGGAAACGTCGTTATTGGGAAGACACGTAATAAAAGAGAGTCAATTCTATCTGAAAAGAGCAAAATTACGAGTGTCAATAATTTTA
>CM031576.1:4479057-4544423 GCA_018467065.1 Ephestia elutella | reverse complement strand
GAAATAGTAGATTTTACAACAAGTGCACAAAACGAATCATTTTTATCCGAGACTTTTAGCAGCCCGAGCCGAAGGCGAGGGCTGATAGTAATGTCGAGGATAAAAATCGTTTTGTGGACGAGTTATAAACTCTGCTTTTCACTTCGATTGCGAGGAAATAAAACAGTAAACGCACGAAATTTCACGAAAAAACAAGAGCTGTTTCCCGCCGTTTTATTTTTTTTACATCTTACTACATTGATATTAGGCTTGGGCTGCAGACCTATACAGCCTACTATTAAATTAATTTTGTATTAATAATTTTCTTAAATTAATTAAATAATTTTAATATTGTTTATGTCTTAAAAAACACATAAGGCAAATAAATTAAAGTACATATTATAAAATAACAGATTTTATCTATGAACTTCTTATTGTGTTTGGCTGTATGGCTCATGTTCTTTGCCTTAATATAGATACATTTATGAGTAGATACGTTAATGCCCTTGTGCACAAAATTCGATTTTGTGCAGCCTATATCCTGCACAAATAAGCACTTTCTGAGCATGAGAAGTGAAAAAAACATTTTTCACCAATATAGTAATCTATACTTCTATACTAATATTATAAATGCGAAAGTTTGGATGTGAGTTTGTGAATTTGTGAGTTTGTGAGTTTGTGAGGATGTTTGTTACTCAATCACGCAAAATCTACTGGACGGATTTCGATGAAATTTGGTACAGAGGTAGATAATGACCTGGAATAGCACATAGGCTACTTTTTATCCCGGGAAAAAGCACTGTTCCCGTGGGAAATTCACGCGGGCGAAGCTGCGGGCAAAAGCTAGTTGATAATATAGTAATAGAAGTCAAAATAATCTGTTGACTGGAGAAAGGTATAAGACTGGAGAACTTGAAGGCATGGCAGGTTTTTTACACGACTGACCAAAAAAGGAGTGTTATATTTTCAGGGTTAATGTATGTATCTATGTATGTAAGTTTCTTTATTCCACCATAAGTCCTGAAAGGCTTCACAGATTTTGATGTGAGAGGTATTTTTAGATTCCTTGTATTCCTCCGAGTGACATAGGCTATGTGAGTTGTCAGTCGTGTTTGTTTTAGTTTTGTCACCTAGTCATGCATAGTACATAAACTTACGAATTCTTCATAAAAATACATATTCCAAAATGTAACGCTACAATTCTACACTACATTTGTGAGAAATAGTGGAACATCCACACAGAGAATACCCGATAGGATTAATAAGCTAAATCGGACCTAGCGACGAGTGGACTGCTTTCCCTAAAACCTGACAACTGCCCATTGTTACGGGGCCATTTAGACGGCGCAAGTTCCTTGTACATACAAGTGCAATTGCATGCAAAAAATATGTTTAAAAATCAAAACTGAGTAGGTAGTTATATTATACTAGCTTTTGCCCGCGGCTTCGCCCGCGTAAATTTCCCACGGGAACAGTGCTTTTTCCCGGGATGAAAGATACTCTATGTCCTTCTCCGTACTTCCAGCTATGTGTATGCGAAATTTCAGGAAGATTGGTTCAGTAGATAAAGCGTGAAGAGGTAACAAACAATCAAACAAACCAACAAACAAACAAACAAACGCACTTTCGCATTCATAATATTAGTTAGGATTAGGATTGTAAATACATATAAATATAGGTACTAAAAATAAAAAGTGTTTTGCACAATTTTCCCATGAACGCTACCCGTTGGCTTTGCATGCATACCTGTTATCCTACTAATATTATAAATGCGAAAGTTTGGATGTGAGTTTGTGAGGATGTTTGTCACTCAATCACGCAAAATCTACTGGACGGATTTCGATGAAATTTGATATACGGGTAAATAAATACCGTAAATAGGACATAAGGTACTTTATATCCCGAAATAACCCACGGGAGCGAAGCCCCATGGCGCAGCTGGTTATAAATACAGCCCAAGCAGGTTATTTAAATAAATAAATATCTACGGACACACAGATTGAGTTAGACCCAAAATAAGTTCGAGACTTTATGTACCTATATGTTTTTATCTTTTTTGTGTTTTTATTTACTATACTTTATTACAAATACTTTTACATACAAACATCTAATACCCAGGTCAATCTGGAAAAGATTATTCCCGACCGGGAATCGAACCCGATACTTCTGGTGTGACAGCCTGGCGCCTAGCGTGATTAACCATTAGGCCACTGAGATCGTCAAAATCGTGAAATGAAAATTAGACTTCAAACGCGGAATTTCGCGTTTGAACAAACAAATATACATCCATAACAGTTTTGTAAAATAATAAGGGTCCCTTAATTAAGTCGGCAGCTCTAAGCCTGGATAATAATAACCGCGAAGGTGTTTATAGCGTGATTTTAATGAGAATTTTTGAAGCTATATTATAGTATTGCATAGACGCGACCCGGTTTTGTTCATTTTATATTTTGTCTATTATTTTTAGACTAGGTAAGTATATAAAAAGTAACAATTCGAAAAGCTCCTATTTCACTGGGCTATTCCACATAGCGCACCGATCATTTTTTTTCATACTTAATTCTTATAATAATCAAAGGCGCACAACAATAAAGTCGGAATAAATGCCAGTAGCATATTCATAGTTATGCTCTACAAATAGATGTAATAATTAAATGCAAAATTGCATGACAATCGATAAGTACCAAACACAAAGTATCTTTAGAAAAAAACTTTTTTATCTCTCTGCATCGCACAAAAATAACATCTCAATAAATTAAGTACATATTATTATACAACTAGCTTTTAAAAAAGCTAGTTCAATAGTTTCTTCCCTCCAAAATCAAACGTAAGTAAGTATTTGACGGCATACCTACGAATGTTTTATAAAGTGGAGGAATGACAAAAGGGCGCAATCGTTTTCCGATAATTGACCGAGCGAGCGAAGCGAGCGAAGGTCTCTAAATCGAGTTGGGGGCGAAACACATTGTTTGTATGTATGTATGTATGTATGTATGTATGTTTGTACCGCGATAACTGCCGAACCGATGGTCCGATTTTAATGAAATTTGGTAGGCATGTAGGAAATATCAATAGAATTTTCAAGTTCGTTGGGCATCAAAATCGGTTCAGTAGTTTTTGAAAAATTGAAATATTAATAAAAACGTCCGCGATTATCTAGCAAACGAAACCATAGCGTGTTCTAACTTTGGATAACGCCATCTAGATTTTATTTAGGAAACTGAATTATGTTAGAAAAGTCGAAATCAGAGTATATCAATAAAAACGCGAGTAATAATCGCGAGGTCTAAGTTCGCGGCGAACTACTAGTTAAATGTTAGGACCAAGTTTGTTGAAAAACGTCGTATGATACACGTGTGCATTTGGTCATTGCGCACGCTCGGATTTATTAGCGATATGGGAAATTCACCACGAGAACAGTGCGTTTTCTCGGGATGAAACCGTACCCGTATTCTAACTATGTGTATGCAAATTTCAGGAAGATTGGTTTAGCAGATGCAGCGTGAAGAGGTAACAAACAACAAACTCACTTTCGTACTTATAATATTAATTAGGATGTGTCCTGTCATCAGTGTCGGAGCCTTTAATGGTGGCATGTTATATGAACTAATCACCACTCAAAACTTTTTTTTATTTATTTTTTTCTTTTTTAACTTTCGTTTAAAAATAAAAAATAAAAGTTTAATGGGCTAGTTCATTCACATAAAGCTAATAATTCTAAAAAAATACAAAAAAAATCTTTTTTAGTTATTAGTGGTGATTTGTTCATTAAAATGCTATATAACATAACATACCATTAAAGGCTCCGACATTGATGACGGGACACATTATCCTAACTAATATTATAAATGCGAAAGTGAGTTTGTTTGTTTGTTGGTTTGTTTGTTTGTTACCTCTTCACGCTTTATCAACTGAACCAATCTTCCTGGAATTTCGCATACACATAGCTGGAAGTACGGAGTAGGGTACCTTTCATCGCGGGAATAAGCACTGTTTCCGTGGGAAATTCACGCGGGCTATAGCTAGTAATATATATATTAAGAAGAGAATTATTATTATAATTTTAATATAAATGCTCCGTTTTAACTAGTAAAATTATGGAGTTTAAATCAAAAATCACATAGCTCGACGGGTTATTAAACCGTAAAAAAGTCGTAAAGTTTCAGTGCGTCTAATGAGAATTTTCTTTAGATTTACATGAAGCCCGTTATGAGACGTTGATTAACGTTCATCTCGTCATTTTTACATTTTTATCTTTATTTTTTGTTTTTACTCAACATCAGAAAGCTAGGTATTAGTTTTTTTACTTCTTGTTTCTAATTAACTTTTCTTTCTTAGAAGGGTGGAAAGAAATAGCAGTATCTACTTATCTAGACTATAACTGGTCTGGTATATCCTAAATCCATACTAATATTATAAATAATATTATAAATGCGATAGTGAGTTTTTTTGTTTGTTACCTCTTCACGCTTAATCTACTGAACCAATCTTCCTGAAATTTTGTATGCACATAGTTATAAGTACGGAGAAGGACATAGGCTACCTTTCATCCCGGAAAAAGCACTGTTCCCGTGGGAAATTCACGTGTGCGAAGACGCGGGCAAAAGCTAGAAGATAATTAAGAAAAAATTATGAGGGGTCTTTTACTTATTTAAAAACTTTTTTGCACATATTACAAAAAATATATACAAACGCAATGTGGCATTCCCTAAACAATATTTTTTTAGCATTATTCTCTGTCTGTCTTTCTGTCTGTCTGTAGGTTTGTACGCGCATTACATAAAACTACTGGTTGAAATTTAATGCGGTTTTAACAGTTGTATTATTGAAAGTCTAACTTCAAATCTGCTCATATTCATTAGTACTTGCACCAGTATGCCAATATTTTTTAATTGACCTGTAGATATATGTATATAGGTAGTAGTAAAACCGCCACCAACCAAAGCAAGTGTAGTCATTAACGATGCGTCAGTGAGACTAATCGATGACTGTTCCTCACTGAGAGTGGCTCGACCACAGATTTTGATATAGACTCTAGATGCCGCAAGCAGTATGTCCAAGCGTGCCCGGCATTTGTCCAATAGACAAACAATCCCGCATTTGCTACTCAGTTAGCCTTCATTCGCGTTTATGTTGCGCCCATCACTAAAATGACTGGCGTGATGTCATCGTAGGTAGAAAATAATGGCCCTTCGGTTTTCATACTATCGAACAAACAGGCGGTATATAAAGCAATATGTCCGAGCGTGCTCGGTGTTTGTCCAATGGACAAACATCACGCGTGCTACTTAGTTAGCCTTCATTCGCGTTTATGTTGCGCCCATCACTAAACTGACTGGCGTGACGTCATCGTAGGTAGAAAATAATTGCACGCTCGGTTTTCATACTACCGAACAATAATGCGGTATCTAGCCTAATCTAAATCTGTGGGCTCGACCGAAGCGTGTTAGCTTTGACGCGTGTTAGCCTGTGTCGGCTGACTGTAATTGGCTATACTGCGCACTTTAACTACACTACACTACACTACGTCCCTACACTGCAGTTACAGTGCGACAAGGATCTTTTTGCACGTGAGTGAAGGCGCCACCTACGATTTAAATAAGAAATTTTAATAGTTTAGACATTAGTTCCGTTTTCTACCACGTGCAAAAAGATCCTTGTCGCACTGTACAGTATTTTCAGCTAGAATAGATCACAAACATATAATGTTTTATCATATTTGTTTCTTATATTTTATTTTATTTTTGACTGTACACAATCTAGTGTATACATAAAGTTAATAAATAGCTCCTCAGGCATATTAAGCGACCAAGACTGTTTTATGAGTTTCTTTCGGCATTTCTTCTTCAGCAGTGGTCGTTCCGAAATGCTAGTAGTTTGTAGCTTTGAGACATAATATATTATAATTAAATAATTCGTTTTCGACGTGAAAAAGAGCCTTCTTTGAAGGCCAAGTTTCAATAAATAATTTTTGATATTTTTTTGATTTTTATTTAAGACGAAAAATAAAGTAGTAATACAGTATTTCTTTCTTATCCCTTGAACTGCGTGCGTCACACATTGTAGTTTCAATGGATATGACTTTTACAACTACCGCCATCTAGTGGTAGTAGCCGTATACACACTAGGAAACTAAGAAGTCAGCCAATGTGCAGGTTTCCTCACTATATTTGCCTTCACCAAAAGCAAGTGATGATCGATGAAAACTACCATACATGAATCAGATTGGTCTACAAACTCATGTGCTACTGGTAGGATTTGCACCCGGGTTCTTTGACCCGGGTCCTTACATATAATCGAAATTATATTGTACTAGCCTGTGCCCGTGACTTCGTCTGCGCATATCTCAGGTTCTAAGCGGCGTATCAAGATGAAACTTACGCCAGATTTCACGTTAGACCTTCTATAATACAACAGTGAAAACCGCATCAAATTTGGTCCAGTAGTTTTTGCGTGATGCGCGTACAAACATAAAGACAGAAAGACAGAAAGACAGACAGACAAAAAAAAAAAAAAAATGTTTTTGGCTTCTATTGACCCTATGAAGATCCCTCATAGTTTATTTTCTTAAATATCTTCTATGTACAGACACAGACCAGTTACAGTTTTATTATATGTATTGATATTGATTGATATTAAAATATGTTTAAATTGCTTTTACTTACTTACTACTGCGGCGTAGCGACCCGAAGTGGATCTTGGCCTCCGACACGAGATGACGCCATTTTTTGCGGTCTTGCACCAATTCTCGCCAGTTTTCCGCTCTGAGGCTCTGTAGGTCTTTCAGAACCTCATCGCTCCAGCGAAAACTTGCTTTTAGCTACACATTTTCCTATAATAGCGTCCTATTACCTGGATGCGCAAGTTAGTAACTTCAAGTACCCCAATTGTTAAAACTTCGCTACGAGTTTGATTAAGTACAGTACAGACAGAGTTTGTAAACGGTACATTTTGTACACTATACCATTTATACGAGTAGGTTTGTTATCTCTGTAACAGAATAAGTATATTCATCCCATGGAAGTAATAAGTACTTTGGTTGTACAAAGGTACTTATTACTTCCATGATTCATCCTCTTTACTCTGTCTCTGTTTACTTATCATAGACATAGAAAAAAATCATTAAAAAAATCCAACCCATCGAGTATGATTCTATGACCTACCCTCTCCCCACATAATTTTTTTTTAAAACCCTCTCTGACTATTTTATGGTACGATTTTTGATTTTCCTAATGGAAGGGTTCGCTTAGAAACCCCACCCAAATAATATAATCAATATTTATTAAATAATTATTTGTTCGAGCTTGGGTCTAGAATGACAGATTCAGAATAACTAATATTGTATAATACAAAAAAAAACGTGAATTAGTGAGGTGAAATGCCAAATAGGCTTCAATAAGGTTTTATTCGTAATTCTCGAGCAGGTAACGGCTATCCCTGGTTGGTCAATCGACCGAGCAATTTCGAGATGGGTGATAGAGCAACATTGCGCTTCGATGGCATACTGGAAAAACACTCCTAATGCACACCGCGTACGCACAAATATGGTGCGATCATGTCTCGGTCATGTGTCTGCCTTTTTCTTCTTGTGCCGTCTAGGTTACGTGCCCCACCGTCGCACGTAGCTGTACATCACAACCAGACATCTTGATGTTCCACCGTACAAACCGTGACAATACAGGTACGCGAACGCACGTCCGTCCACCACGACGTATCGGAATGGAATGTGCACTGCCACAACACGGGGTAGTGGGGGAGAGGGCGACGTAACATCACTGTGCGTCACACTTCTTCATATTTAAGAGCTATATCTCTATATCATGTCGGTGTTAGAACGTGGATGTCACACACCTAGCTGAAAAATTATCAAAAAGTGTAGGATTTATTTTTGGATTTTTGAGCATATCAGATGCAATTAATACTAAAGTACTCTCATATAGAAATTAGATATGGTGAAAAAATTCCATGCGATAGCTCAGTTGGAAGAGCAAGGTCGTATAAAGACCTGGTCGCGGGTTCAAGTCCTGCTCGCATGGACCATATCTAAATTCTATATGAGAGTACTAAAGTGTAGGATTCCTAACGAATCCCCAATGTTTTAGGAAGAATGTTGTTGTCTATGAAAACTACCATACAGACAGATCCTAACTAATATTATAAATGCGAAAGTGAGTTTGTTTGTTTGTTTGTTTGTTACCTCTTCACGCTTTGTCAACTGAGCCAATATTCCTGAAATTTTGTATACACATAGTTAGAAGCACTGAGAAGGACATAGGGTACTTTTCATCCCAGGAAAAAGCATTGTTCCCGAGGGATATTCACGCAGGCGAAGCCGCGGGCAAAAGCTAGTAGTATTTAAATTCATTTGAATTTATAGCATTTGAACCTGAGAACTTTCGGCTACTCGACCACCATCGCCTCTGTTAGTGCCATTCCACCCAAATTACCTAAAGCTGATGATTTGGGTAAGTATAAGCAACTACCTTTTACTAGGGAAATATCTCCTTTACTTTTGAACTTTCCCTTAACAAAAGAGCAACAACAATTTGCGTGTAAACAAATTACCTGGAGCGCTCCTGCAGTAAGTACAATGCTCATCTTACTAGCTCTAGTCGTATATTATCTACTGAATCTGTACTAATTGGCCTGACATTTCAGCAACAATCTCGGTAACAAGCAAAGTACTTCACTTTTAGTTTTATAATACCTTATTATTATTTAGTGATAATTTGCTGGATTTTTAACTTTTTAGTTTTAATCGGTTTTAGCAATTAATAATTATATTAAGCTATCTTTTGACAGCGGCTTGGCCCGCGTGAATTTTCCTCGAGAACAGTGCTTTTCCCGGGATGACCGGCATGGGTAACCTATTTCCTTTTCACTACTTTAAACTATGTGTATGCGAAATTTCAGGAAGATTGATTGATTTCAGGAAGCGTAGATAGGTAACAAACAAACTCACATTCGCATTTACAATATAAGTCAGGATTACTTGAAATACCTAGGACAGGAACGACGATTCCTTAGCTATTTTATTTATGATGTTAGAACTTTTAGCCCAACAAGATAAACCCGTTGACAGATAGACAGATGGACTTTATTCTAATGAAAATTACAAAAAGGTGGTGCTCAAATTTATATTAGCTTTTTTTTTATTAAATATGGGTTTGCTCTTGACCACAATCTTGCTCGAGGACAGAGATTAGGTCTACGGTGTAGCGAGCTTACCCAGCTTATATTAGCTTAGATTTGATTTGAAGGATCGCGCGATATAGCTTTAGATCGAGTCTTGGAAGAAGGAGAGAGAGGCCTTTGCCCAGTACTGGGATATTGATGGCTATTCAATAAAATTAAATAATAAAAGCGTGGCTTTCGAGTCTCACGACTCTTGGCTCTGTCTACCCCGTAAGGGTTATAGACTTGATTCTATGTATGTAAATTATAAAATAGATTTGACTACGATTAAGCTTCTTTATCTAAATTATTATTATTTTTTTTTTTTAATTTTATTATGTTTATTTTTTAGTAGTTTTAATATTAGATTTTAGTTTTCTTAGTTAATTTTGTGTTAAATATATATTAATTGTAAATTGTTATTGAATAAATGTTATTAGTTAAAAAAAAGAAACGAAAAAAATTTTTTTTTTTTGATCGGCAAAAATAATCACGTACTTACATTAAAAATCCGTGTTAATTTTATACTATTAGTGTTAGTTCACCCATCAGTTCAGACACCCATCTTCGCCGTATAGCCAACGCAAACTATGAAACTCGCAAGTCCAATACAAAGTTTGTCAATATTTCCGTTGATGTTCATTGATTGGAGCGCCCAACCGAAAAATAAAGTTCACCTGTATTAGTTCACTGCTTGAGCTATTTTTATTTCAGTATTAATCTTTTTTATTGCTATAAATAAATGACAGTGCTTATTTCAATTTTTAGTCGTTTTTCTCTTTAGATGGAGACTTCTTAATCGTCGTCTCGTTGAATAAAGATTTTAAGCTTGATGAGGGATTTTCCGAGACCCAAATTAAAAAAAAAATAGTTCCACATGACTTCATAGATGGCGCTTAAGCAAAGGCGAGAGAAAAAGTTCCATACAAAAAGCAAAAATTCACGGGATTGGCATTAAAAAAAAAAAACTTAGTAAAAAAACATCTAAAAAGTATCAATATTGTAATTTTTGTGCAACTGTTAGGTGATTTTTATTCTGCCTCTGGTTGACAAGAATAAGCGCACCATAAAGGTTTAGACATTATTACGACTCGGCTTTCATAAAACGCTATCTGTTGAGACCATGGAAGTAATAAGTACTTTGTACAACAAGGTACTTATTACTTCCAAAGGTACTTATTACTTCCATGGTTGAGACTTTTTTATACTGATTTTTTTTTCTCTTAATTTAGCTGTCAGAAAATCGCTCATTGAAAGAAAAAAGAAAAAGTATTTATTTGAAACAAATGTAACAAGCCGCCTTTTGCGCATCTTCCTTTCTGTTTTTTAGTTTTAAGTTACTTTATGTATCTATTTATGTAATTTCTTTTGTGCTAGTAAAGTATTCTTGCTATTGTTGTTGTAACAATTCAGATTATAGACCATGTGTCCAGGTTTTGTAATAATAGTTAAGTGTACAATATGTTTCACACTGACGACTACATTTCCTCACCAAGGGTTGCGTATTGCCATAATGTGTACCATCACAGACAGGGAGTGCTCTGTGATCGCACGCAATATGCTCTCGTACTTATAGAGCATACTGCTTACCAGTACAGAGCAACTCTGTAATATAATACAGTTTGCTCTAATTTATAAGAGCGAAATATATACGAGCACAGACAATTTTGGCTGCAGTGGTATGTAGAATGGCATGCTTCGTTATGAGCAAAATACATGCGAGTGCAGAGCAGACTCATTCTGTCTCTTTCGCACCAAGGATAGTTTGGTACATTCTTTACATTCTTTGCATTCTTCGCACTCTAGCAGTGGCCTTGGCCTAATTGAACGAGTTCGCACGCGTCCGTCAAATTAAAACAAAGTGTTTGTTATTGTAATTTGTAATTTTAAGTAAATACTTTACGCACATAGATTAAACTAGCTGTCGCCCGCGGCTTCGCCCACGTGAGTTTTGCTTAGATGAAAAATCTTTTTGTGTTCCGAACTGTTTCAGATGTATCGGATTTTCGATTTTTATACGTCTACAGAAAATGTTCATCAGATTAATCAAGTTTTGCTAAGGCGCCATTTCCATATATGTTATAGTGTAGCTGGTCTCTTGGAGCTTTTCATCAGATGTTTCATATCTTCAATTTTTATACGTCAGCAGAAAATGCTCATCAGGTTGAACGACTTTTACTAAGGCGCCATTTCCATATATGTTATAGTGTAACTGGTCTCTTGCAGTTCTTCATCAGATGTTCTAGATCTTGTAGGAATGAGTGAGACGCCAGATTACTTTAAATGGTATATATTCAAATACAGAACAATGAAGTACTTATGATTACCCTAGCTACATATAAACATACAAATGTAAGCTTAAGGGTGGAACGCATAGGCGCTGTGACCCCGTACTTACTTCGGTATTCACTTGAGGCATAGCATAGGCCGTCTCTCAAGCTAGACCGCTAGCTAAGAAGTGATTGAAATCCTTGTCCGGTGTTGCGTTTATATAGGCAGTCGGCCGGCGGTCATCGTGAGTCTTCGGGTCGCTCCGCCGAACCGAGCGTCACAGGTAGTGTGCGAGCGAGAAAGTATTCGAGCTCGCGCGGCATTGTTTTTATTGTCTTCCTACAGTCTCCCCCTCTGGTACTCGTTGACGTCCCGTAAGAGTACCAGGATCTTGGGTGGTTTGTTGCTTCTTGGGTCGTCCTCTTCGTCTTATAGGTAGAACAGGATTTGGACTTGACTGATTTTCGCGTTTTTCAAACTTAGTGATAGCAGATGTGTGATATTTGCCGATTGGTTTATCTGGTTCGTTTACATTTGCTATCTCGTAAATTGAACTTCCAAACTTTTTATTGATTATGTAAGGGCCATCTCTACGTGGCGCCATTTTTGCAGAAAATCCACTGTCTTGCCGACTGATTGGATGAGTTTGGATCAAAACTAAATCTCCCACAGCATATCCGGGATCAGGCCGGCGTTTCTTGTTTGAATTAGCTCTATTGTTTTCTTGCATTGTTTCGATGTTTTCTTTAGCAATGTTTAGAGTATTTGCCAAATTCTTTAATTGTGGAGTGATTTCAGGTATAAAATTTTCTGACTGAACAATTTCACTTAAGTTATGTGCTATTTCAAATGGTGTTCTCATTTCTCTTCCAAATGTTAAATAGGCTGGTGTAAACTTTGTGCTTTGGTTAAAGGCTGAGTTCATTGCAAAACGAATTGCAGGTAAGGTCTCGGGCCAAATGTTATGTTTGCCATTGACCATAATAGCAATTTGAGTTTTTAAATCTCTATTTTTCCTTTCCACTATATTGGGCTCTGGATGATAGACAGGGCTAAGGATTTGCTTTATATCCAAACAAAAGGTTAGCTGTTGCATAACTGCTGATATAAACTGTGTCCCGTTATCACTTGTTATTTTACGTGGTAACCCGTAACGTAAAAATATTTCATTCAATAATACAATTGCACATTGTTGTGATGTTGCTTCATTAAGTGCAAATAATTCTACCCATCGTGATGCAGTATCTTCAACAATTAGAATCCATTTTTCGCCTTTAGGACCTTTAGGTAGGGGCCCAAATAAATCTATAGATAAAACTTCAAAGCGCTGATTATTAGCTGTTGATTGAAATAATCCTGCTGGTTTCTGGTTTGTGGGTTTGTATCTTTGGCATTCCAACCAGCTTTTTACATATTTGTTTACGTCTTTTCGTAGACTATTCCAATAAAAATTCTGCTCTATTCGTTTTATTGTTCTATCTACTCCGTAATGTCCACTAACTTGATTGTCATGAAACTGTTTTAGTACATTAGATACTTCATGACCTGGTATAACCAATTTTGCATTGTCATCTTCCTGATCTCGAGTGAATCGATATAATTATTATGTAGAAGACAGTCACTTTTTGATGATTGAATATATTCTTTTGAATCCACATTACTTTCAAGGGTTTGTATAATGGTTTTTAATTTCTCATCTTTTAACTGTTCTTCCCGAATATTCCGTTCTCCTCGTCTGGGAAGGTCAACTTCAACAAGACAAATTTCACATGTTTCAGTGTGATTCTCACAAAAAGGACGTGACAGACTGTCGGCTAAGACATTTGTTCTTCCTGGAGTTTATTTAATATCAAATTCATAAGGTTGTAATTGTAATGACCATCTAGCAAGGCGTCCAGTAGGTGATTTTAGGTTTAATAACCACTTCAGGGGCTGATGATCAGTGATAGTTAGAAACTTTGTGCCTTCTATGTAACCGCGAAACTTGCTTATTGCCCATACAATTGCTAATGCTTCTTTTTCAGTAACTGTGTAGTTTTTTTCTGCTGGTGTTAGTAATCTACTAGCATACTCGATTGGGTGTTCGTTTTCACCCTCCCCCTGCACCAAAGCCGCTCCTATAGCGTAATTACTAGCATCGGTTTTAATGATGTATGGTAAATTACTGTCCAACTGTTTTAATACGGGTGCTGAGGTTAGAGCTTCTTTCAAAGTATTGAATGCAATTTTTTGAGGTTCTTCCCATTTCCAGATTGCATTTTTCTTTGTTAAATTAGACAGAGGTCTTGCAACTTCAGCAAAATTGCGAATGAACCGGCGATACCAAGATGCTGTTTGTAAGAATGATATCAATTGCTTTAAAGTTTTGGGCGCAACCATGTCTTTGATAGCCTTGATCTTATCTGGATCTGTTTTTATTCCGTCTGGTGTAATTAGATGTCCCAGATATTTAATCGTTTCACAAGCAAATTTACATTTTTTCCTATTCGCTCTCAGCTTGTAGTCCCTTAATTTTGTAAATATTTCTCTCAAATCTTCAAGGAATTGCTCAAAATTAGGAGAACGACAAATTAGATCATCAAGATAAGCAAATACTGATTCTGCTTTTAGTTCACGACAAAATTTATCCATTAGCCTTTGAAATGTACTTGGCGCATTTCTTAATCCAAAGGCCATTCTTTTAAAACGATGTGTTCCGAAGGAAGTAACAAATGCTGATTTGTTTTGGTCGTTTTCATCGATTTTTATTTGCCAGTAGCCTGATTGTAAATCAATTGTGGTCATGTATGGCATAGCCTTGGCTTGATATAGTAAATCATCTATGCGTGGTAACGGATATCGGTCTGGTATTGTGATAGCATTTAGTTTCCTATAATCTATACATACTCTTATGTCTGAGTCGCCTTTAGGCACTAATACAACAGGAGCTGCCCAGGGACTTTCACATTCCTCAATTATGTTGATTTCTAACATTTCATCTAATTTCTCTTTCAATTGTTGTTGCCTAACAGGAGAGAGTCTATATGGTTTCAATGCTATTGGTTTGTGATTACCAGTTTCTATTTTATGTTCAGCAAATGGTGTAGGTTCACCATGTTTATTAAAAATGTCATGAAACTCATTTAATAGCTTGTTAAGTTGATCTTTTTGATCAATTGATAGGACAGTCGCTTCATGGGGTTGTAAAGAAATATCAATGGAGTACATTTGTAATGGATTTATTGGAACATAAGTAATACGAGGATCTTTAGGACGAGAATCTTTGATGGCACGTGGTTCACGAGGACGAATCGGCCTAGGCGGCGTGTCAAATTTCTTCAACTTCCAATGGGTTGTACCTGGTTCATCTGGTTCATTAGTTACGCTCAAATCTGGTGGCGTACCAGGTATAGGGGACAACATCTCCAACTTGGATGCCCATGTTAACAATTCTGACAGTGGTTCTTTAGCTTTCTCAGTCTCAAAATCGAGTTTCCTTGCAGCCGTAGATGTCTCGTACTGTACCCGAAGAAACTCGTACTTATTGTTCGGGGCAGTTGAGAAATACCACACCTTTTGACCTAGGTCCAGTACGACGCCGTTGCTCTGTAGAAAATCTATTCCCAACAGAGTTCTAGTGTCAGAATTTGGGAATACAGTGAAATTTATGGGTAGTACCCTATTTCCCATGGTAATTTCCACGGAGACCATTAATAATTCCATCCATTTAGATGTTCCATCAGCCAGGTTTACGTGGGATTGGTACGGAGTACCAGTAATGCCTGCTTGCTTGAATAAATCGTATAATTTGCTCCCCGCAATGCTTGTCCTCGCCGCCGTGTCTATGTGTGCATGACCCTCTTTTCCATTGAATTTAATTTCAATTGTCGGCACTTTGGCAGTATTTTGTACCGACGGACAGAAAGAATAAAAGTGGACAGCTTTCGGTGGGCTGTCTTTGGTTTTGCATGTGGCGCAATTGCTTCGGAACACACCAGGAGCGCCGCAGCCATAGCATGTTACTTTGGGAGTAGTGTCAACACCTGGATCTTTAATCGAGGTCACCTGCTTGCATTCCTCCTCCGTCCATTTTTTCCGCGATGCCTTAATCCTGCAGACATCTTCTGTATGCCCTTTACGTCGGCAATACATACACTTCACAACATTTTTCTTCGATGAAATTGAGGTCGAGACTTGTGTGCTGGAGGATGGGGCTTCTGCCTTGGTTGGTGAGGCTGGCGCGGGTGAAGTCTTGTCCAGCGACTCTAAATGGCGGGCTTTTTCAATCAAATCGGAAAATGTTTTAATTTCCGAGCGTGCCACCTTTTTCTTGAAATCTAATTTCAGTAGCCCGTATAAAAAGTCCACCTGCTCCTCCTCTTTGTGACGTTTTGCTGGCAACATAGCGAGTAGTGCCCTTTTTCTGCACAAAAAGGTGTCGATCGGTTCGTCGTCGCCTTGATGATCTTTATATATTTCTAAATATATTTCAAAAGGTTGCAACTTTGGCGCAAACGCTGCGCGCAGTGCACTTAATGCGGCCGTCCACGACTTGATCTCGCTGCGAATGCCCGACCACCATGTACTCGCCGTATCTTTCAACAATAATGGCAGGCCGGCTAATGCGTCTTCTTCAGATATACCCTCAATATTTTTATAAATTGACACTCCGGTCACAAATTCTTCGACTTTGTTGATGTCACGTTCTCCACTATAACGGAGGGTACATCGCGTGAAGTTTTTGTTTGTTTTTATAGGTGAAGGTAATCGACCTAGTAGTTCTTCAAATTGTTCGCGCGTTAATTGAATCGCCATCTCGGTCTCTTCTTTACTACTCTCTTTTTTTGGTGTTCTTTGCTTTTGTTTACTCATTTACGTTGGGCGCCAGAATGTAGGAATGAGTGAGACGCCAGATTACTTTAAATGGTATATATTCAAATACAGAACAATGAAGTACTTATGATTACCCTAGCTACATATAAACATACAAATGTAAGCTTAAGGGTGGAATGCATAGGCGCTGTGACCCCGTACTTACTTCGGTATTCACTTGAGGCATAGCATAGGCCGTCTCTCAAGCTAGACCGCTAGCTAAGAAGTGATTGAAATCCTTGTCCGGTGTTGCGTTTATATAGGCAGTCGGCCGGCGGTCATCGTGAGTCTTTGGGTCGCTCCGCCGAACCGAGCGTCACAGGTAGTGTGCGAGCGAGAAAGTATTCGAGCTCGCGCGGCATTGTTTTTATTGTCTTCCTACAATCTTCAATTTTTATACGTCATCAGAAAATGCTCATCAGGTTGAACGACTTTTGTTAAGGCACCATTTCCATATTTCTTATAGTTTAACTGTTCTGTTTTGGTTCTTCATCAGGTGCTCCAGTTTTCAAAATCAATTATAGCCTAAATGTTGCCTAGGCTTAATAGCTACACAACAAAAAAAAAATTCATTCAAATCGGTTCAGTACTTTCGGAGATTAGCGTGATCATACATACAGACAGACAGACAGACAGACAAGAAATTCCAAAAAAATTTTTTTGCTTTCTATTATTCTTTTTAAGTGTCCCTCTATCCATTTCAGTCAAAAATACTAAATGTACAGACAAAATATTTTTACTGTTTTATTATATGTATAGATTATGCATGAATACAAGTTAAAAACTTTTTTAGCGAAACAGTGTGTCGAATTCGCAATTACACAGTGTACTTTTGTAAATAATGAGACATTTAGTGCCAAGATCCAATGTAAACTACAAGCGTTAGAAAATGATTCGCCGAGTGAACAGTGTAAACGTTTCATTCAACAGGTTCCGCAGTCTAATAAAGGAACCTTTTTTGTTAAATTCACGCGGATGAAGTCGCGGGTACAGCTAGTAATATTATAAAGAGAAAAGGTTTGTTTGTTGGTAATGAATAGGGCCCGAAATTACTAGACTGATTTTGTAATTCTTTCACTGTTGGTGTGCGCAGAGAATCCGGGCAAACGAAGTGGCGGGAAGAATTCTGTACCGGAACTTTACCGGGAAAAAACCACCGGTAAAAATAAGTACCGGGAAAAAATCTCCACGCGGCACCACGTTTGTCCGACTAGAACCTAACTTAAGCTATACGCAGACTGCTACCACCGTAACTTATATAGGGAGCTACGGGCCCTATGTACTAATAACTAACTAACTAAATTTATTATGCTACTCACCAAGTTGACTTCTTAATCCAAGTTGGGGTGTCTTCGGAGGAGGTGGTGGTTGGTCCCTAATCACCCAAACTACCCCGAGATCTCTTCCCCAGAATAAATACGTAGGTTTCTTCCAGCAGTTCCACTCGGCGACGGGATTCGGCGGCCCCAGGCAGCCACGTTTCGCAGCTCACAAGAAAAAGTCACAATAACAGGTTTTTTCACAAACACAAACGTTCAATAGTTATTTAACAAAAGGAAGCTCACAATTATAACTCAAACTAACCAACAACCAACGTGGTTTTAGACAAACAGGACGCGTGACCTCTCCGCGTATTAAAATCAAACCGATATATCACAGGACAAAGGCGACCGTCCGCGACGCCATTTTACACGAGCAAATGTGAGAACCCCGAACGCCTGGTGGCGACAATAGGAAACGCCTGCGTTTCGTTTCACGCAATTATATTACAAACATCCCCCCGTCCCGGTCTGAGTAGCAGACCGCTAGCTTACTCTACGGGAAGGCGGGCGAGAGAGGTCACACCTCTCCTTAAAATCGAACCGTCGACCAACACCTCAGCCACACGCGGAGTGCCATCTCCGCCAAGAATCAAACGTAATATGCGAGCTCGTCGCCAAAGCAATGAGGGCAAATTTGCCTCTTTTAACAATACTAAATCACCCTCCCTGGGAGGCTCAGTCCTGTCTGTCCACTTCACTCTTTGCTGCAGCAAATGCAAATATTCAAGCGACCAGCGACGCCAAAAGTCCTGGCTCATTTGCTGCAACATTTGAAAACGCGACAACCGATATACGCGTTCGTCCTTCCACGGGTATTCGGGCAGGGCATTCAAAGGCCCTCCCACCAAAAAATGACCAGGGGTGAGAGCTTCCAAGTCATTTGGATCTGGAGATAGCGGACAGAGAGGACGAGAGTTGAGGACCGCCTCAACTTTACAAAACACTGTGGCCAGCTCTTCAAAAGTTAGAGCCGTTTCTCCGATAATGCGGCGGAGGTGGGTCTTTGCGGATTTCACAGCCGCTTCAAAAATCCCTCCCCAATGGGGGCAACTTGGGGGACTAAACTTCCAGGTTATTCCCCTTTGGGCAGCAATTTGACTTAAACTAGTACAATTTTTATCAATAAACACAGAAACATCCTTAAGATAATTTACAGTTCCCTTATAGTTTGTGCCATTATCAGACCTAATAAGGGAAGGTAGACCTCGACGCGAAACAAAGCGATCCAACGCGGCGACGAAGGCCTCCGTAGTCAGAGCCGATACCACCTCCAAATGGACAGCCTTGGTGGCCAAACAAACAAATACACACAAATAGCCCTTCACAATACGGGCATTACGAAAGGGAGAAGCCTTGATCGAAAAGGGACCGGCAAAATCGGTTCCAACGCCGTCAAACGGCCTCGAAGGTCGGATTCGATCAGCGGGCAAATCACCCATCTGTGGTTGCATCGTGGATGCCTTCAACCTATAACATGCAATACATCGAAACAGGACACTACGGATTGCTCTTCGGGCAGACAAAATCCAAAACTCGCGTTGCAAAATAGCCAACAAAGCATTGCACCCAGCATGGGCGTTACGAATGTGTCGATCAGACACCAAAAGCTGCACCAAGGGTCCGCCCTTGGGCAACAACAGAGGATGGCGAGTCTCATATGGAAGATCCGCCTTCCGGAGCCTGCCTCCAACCCGAAGAAGCCCATCCGAGTCGATGTACGGGTTCAAACGAGCGACCGCGCCCTTCAACTTAGCGCGTCCGTCGCGCAAGATACGAAGCTCTGACTCAAACCGTCCGGTCTGCACGACACGGACCCAATGCAACAATGCGCTCCGGCGCTCTTCTGCACCTGCAATCGGCTCCAACCGCTTTGCCTGTGGGTTTCTACAATTATGTATGAAACGCTTAATCCAACTGGTAACACCCAGAAGCTTATCCAAACTGCTATACCGAGCAAGTAGCCAATCCGGCTCCGACGTCGTCTCAGCGACTACAGCATGTACACGAAGCCCAGTCAAACTCAAAGAAGTAACATCTGTCTGACAGACAGGCCAAGAAGTTTCTGATCCCATCAGCCACTCTGGACCCCACCAGAGCGGGTGTGACACCAATTCTGGTGCCGTACAACCTCGGGAAGCACAGTCCGCTGGGTTAAGCTCTCCCGGCACATGTCTCCATGTTATATCAATTCCAATATTCTGGATTTGGGAAACCCGATTTCCCACAAAAACCTCCAAGGTATGTGGGGCCGCGCGCAACCATGCAAGCGCGACCTGGCTATCCGACCAGGCGAAGATGTCCCGTATCTCGACCGTGGCCGCCAGCTCACATGCAACGTGATGCAACAATTTAGAGAGAAGGTGAGCTCCACTCAACTCAAGCTTGGGAATAGTCAGCCTAGTCCTGATGGGGGCGACCTTGCTCTTCCCTAACAAAAGCGAGACATTGACCCGGCCATCGGCGTCAACTGTCCGCATATAGACTGACGCGGCGTAGCCTCGCTCCGACGCGTCACAAAAGCCATGCAGGCTGGCAATATTCGACGAGGCAAGGCAATCCGATTGACTTCCTTAATCGATGAAAACAACTCGAGCCAATCATCCAATGGAGGACCAAACAGCGGCTCGTCCCACGAGACGCCCAAAGTCCAAAGTCTCTGAAGAAGACACTTCGCAGAGAATATTACTGGACTGATCCAACCGCTTGGATCAAACATACGAGCTATTACGGACAACACCGTTCTCTTAGTCCAGACTTTTGGTATTTCCAAGTCCACTTGGAATGTGAAAATATCGGTTAGCGGCTGGTACTGCATGCCCAGCACTGCTATCCTGTTGGGATCATCTACATCCTCAAACAGGTGAGGGTTCTGTTGGTGATCCTCCGGGATCCCTTCTAGAACTCTAGGCTCATTGGACAACCACTTACGTAGCTCGTAGCCACCCGTTTTCAATATTTCAATCAATTCATCCCGCAGTAGGAGGGCCTCCTCAATACTTTGGGCTCCGGTGCACACGTCATCGACATACAAGTCACGTGACAGCACGGAAGCCCCACGGGGAAAGCGGATCCGTTCCCGCTCTGCCAATTCAAGCAATGATCTGATGGCGATATAGGGACTAGATTTCAAACCATACGTGTTTGTATTGAGTTCATACACCGTCACAGGATCCTCAGGGCGCTCACGCCAGAGTATCAACTGGAATCGCCTGTCCTCAGGATGTATGACTGTCTGGCGGAACATCATCCGGATGTCCGCGCCAAAAACCACTTGATGTCTTCTAAAGTTCAAGATGATGTCAATTATGTCCCTATGCAATTTGGGACCTGAATGCAAACATAGATTCAACGAAACTCCGTTCGAAGTGGGTGCGGACCCATCAAAGACAGTCCGCAACTTGCCCGTTGAGGCCTTCACCACCGCGTGGTGGGGCAAAAAATAATGCTCAGTTGAGCTCCAATCAACTCGAGCCGGAGACATGTGACCCAAATCCTCGTACTCGCGCATAAATTCAATATATTTATCGCGAAGTACGTGGTCACGCTGCATACGTCGCTCCATGGACAGCAGTCGTTTCTCCGCAAGCGCCCTACTTTGCCCTAGGCTAGGACGAGAGGCAACAAAAGGTAACCTAGTTACAAACCGACCGGAGGGCAACCTCTCCGTGGTCGATCGAAAAAGGGCTTCGCACTCAGCGTGTTCCGGATCCATCCTGGAACTCATAGGTGGCTCCTCCACCTCCCAAAACCTTTGCATGGTCTTGGCCAAGGACGCAGATGCGACAACCGGTGGCTCCTCCGCGGTGCCATTATCAAACACAGGGCCCATCAGGGCAAAACCAAAAATCGTAGACACTGCCATCAGTGAAGACGAACCCAGAGCCTTCTGTGTACCCAACAAAATCCAACCCAATACGTCCGAGCCCAGGAGCAAGTCCACTGGGCCGGGATGAAAGACAAAGGGGTCGGCCAAATCCAGACCCGAAACCAAAGACAACACACCCGGCGGTATGTCTGTCGAGGGGTGCCAACCCGCAATGGTATCCATTACCATAGCCGAAGTCGTGATCCTCATTGTGGAGGACTTCAGCGAAGAAAAGGTGACAAGTGTCTGGCCCGTCAGACACTTCACTTGTATGCCACCAACTCCAAGAAGTGGCACAGGCGAGTCTTCCACGACTAAACCTAACTGGCGTGCCACTCGAGTGGTAACCAAACTGCTTTGAGCCCCTGAGTCCAACAGAGCTCTCAAATTAATGGCTTCCCCCACGACCCCATACGCGGACCACCGCGGTAGGGAGCAGAACCGTCCGCGGCTCTGTCCCAGCAAGGGAGCAAGCTAGTTACGGGCTCCCCACTCTCTCCAAACCAGGGGGGCGCCACTGACCCGTATAATATGTCGGGCGAGTGCACATCCCCATCTGAGGGGGGGCATAACCCGCGGCCCGGCCATACCTATGGTACGGCGGGTGGTACTCCAGCCGTGGGTACTCGTGCAGCGGCGGAGAAAACTGCTGCGGCTGCATGTGTTGGGTATTGGTAACCCGCGTGGAGGGGGGTGTCCCCACTCTCACGTCCGATCTAGGGCCCCCGCCCATGGGGGCCCTATCCGGGGCCTGGCCAGCCACATACTGGCCATGACCTTGGGGCGCGTGGTCCCGGTCCGCCAAGACCCGCGCCGGTACGCGACCCCCCTCCCGAGGGGGGGTGCGACGAGCGAAGCCGCGTCCTCCATCCGATGGTGGAGGGCTTCGCGCAGGAGCGCCCCCGCCCATAGGGGACCCCTGCCTCAACAACCGGGGGCCATCCCCGTTCCGGTTCATGCAGAGCATCACGTGGTGCAGCCCACGGCATGCACTGCATGGTATGGCCCTGGGACAGTCACGTGCATAGTGACTGCCCAAACAGTAAAAGCATAGTTCATGCCGCTTTGCCATGCGGCGCCTATCTTGTACTGGCAGTCTCTGCCAGTCCCTGCATTGCAGCAGGCTGTGGCCCATCCGGCCACATTGCAGGCAGTCCGCGTCCCCCGCGACTGCTGCCGTGTGTGCAACCCGCACACCAGCTCCACGCGGTGGCGGTTGCCGTCCCTGTTGGGGCTTACCTCTCCATGAGGGTTCCAAGGGCCTACGTTCAGGCGCTCTGGATGGCGCTGAGTCCGTCATGGTATTCTCAGCGGCCCGTGCCTCAAACTCCAAAAACTTCACCAAGTCAGTGAATGTTGGTAGGGTGGTGCTATCCCGTTCCGCATTCTCGCGTTCAAATCGCGAGCGGATGTCATTGGGTAATTTGCCCAATACAATGTGCACCAGCAAAAAGGACCATTGGTCCACCGGCAGCCCCAGTGTGCGGAGCGCGTTACAGGCCACTGTAACGGGCGTGAGCAACTGCAGGCGCAACTGTGCCCTGTTGGCCACCTTGGGCAGGGCCATCAACTGTGCGGCGTGCGCATCCGCTAACAAACGTAAATTTTGGTAGCGGGAGTTCAATAACTCCCAAGCCGTATCGTACTGGTCGTCCTCCACCCGGAGGTGCTGGATGAGCGACCGCGCTTCATCCTCCAGAGTGGAGAGGAGGTAGGCCATCTTCTGGGCCTTCGACAAATCCTGTCGTGCTACGACCAGGGACTCAAACATATTTTTGTAGGCTACCCACTCCTCCATCCTACCCCCAAAGTGGGACAGCTGAAGGGTGGGGAGCCGACCAGTAACCGCTGGTCCTTCCTGTCTAACAGGTGTGCGAGGGGCTGGTCCGCCAGCCTGTCTCGCCCTTATTGCGGCCGCCGCCTCCACGATGTCATCGTGCAGACTCAGGATCTGGTCCAGGTCCGCCACGTGACCTGCGTAGACCTCTGGGGCAAGGTCGGCTTCGGTAAGCGCCACCATGGCCGCTTCCGCGTTGTTCAATCGTGAGCGGAGCTGATCCGCTCTTTCCAGTATAGCGGCCTCCCTGTTCTTCCGGGACAGGAGTCCTCCGGCCGTCACAAACCATCTCAATTCGTTGGCGAGTGTCGCCTTAGCATGGGAGACCTTCGCCATCGCGTCAAGTCACAAACAAACAAACAAATAAGAAAAGATAAAAAAGGTAAATAAAGAACAAAATCAAGCAACAACACGAAAAACCGCGGTAGGTATGAGAATGGCACAAACCCGGAACGCACGGTACAAACCGCAAACAAATACAAAAAGGTTACAAATATTCTTATACAAACAAACTAAGAAAAATCTAATAATTTTTACAAACAATTAATTATTTTTTACAAACGAACAAATAGAGGGTAGATAAACTACGCTCTGCTACCAGAAAATGTGCGCAGAGAATCCGGGACAAACGAAGTGGCGGGAAGACAACCACTTACGTAGCTCGTAGCCACCTGTCTTCAATATTTCAATCAATTCATCCCGCAGTAGGAGGGCCTCCTCAATACTTTGGGCTCCGGTGCACACGTCATCAACATACAAGTCACGTGACAGCACGGAAGCCCCACGGGGAAAGCGGATCCGTTCCCGCTCTGCCAATTCAAGCAATGATCTGATGGCGATATAGGGACTAGATTTCAAACCATACGTGTTTGTGTTGAGTTCATACACCGTCACAGGATCCTCAGGGCGCTCACGCCAGAGTATCAACTGGAATCGCCTGTCCTCAGGATGTATGACTGTCTGGCGGAACATCATCCGGATGTCCGCACCAAAAACCACTTGATGTCTTCTAAAGTTCAAGATGATGTCAATTATGTCCCTATGCAATTTGGGACCCGAATGCAAACACAGATTCAACGAAACCCCGTTCGAAGTGGGTGCGGACCCATCGAAGACGGTCCTCAATTTGCCTGTTGAGGCCTTCACCACCGCGTGGTGGGGCAAAAATAATGCTCAGTTGAGCTCCAATCAACTCGAGCCGGAGACATGTGACCCAAATCCTCGTACTCGCGCATAAATTCAATATATTTATCGCGAAGTACGTGGTCACGCTGCATGCGTCGCTCCATGGACAGCAGTCGTTTCTCCGCAAGCGCCCTACTTTGCCCTAGGCTAGGACGAGAGGCAACAAAGGGTAACCTAGTTACAAACCGACCGGAGGGCAACCTCTCCGTGGTCGATCGAAAAAGGGCTTCGCACTCAGCGTGTTCCGGATCCATCCTGGAACTCATAGGTGGCTCCTCCACCTCCCAAAACCTTTGCATGGTCTTGGCCAAGGACGCAGATGCGACAACCGGTGGCTCCTCCGCGGTGCCATTATCAAACACAGGGCCCATCAGGGCAAAACCAAAAATCGTAGACACTGCCATCAGTGAAGACGAACCCAGAGCCTTCTGTGTACCCAACAAAATCCAACCCAATACGTCCGAGCCCAGGAGCAAGTCCACTGGGCCGGGATGAAAGACAAAGGGGTCGGCCAAATCCAGACCCGAAACCAAAGACAACACACCCGGCGGTATGTCTGTCGAGGGGTGCCAACCCGCAATGGTATCCATTACCATAGCCGAAGTCGTGATCCTCATTGTGGAGGACTTCAGCGAAGAAAAGGTGACAAGTGTCTGGCCCGTCAGACACTTCACTTGTATGCCACCAACTCCAAGAAGTGGCACAGGCGAGTCTTCCACGACTAAACCTAACTGGCGTGCCACTCGAGTGGTAACCAAACTGCTTTGAGCCCCTGAGTCCAACAGAGCTCTCAAATTAATGGCTTCCCCCACGACCCCATACGCGGACCACCGCGGTAGGGAGCAGAACCGTCCGCGGCTCTGTCCCAGCAAGGGAGCAAGCTAGTTACGGGCTCCCCACTCTCTCCAAACCAGGGGCGCGCCACTGACCCGGATAATATGGCGGGCGAGTGCACATCCCCATCTGAGGGGGGCATAACCCGCGGCCCGGCCATACATATGGTACGGCGGGTGGTACTCCAGCCGTGGGTACTCGTGCAGCGGCGGAGAAAACCGCTGCGGCTGCATGTGTTGGGTATTGGTAACCCGCGTGGAGGGGGGTGTCCCCACTCTCACGTCCGATCTAGGTCCCCCGCCCATGGGGGCCCTATCCGGGGCCTGGCCAGCCACATACTGGCCACGACCTTGGGGCGCGTGGTCCCGGTCCGCCAAGACCCGCGCCGGTACGCGACCCCCCTCCCGAGGGGGGGTGCGACGAGCGAAGCCGCGTCCTCCGTCCGATGGTGGAGGGCTTCGCGCAGGAGCGCCCCCGCCCATAGGGGACCCCTGCCTCAACAACCGGGGGCCATCCCCGTTCCGGTTCATGCAGAGCATCACGTGGTGCAGCCCACGGCATGCACTGCATGGTATGGCTCTGGGACAGTCACGTGCATAGTGACTGCCCAAACAGTAAAAGCAAATTTCATGCCGCCTTGCCATGCGGCGCCGATCTTGTACTGGCAGTCTCTGCCAGTCCCTGCATTGCAGCAGGCTGTGGCCCATCCGGCCACATTGCAGGCAGTCCGCGTCCCCCGCGACTGCTGCCGTGTGTGCAACCCGCACACCAGCTCCACGCGGTGGCGGTTGCCGTCCCTGTTGGGGCCTACGTTCAGGCGCTCTGGATGGCGCTGAGTCCGTCATGGTATTCTCAGCCGCCCGTGCCTCAAACTCCAAAAACTTCACCAAGTCAGTGAATGTTGGTAGGGTGGTGCTATCCCGTTCCGCATTCTCGCGCTCAAATCGCGAGCGGATGTCATTGGGTAATTTGCCCAATACAATGTGCACCAGCAAAAAGGACCATTGGTCCACCGGCAGTCCCAGTGTGCGGAGCGCGTTACAGGCCACTGTAACGGGCGTGAGCAACTGCAGGCGCAACTGTGCTCTGTTGGCCACCTTGGGCAGGGCCATCAACTGTGCGGCGTGCGCATCCGCTAACAAACGTAAGTTTTGGTAGCGGGAGTTCAATAACTCCCAGGCCGTGTCGTACTGGTCGTCCTCCACCCGGAGGTGCTGGATGAGCGACCGCGCTTCACCCTCAAGAGTGGAGAGGAGGTAGGCCATCTTCTGGGCCTTCGACAAATCCTGTCGTGCTACGACCAGGGACTCAAACATATTTTTATATGCCACCCACTCCTCCATCCTACCCCCAAAGTGGGACAGCTGAAGGGTGGGGAGCCGACCAGTAACCGCTGGTCCTTCCTGTCTAACAGGTGTGCGAGGGGCTGGTCCGCCAGCCTGTCTCGCCCTTATTGCGGCCGCCGCCTCCACGATGTCATCATGCAGACTCAGGATCTGGTCCAGGTCCGCCACGTGACCTGCGTAGACCTCCGGGGTAAGGTCGGCTTCGGTAAGCGCCGCCATGGCCGCTTCCGCGTTGTTCAATCGTGAGCGGAGCTGATCCGCTCTTTCCAGTATAGCGGCCTCCCTGTCCTTCCGGGACAGGAGTCCACCGGCCGTCACAAACCATCTCAATTCGTTGGCGAGTGTCGCCTTAGCATTGGGGACCTTCGCCATCGCGTCAAGTCACAAACAAACAGACAAATAAAAAAAGATAAAAGGTAAATAAAAAACAAAATCAAACTACGACACGCAAAGCCGCGGTAGGAATGAGAATGGCACAAACCCGGAAACAAATGCAAAAAGGTTACAAATATCTAAAATCAAACAATCAATCTATATAAGTTCTTATATAAACAAACTAAGTAAAATCTAATAATTTTTACAAATAATTATCTTTTACAAACGAACAAATAGAGGGTAGATAAACTACGCTCTGCTACCAGAAAATGTGCGCAGAGAATCCGGGCAAACGAAGTGGCGGGAAGAATTCTGTACCGGAACTTTACCGGGAAAAAACCACCGGTAAAAATAAGTACCGGGAAAAAATCTCCACGCGGCACCACGTTTGTCCGACTAGAACCTAACTTAAGCTATACGCAGACTGCTACCACCGTAACTTATATAGGGAGCTACGGGCCCTATGTACTAATAACTAACTAACTAAATTTATTATGCTACTCACCAAGTTGACTTCTTAATCCAAGTTGGGGTGTCTTCGGAGGAGGTGGTGGTTGGTCCCTAATCACCCAAACTACCCCGAGATCTCTTCCCCAGAATAAATACGTAGGTTTCTTCCAGCAGTTCCACTCGGCGACGGGATTCGGCGGCCCCAGGCAGCCACGTTTCGCAGCTCACAAGAAAAAGTCACAATAACAGGTTTTTTCACAAACACAAACGTTCAATAGTTATTTAACAAAAGGAAGCTCACAATTATAACTCAAACTAACCAACAACCAACGTGGTTTTAGACAAACAGGACGCGTGACCTCTCCGCGTATTAAAATCAAACCGATATATCACAGGACAAAGGCGACCGTCCGCGACGCCATTTTACACGAGCAAATGTGAGAACCCCGAACGCCTGGTGGCGACAATAGGAAACGCCTGCGTTTCGTTTCACGCAATTATATTACAAACAGTTGGGTAGCTACATTATCCCTGAGTGACATAGGTTATGTATGTACTACGGGCGGAGCCGGGGCTGGCTTGCTAGTTTATAATATTAGTGGGATCGTTACTGTTGGAAAAAACCTTTCATATACGATAATTTAGCCAATTTAGATTATGATTATGTTAATGTAGCTACTTAGAATAACACGTTCGCATTTTGTGCTATAAATATGCGAAAACTTTATACTTTTATACAGACTGTTCTGTATTCGTACGTAGTTTGCTTTAGAATATTTCTTATTATAATGAGCACAATGTAGTAGAGTACAGACTATGGGTGTCTGTACTGGTACACAGAATGGCATGTACGCATGCGAGCAAACTGTATACTTATACAGACTGCTCTGTGTACGTACGCAGTTTGCTCATGAATATTTGTTATTTTAATGAGCACAAAGTGATCGAGCACAGAGTATGGGTGTCTGTACTGGTATACAGTTTGGCAATACGCCCAAGGGTTCCGTTTTTGTCTTTTGAAGCACGGAACATGTTCAATTTAGAGGAAATTACTAAATTTCATACACGGGTAGAAAATTACCGAAATAGCACATAGGTTACTTTTTATCCCGAAATTTATACGAGAGTGTAGTCCCGGAGCGCAGCTATAACATTCGATAATGAGACTTCAAAAAAAAATTTTTGTCTCAAATATAGGTACTTATTTTTGTAATATCTTAATATATCCATTATATTATTTCTGGCAGTTACACATTAGTTAACCGAACCACAGATTGAGTCAACATGGCGATACATTTACAAAAAAACTAAACATACAGGTACTAGTATTTCATCAAGGCACATTTCATACCCTTATTTCCCCTAGGAATTCCTTATACCTACCAAAAAATCAGTATTGGTCAGACCACGTAAATATTTGTTGAGGCCAATCACTATTTGTCGCAAATACGGTCAGATATGCTGCTGTGGTGAAAGATATGGAACAACCTATTCTTTGGTTCATGGAACAACCAAAGAAAGAATAATGAAAGTGTATGCAAGAAGGAGTAAAATTGCTAGTTTCAAGTTACTTACTGAGTGACTGACAGACAACGCACAGCCAAAACTACTGGGCGTAGGAAGCTGAAATTTGGCATGTAGTGTAGGTGGAGTGTAGGGAAGCACCAAGTGAGGATTTACCGAAATTCTCTCGGGAACAAAGTCTCGGGCCCTTCTTATTTTGTATAAGCGGAAAGCCTCTCAAAAACATGACTCTCTAAACATGACGCTTACGTATTACTCTAATTTGTTTCACCGCAAATGGAGTGACTTCCAACGGCCCCGGTGGGACGGCCCCGGTGACGGGGCCGTTGGAAAAAAAATTTCCAACGGCCCCGGCGGGCCCGGATTTTGCCTTGACGGGGCCGTTGGAAAAAAAATTTTACCAACGGCCCCTGCGCAGCGTGTTTTTTAAATGGGACGTATAGCATAAAAAAATTAAAGCATACGCTCCGGTAGTGTTTAAAGAGGGGGAAAATTGTATATTATTTTGTAGACCTTAAATATGAAATGAAATTTTAAAAAGAGTTTGTATGTAACAATCAGTTAATAGTACGTTGTACTTGAAGCGGTGGTGGCCGAGTGGTTAAGGCACCCGCCTGTGACTGCAAAGTTCCCAAGTTCGAATCCAGCCCGTGCTACATGAGTTTGTATACCTAATCTGACTCATGTACCTATGTTAGTTTTCATCGACCACCACTTGCTTCCGGTGAAGGAAAACATCGTGAGGAAACCTGCACTCTGGTTGATGATTATCAGCTAGTGTGTGAAATGGAGAAGGCAATGGCAAACCACTCCATTAACATTGCCAAGAGAGTCGTTGTGTGTGTTTCATTCCATATAATGACCACGACCCTCAGTCATGAGGAAATACGACTAAAGAGAGAAACACTACCGGAGCGTATGCTATAATTTTTTTATGCTATCCGTCCCATTTAAAAAACACGCCGGGGCCGTTGGTAAAAAAAAATTTCCAACGGCCCCGTCAAAGCAAAATCCGGGCCCGCCGGGGCAGTTGGAAATTTTTTTTCCAACGGCCCCGTCACCGGGGCCGTCCCGCCGGGGCCGTTGAAAGTCACTCCGCAAATGCAGTCGCGAAGGTAAGTACTCGTAATATGCAAGAAAAGCAATCCAATCCTATGTGCATGCTGTTGCATTTGCAGTCACGTGTGCGCCATTATGATCACCCGGCGAAAGCTGTGTTGTGGTTACATACAATAATAGGTCTTTGCTAAATCCTTTATTACGCAAAATCCTCGTATCTACACAGTATCAATTGCAATATTTTATAAGTATTGTAATTGGTCAATCGTACGATTATTGATGACTAGCTTTTGCCCGCGGCTTTGCCCGCGTGAATTTCTCACGTGAACAGTGCTTTTTCCCTGGATGAAAGGTACCCTGTGTCCTTCTCCGTACTTCAAATTATGTATTATGCAAAATTTCAGAAATATTGGTTCAGTAGATAAAGCGTGAAGAGGTAACAAACAAATAAAATAAACCCACTTTCGCATTTATAATATTAGTAAAGATGGGGTGGCCGAGTGGTAGGGCGCCTGCCTGTGGCCGCAAAGGTCCCAGGTTCAAATCCTGCCCGTGCTATATGAGTTTGTATACCAATCTGGCTCACAACCTATGTTAATTTTCATCGACCACCACTTTCTTCAGGTGAAGGAAAACATCGTTAGGAAAATTGCACTCTAGTTGATGATTATCAGCTAGAGTGTGAAATGGAGAAGGCAATAAAGTCAAAGTCAAAGTAGAAATACGACTAAAGAGAGACGTTTATAGATCTTTAAAATGAGAAGGTATACATAAATTTAATAAAATATGTCTACACGAAATACCCCTAAGCCTCCTGAATACACCGATGCCAAAATTAAATTTTCATCTATGCAAAGGTTGGAATCTAAAATGAAAATCTCCATATTAAAGTTAGGTAAACAGCGGGGTTCATTTATTCGGGGCGTGAGGGCCTCGGAAATTGCCTCCTTATTATTGGATGTCATAAATCATAGCACCTAGGGCGTTATATATAAAAACATCCTGTACATCTTCCAAATGGGATGTAGTTTGTTATTTCGATAATATTTTATGGCTATTCGTTGCGCTTTTATGGTTTTGGTGATATTTTTTTTTATTTGTAGCTTTTTGACATTGGTTGGCATGTTCTTCTTCTTAGCGTGACGACTCGGAGCGGCGGGTCAAATTTGTGATGACCAATATGACGCCACAGATACAGCATTATTTGTTGCGTCATATTGGTCTTTAAGCGTACAGTTAGTAGGGCACGCTGGGCAAGACAATAGTGTACCATAGTTTGGGTAGAGGCACCACACAAACATGCTGTTTCCGAGCTATATCCCCACTTGGACATATTTTCTTTGCTTCGGCCGACTTGTGTCCGGAGTCTGTTTATAGACTTCTATGTCGGCCATGGTAGACCAGATCCGATAGCGGGTTGGGTGACGCTGCGGGATATCTCTCCAACCATGATGAATGAAGCGGTGGTGGCCGAGTGGTAGAGCCTGTGGCCGCAAAGGTACCAGGTTCGTTGGCATGTTGGGCGACCACGACTGTTTAATGAATTTATTTCGTCATTTCTTCTCACAGAAGTGGTCGTTTCGAATCGATCGTTTCGAAGTGCTAGTAGTTTGTAGCTTTGAGATCTATGACAACAATATATTTATGTAATTAGTTCTTAGCGTGAAAACGTGTCTGTGAAGTCCAAGTTTCAATTCGTTGACTCGTTTGTGTGTGTGTGTGTGACTTGTTTTTACAACGTTATTATTCCCGTGCTTTTTTTATTATCAAATTTCTAATCAAATGATGTATTTACTTGTGGTTCCGAAAAAAGTTTTTTGAAAGTTGTGTTAATTTCTCCAAAATAAAACTGTACAGTGAAGAATAAAAACCTAGAAACTAATTATCTATAATATAAACTAAATGAACCTAAAATAAAAACTTTAACTCAACTATAAATAAACTAAATATAACGAAAATTAAATATTTACAAAAACAGGAGATAACATGCCCAGAAGGCTGACAGCATTGCCACGTTGGATGTCAATGCTTAATCTAAATTTAAAATCTATTTAATTTTAA
Source organism: Ephestia elutella (assembly GCA_018467065.1). Classification (NCBI taxonomy): domain Eukaryota; kingdom Metazoa; phylum Arthropoda; class Insecta; order Lepidoptera; family Pyralidae; genus Ephestia; species Ephestia elutella. The sequence continues at coordinate 4,512,290 of CM031576.1, read as the reverse complement.
TCAATACAATTATCAAAAGCTATGATAACATCATGGTGTATACTGTACTAGCTGTTGCCCGCGGCTTCGCCCGCGTGAGTTTCGCTTATATGAAAAGTCTTTTTGTGATCCAAACTGTTTCAGATGTTTCGGATCTTCAATTTTTATACATCAGCAGAAAATGCTCATCAGGTTGAACGACTTTTGTAAAGGCACCATTTCCATATTTCTTATAGTTTAGCTGTTCTGCAATGGTTCTTCATCAGGTGTTTTAAAATCAATTATAGCCTATATATTGCCCAGGCTTAATAGCTATATAACAAAAAAAGTTTTATTCAAATCCGTCCAGTAGTTTTTACGTGAAACGCGTGCATACATACAGACAGACAGACAAGAAATTCCAAAAATGTTTTCAATCGACTTCCCAAAAAAGGAGGAGGTTATATGTTTCGTTGTATGTATGTTTTTTTTTATGTATGTTCGCCGATTTCTCCGCCAATTGTGGACTGTTTTCCAAAATTGTTTTTTTATTCGAAAGGGTTTATTTCCAAGTTGGTCCCATTTTAACCACGTCCGAATCTGTTCGGTAATTTTAAAGATACTAACTACTAATAAAAAAAACTACTAATAATAAAAATATCAACATTGCATTATAGAGTAAAAGCCCGCGACAGCATGCCCTTACTTATTTTATTAAAACTCAAGATTTTCTTTGTATGTGCCCAACATAGGAATAGCGATTAGCGACTATAAAAGTTGGATCATGATTACTTAGGCAGATAATTTGTAGCAATAGCATATAAAGTGGTAGCACAATTTCCTCAAAGTAAAGTTTTTTAAAGATTTTATTCCGAATAATATTAGAAATCACGCCATCCATTACCAGGCAATTGGTGCAGATATAAACCCCTGCCAGACATTGTTACTTTACTAAATTATAGTTATATTTGTTTTATTAAAAAAGCTTAATTTAATATTACTTTGGGAGGCCCCAAGGGTGCTTTTTATACCTATAAACATCATCCTTGCTAGCCATATTACCTACATAGACAACTAAGATCCAAACTTCATACCTAGTCGCTCATATTTTTACCCGTATATACCACGTAGAGAAACATTCCGCATTTTTTAAAAAAGGAGGGTTTGGTCGTCGCGGGCTCTTGGTCTATTTATGTGCCAAAAATAATGACAATTTGACATGTTCTGACATTTCAAATCAGACTGACATAAAAAGTTTCGAATTCTTAATTCTTTATTTTCGGCCAGAAGAAAAGTTTAAGTTTTTATTAAAGAAAATAAGTGTAGAAGCACTAAAAACGATAAAATAAAACTTTTTTTCCAAAAAAAATGAACCGACTTCCATCATAAAACTTAAAATCATGAAATAACAATAAAGAAAAATGTATTGGCATTCTATCTACTGAATGAGGTGAAGTCGGTGCCGAAAAAATTAAATAATCTAAATATACATTAGAATCGTGCATACATATATATATAAAATGCCTAGCTAAACAATTACATAACATTCTTACTCCTGCACTTGGCACCGACTTCACCTCATTCAGTAGGTAGAATGCCAATACATTTTTCTTTATTGTTATTTCATGATTTTAAGTTTTATGATGGAAGTCGGTTCATTTTTTTTGGAAAAAAAGTTTTTTTGCTTTCTATTGTTCTTTTTAAGTATCCCTCTATCCATTTTAGTCAAAAATACTAAATGTACAGACAAAATATTTTTACTGTTTTATTATATGTATAGATAAGCGGTTATTTTAAATACATTTTCTATATGCTTAATGCATAATATCACTGATTCTATTAATTCAACCGTTATCAGGATAAATTCCTCCCTATGGGCCTTTATTTTATAATTTGACAGTCTGAGAGCTAATGGACCTCCGTTCAACGTGTAACAAATGGCCCCGGCATCAATGGAACAAATCGTTTGGTGCTTTATTTGTTGCAGATTAGATAGAACATTAGAAATTGGGCCGAGTGTGGTGTGACGACACACTCTCTCATTTTTGAGAGATTCCATAACAGTGCAAATCAAATTAAGAAATAACAGAATTTAGTGAAATAGTTTCTGACAAGTTCCTTCCGCCTTTCGCTACCATCAGGGCGGATGTCGATTTGTTGCAACACCCCCCACCCCTCCCTCCAGCATGCATAGTCCGAGATTGCCCATGTGCCCCCCAGAAAAAAATCCTGGATCCGCCCTTGGCTGTGTAACGCATTTGAAAACGAAATTGTTTGGAGAAGCTAAACGGTTAGTCGGCGAATTAGGACACCGTATAGCCGACAAGAACGGTGACTCCCGCTCCGGGTCGTATCTGATGCAAAGGATGGCCATCGCCATCCAGCGTGGCAATGCCGCCAGCGTACTGGGCACCTTTGCACCAGATTTTACCCTAAGGGGCAATTGATTTTGTATAGTTTATTTAGTGATTGACTATTCTGTATCTTTATCACGATTTTTTTATGTATATTGACTTGTTGTAAATTAATTTGTTTGATATATTTAAAACATCAAAGATAAAAGGGGCAAATGACCACAGCCATGAACTACTCTGAGGCAGAACCATGAATCTCTTCTCTCTTTCTCCTTCCGTCTCTCTCTCTCGGCATCCTACCAGAGTTGTAGTTATTCCACCCATAAAGTTAGAAGTTTTTTTTAATAGATGTTTTTATGTCTATGAATCCAACTCGGCTGGGCAGCGTTCAGGAAGCTTCGCGATATATTCTCGTCCAAAATACCGCAGTGTCTCAAGACTAAGGTCTTTGACCAGTGTGTGTTGCCAGTAATGACATACGGAACAGAGACGTGGTCGCTTACTATGGGCCTCATAAGAAGGCTCAAGGTCACCCAAAGGGCGATGGAGCGCGCTATGCTCGGAGTTTCCCTGCGTGATCGAATCAGAAATGAGGAGATCCGTAGGAGAACGAAAGTAACCGACATAGCCCGCAGAATCGCCAAACTTAAGTGGCAGTGGGCGGGGCACATAGCTCGCAGAACAGATAGCCGTTGGGGAAGAAAAGTTCTCGAGTGGCGACCACGAACCGGAAAATGTAGTGTTGGCAGGCCTCCCACTCGGTGGACCGACGACCTGGTGAAGGTCGCGGGTTGCGCATGGATGCGGGCAGCGCAGGACCGGTCGTTGTGGAAATCCTTGGGGGAGGCCTTTGTCCAGCAGTGGACGTCTTTCGGCTGAGAGAGAGAGATGTCTATGTTACCACACAGTTACCACCCGATAGCAATGTCTCCGCACGTTTCATTGGCTCATGCGCAAAATGTCGCTTTCGCGAAATGTCCCCTAGTCGCAAAAGGCCTCTTTCGCAGAATGTCGCTTTCGCAAAATGTCTCTTTCGCAAAATCCCTCTTTCGCATAATGTCTCTTTCGCAAAATGTCACATTCTGCGAAAGAGACCTTTTGCGACTAGGGGACATTTCGCGAAAGCGACATTTTGCGCTTGAGCCGTTTCATTTATAGATAGACAATTTATTTGCAAGGACTTTATCTAAGCAAGTATTGTTTGTGAATACGGGTGTAAAGGTTCTACCAATAGTTGCGTGAATATTTTAATACAGTAAATCCTTTTTGGGTCTCTTTTATCCTTTATCGTATTCAATAAAAAATACAATATGACTACAATTGCATTGAAATTGGGACACGGGGTAATAGAATGTAAACAATTGACGAGATGTGATATAAATTTAAATACTCTCTTTTACTTAACTATTATAGTATTTAATCAAATATGGCTTGGGTACATTTTCTGCATTATATCGCATACGTTTTTTCATTTGAATGATAATAGTTAAATACCTAACAAAAGTCATGCAACTTAATGAAAAGAAAGAAAAAAACAAGCAAAATAAAAAAAAAAGATGTTGACAAAACCCAATTAGGTGGGAAAACATAAAAAAAATTGCAGGTCTCCGACACGCCGCTAATAACTGCCATCAATCAAGTGTTGCTGTTTTTCAAAGAGCCGCCATTTTTGTTCCTACACAATTTGGAGGCAAAAATCTTTGACACAACTTATTTTCATAGCCAAGAGTTGGATTTTTTACCGCAACTAAAATCTTAATATTTTTGAAAAAAAATGATTACTTGATTGAAGCGGTGGTGGCAGAGTGGTAGGGCACGCGCCACCACTTGCTTCCGGTGAAGGAAAACATCGTGAGGAAACCTGCACTCTGGTTAATGATTATCAGCTAGTGTGTGAAGTGGAGAAGGCAATGGCAAACCACTCCATTAAAATTGCCATGAGAGTCGCTGTGTGTGTTTCACTCCATATAATGACCACGAGGAAATACATGAGGAAATACGACTAAAAAGAGAAAGAAAATCTTAATATTAAAAAAAAAAAAAATGATTACTGGCCATTGACTAGCAATCTAAAAAAGCTATATTGCGAAATATCCTATTGGCTGTCTTCGCCAAAACTTATGATAAGTTTTTAAACAAATATTTGTAGGTTATCTATCGTATACAAATATCTAATTTAAATTATATTTAATCTTTATTTACTACTTCTGTTACAAAATATCTTCAATTTCAAAGTACTCCATTAATTAACTTTCAGGCCAATTTTCACTTAGGCTGAATTAATTGGCAGGTAGCAATTATCTTATCCAAACACAAGGTTAAAGGCCCAGGTTCAAAGGATCGCCTCTTTCTCAACTTTCCAACTTCCAAAGCAAATTACTTTGAGTGGAAAAGTAGATAATTATAATGAATATTAAAGTCTTTAACGATATAACCCGCGGTTTCATGTAAGTACTCATTTAGAAAAGTGCTTAAGGGACCATTTTTTAAATAAGTACTTAAAAAGGGTACCGAAATTTGAGAGGATTATGCGAAAGTTTTTTATGTAATGCGGTTTAGTAGTTAATCCTATTATTACCAATGATAAAGAAAAGTATCAAAAAATACTATAAAAACCAGAAATATTAGACATATGATGTAAAACTTCAACGAATCATGTACTTACAATTTTTTTTTTTAATATCTTTGAGTGCATAGCATAAAACCCCAATATTTCGAAACAAATTGAAAACCTGAAAAATTATGAAAGCTTTCGGCATGTAACTGTCACTGGCAGCCGAGATTTTTCGTAAGCCAATGGAACGCTGGCCGTCAACACCACGACGACGACAGAAAAATAAAAAAAATAAATCCAACTATTTTCCAAATACAAACACTCGTTTTCCCGCGTTTTGCCATTCGGTCATTCGTTCTGATGTTTTATTTGTCGAATCGAATTAAATAAGGAAATCTTGTGGAAAAATTGTTTCGTGTTTGTGTGTGTTTTGTTTTGATTTATTTTTGAATAAAAGCCGTGTGAGTTAATCGAGATATACAGAGATATACGTTGTATTTCGATGTGTGAGTTGTAAAAAAAAAGTTCAGTGCTAATTTAGTAGTATTAATGTTTCTTCGGTGTGTATTTCAACATTCTATAATAGTTCGTTTGACGTCTATTCGATATGGACATTCTAATGTTACAGAAGCACATATTTTTGCTAGCCGATGACTTGACTAGATTTAAAAATAATATACTTATTTTCTTTGTGGTACCAAGAACTTAAAAAGAAAAAAACGAACCCATACAGTACAGGGCCTGTCAATACCCTTTTTCTCGGAATTACACAGAGGGGAGAATCTCATTATTACGTTTGAAAGATAAATTACGCTTCTAAGTCCACGTTATCAAAAGATACTTATCTATAATTCAATTTGAGTTTAATTGTGCTTTAAATTTTTTGCAAGTACCCGAAAAAAAATTTTTCAACTACAAATTATTTTTTTACAAACAGGCACGAGTGAAAAATTATATTTTGTATATTTTTTACTGCATGCTTTTCTAATCAATAATCATTTTCTAATCATTACAATATAGACAAAAAATAAATATATACATATATATATATATGTCGGCGCGGAGCTTTATCAAGTGCGCGTTGGCTGGGGCCCGCACAGGTGATGTGCATTCCTAAGCCATTGTTTATATTAACATCATTAAAGCTCGGTTGATATCGGCCGCAAGGAAGTTCTTTGTTCGTTTCATAGAAGCGGGGCGGTGTGAGATGTTTATATAAACACTGCCGAACGTAGCCGTGGGTCTGAGAAACTAAATTTGATGATTATGCATTGCTCATAGTTCTGAGATGAACGTCGCATAAGCAAGGCAGACTGATTCGAAATACAGTGGAGTCGGGACGTGTCACATACCCCGATCGTGTCGTGTGAACCTTAACTTGACCCACGGATTCGTTACCGTTTCATTTAGTTTAGCGAAATTTTAACTTAAATGATTAATGCAAATTATGAAGTGACCACAGACTATGTTCATTGTTCCTGATATAAAATTCTTATCATCTATTTCAATTGTGATTCATTAACTCGACTTGCGTGCGTGATTGTACCCACTGATTTGCCCACTGTATATTCATTGATGATGATGTCGATAATGACCCCTTCTGATGATTTTGAGCCTTTTCCGCTTCGACATCAGAAGCGGGATACGCGCCGCGAGTGCAGTTTTGATGAATTTCTGGTGCACCTATATGATGTGATGGTGAATACAAATTTGATGGTGATGGTGTGGTTCGCTGGATGTGGAGTAACGACGATAATTACGGTCAGTCGTTCCATTTTTATTTTGGTTTTGTTTGATTATGGGTGATATTATTGCAAATGTGTGTGATAAGCTATTGACATATTTTTTTCACCCTTGTAGAAATTGAGACTGGCCATGTACGGTTCTGTTTTTTTAGATGATTCCAAAATTTGTGTCAAATTGACATTGTAAATGGTTTGTTGATTTTTATTTATGAAAAGTAAAAACTTGTAAAGTCGTCAAGTTGAGGAAATTATAGTAATTCATTTAATGAATTCATCTCTATCATATTTCTGTTGACCGGTTTCTTAAAGGCAATTAGCTTATCGATACCTGCGTTAGATATGGACATTGTTTTATTTTTATTTGTTTGTGAATAACACGTCACAGTCATGTGGATTATAGTTTATTTTCATAAAGATGAAAGTTAATTACTTTCTTTTCTTAAGTTTTTATACTGGTGAAATTATCAACCAATCAATTATTTGATTGATTTGAATTATCTCTTTTAGTTTTGAGTTGGTTGATTGAACCGTGTACTCAAAAGCCACAGAATTTGAGTTTCTGTAGATTGATTACGTTTTAATAATAATTAAAAAAAAAAAAAAAAAACAATATACTGAGTGCACTAATTTTATCATACAAATTACAAACTATATCGCTGCTATATTGCTGCTGCTGTTGTTGTAAATATTTAATTTTTTTTTTTTGAATGAATGAATTACTTTTTATATCGCTGCGTAAGCGCGACTTAAAGTGGCGTGAGACGCGGATCGAGGGGACGACTGCCGCGCACTTGGCCCAACTTCGAAAGCTCATAAATTTATGATAAAAAAAGGGGTTGTTTAAAGTACTTATGTTATAACATGTTATCTGCAAACAAAATTTATTGTGGAACTGACTGCTATGTTTAAGTTGAACCGTGCGCGGATTAAGTATCCGTCCTTTATTATAAAATGTTGCAAGTTTGTAATTTGGAGCACTGACTTTGTACTTTAAGAAATTTAAATTTACGTGTTCATGTGATGGTTTTGGAATTTTTGTCAAGATTTTTATTTTCGTATAGTGAGTAACCCACACTGTGAGGCCTAGCACTATTTCATGACTTTTGATCATTTGTGGAATACTATCGAAAATTTGAGTTGAGGTAAATGAAGTAAAAGAATGTAATAAATCATTATTATTATTTCAATTTGATTGAATGGCAACGATGTTTTTTTAACTAGGTAGTTTATAAATTATTTTTAATTTATAGCGCCTTCCTTTGTTGAAACGTTGACAAGAACAGATTGCGTGCCAGTGATGAATTATTTTTTTTATTTTAGGTCATCATGGATTAGGCAATTTAACGATAACATAAATGACACCTGGCTTGTTTGTTTCAAGTGATACATCATCTGAGTTTTGTATTTAACGTGGATAATTAAACTGACAAATGGATAATTAAATTGACAAAAGTCGGAGTTATTTAACATCCTGTGTTTTCATGTAATTATGACATTATGCGTACCTATTATCATCTGAGTTTTGTATTTAACGTGGATAATTAAACTGACAAATGGATAATTAAATTGACAAAAGTCGGAGTTATTTAACATCCTGTGTTTTCGTGTAATCATGACATTATGCGTACCTATTTGAGATTTTAATTGACGTTCAGCGCTTATGGTTCTGCGTATTTTTGCGTACCTATTTTTTTTTATTATGTGTTTCTGACGATTTGCGAATAACATTTTGCGATGAAGTCTGCCAAGCTGGCAATATGCGTGCTTTTTGCGTATCATGCGTATAAAAATCTCATTTTATTTTGATGGTGTTTGATATAAGTTATCAATTTTTAAATGTGTTGTTAAAGCGTTGTTAAAGGTTACGATTGGGACATCCTCAAAAGTGAATACCTACTTTAAGATCATGCTGGCAATACGTCAGTCAGGCCGTTGTCGGCGGTTGTATTTGAAACGACCTGTACAATTATGATAGTGAATTAACCTAATTTCTTTGGTTTGTGGCTTGTTCTTGTTGTCAATCGTAGGCCAGATTCCTAATCTAGTTAAGCTGGCCAGAGGCTGCGCGGTGGCAATGAGTAACAGGTATACAGACATGGGAGTTTATTTGGACAGAATGTGAAAGTTTGTTTAGTTGAAGTGAAGACATTAAGTTTTGTGTGACGGTTGTCAAGTTTTGACATATTACTGATATAGCGATGTCACTTGTGAAGATATTTTACTCTGATATTATAATAGTATGAGGTTCAGCTATAACACACATAATTACTGCAATTCATTAATTACCTATGATTTATGATTATTAAAGTGATGTTGTTACAAGTCATTTATTTGCAGCCGATGCAAATGGATGTTGATGTATAGCTGATACACATGATTGTTGTTGTGCAGCCGATGCACATGTTTGTTGATGTGTAACCGATACACATGATTGATGTCGTGCAACCAATGCACATGTTTGTTGATGTGTAACCGATACACATGATTGATGTCGTGCAACCGATGCACATGTTTGTTGATGTGTAACTGATACACATGATTGATGTCGTGCAACCGATGCACATGTTTGTTGATGTGTAACCAATACACATGATTGATGTCGTGCAACCGATGCACATGTTTGTGGATGTGTAACCGAAACACATTTTTGATGTCGTGCAACCGATGCACATGTTTGTTGATGTGTAAGCGATACACATGATTGTTGTCGTGCAACCGATGCACATATTTGTTGATGTGTACACATGATTGTTGATATGCAGCCGATGCGCTTGCGTGTTGATGTGTAGCCGATACACATGGTTGTTGATTCGCAGCCGATGCACATGCGTGTTGATGTGTAGCTGATACACATGGTTGATGATGTGCAGTCGAAGCTCATGCGTGTTGATGTGTAGCTGATACACATGGTTGATGATGTGCAGCCGAAGCACATGCGTGTTGTTGTGTAGCCGATACACATAATTGTTGATGTGTAGTTGAGACACATGTTTTATGTTGTACAGCTGATACACTTGATTGACTAAGTGTAGTAGATACACTTATTGTTTGTAACAACAATACTATAGGTTATTGAACCTTGGCAATGGACATTATTTGGTGTTGAATTGTGGGAGATATCGTAATTATGTGTGTGACAATATTTAAATTATTTTCATAATATTTTCAAGCTAATTCTGATCTGTGTCCTCTAGAACGTTGAGGATTTGTTAATGCTAAGTTGTGCCGATGATACTGGAGACCTAATTGCTGGTTTAACTTAAGGGCAGGATAGCCGAGCGTGTAAAGTTATTTGGCACACGAGGACGTGTGACAGTCAGGATCGCCGTGTCGGCGCGGAGCTTTATCAAGTGCGCGTTGGCTGGGGCCCGCACAGGTGATGTGCATTCCTAAGCCATTGTTTATATTAACATCATTAAAGCTCGGTTGATATCGGCCGCAAGGAAGTTCTTTGTTCGTTTCATAGAAGCGGGGCGGTGTGAGATGTTTATATAAACACTGCCGAACGTAGCCGTGGGTCTGAGAAACTAAATTTGATGATTATGCATTGCTCATAGTTCTGAGATGAACGTCGCATAAGCAAGGCAGACTGATTCGAAATACAGTGGAGTCGGGACGTGTCACATACCCCGATCGTGTCGTGTGAACCTTAACTTGACCCACGGATTCGTTACCGTTTCATTTAGTTTAGCGAAATTTTAACTTAAATGATTAATGCAAATTATGAAGTGACCACAGACTATGTTCATTGTTCCTGATATAAAATTCTTATCATCTATTTCAATTGTGATTCATTAACTCGACTTGCGTGCGTGATTGTACCCACTGATTTGCCCACTGTATATTCATTGATGATGATGTCGATAATGACCCCTTCTGATGATTTTGAGCCTTTTCCGCTTCGACATATATAACTAGTTGAAGCCCACGGGGCTTCGCTGCCGTGGAAATTTCAGGACCACAAGTATACAGTATACTATTGCTGGTATTTTCTATCCATATAACTTTTATCAAAATATGTCTAATAGTTTTTGCGTGATTAAGTAACAAACATAAGTTCAAACTAGCATTCAAACTTTTCCTTTTATAATATATGTATGTACGTAGTAAATTTACGAATACCACAAATATATGACACAACTAATTTATAAATTAATTTCAATTCCCGCCAAATACCAACACGAATTCAGAGGAAGCTACGCTCAAGAGGTGAAGCACAAATCACGTACGGAACCTCCCACGTAATCGGTTTAATTTACTCATGTTGTGTAATTAATAGCTCCACTGTAATATCACTAGATGAGTGATATCACCCATACGTCATGGGTTAATTGGGGATAACCCATTCATACTCAGGCATTTGCGCCTCAATTCAGCTTTATTTGATTCTGAGTTAATTAAAGAGTTACTCCTGTGAATAAATCTTACACGCTTCGGTTGTTACCCTTTGAGATGTTCCATTCATCGCACTGGTATTTATAGCACCGATTTCACTAGCACCGTTTTTCGGGTCTTCAGTCATTTCGCACCATGAGCGATTCAAATCGCTAAGTACTATTTCTGAATGGGGCCAATCGCCCTATGTATCTTGTTTTTAAATCAAATACACGTGTATTTGATAAATTTATATTTGATCTACCCATCACAAGGATAAATTTACTTAGCTCTTGGTACAATTCTTGGAATACGTTTTAATTATTACCAGATGATACCTAAATATATATTTGTAGCCGTATATAATTAAACGATAACATATTTATAAGTTTATTTAAGTTTTTTTAGATTAGGTACTTTCAATGTATTTATTGGAAAAGGCAATCAATAAACGATTTAGTTATCGAGTGTCGCTCTATCGGCTCTACTGACCAGTTTCAAACTCATCAGCACCTACGGTGCTTTTGAAATTGGTGCAATTCAAGTAAGTGTTCTTAGTGGATAACCTACTTACTAATGAAGATATTGAAGCTAGAATTGACTACAATTTTAGACGCTTTTAAGTGGATAACCCAAATTTTCCGCTTTGCTTTAATGGTTGTGTTTATGTAAACAAAACTGCTTAGAAAATACCACTTCAGATTTAGAATTTAGCATAAAGTTTTGTGGGGAGTTTAGCGATAAACGCATACAATGTACAACAAAAACAGTGCAGGGAAGTTTGATAGCTCAGTGATGTTTGTATCAAATGTGAATAGATAGGTAGGTCACACAATCTACCTAAATATATATATAACTAGTTAAGGCCCGGGGCTTCGCTCCCGTGGTAATTTCAAGACCACAAGTATACCGGTATACTATTGCCGGTATTTTCTATCCATATAACAAATTACATCAAAATCCGTCTAGTAGCTTTTGCGTGATTGAGTAACAAACATAAGTTCAAACTAGCATTCAAACTTTCGCATTTATAATTTAGTAGGATAATTTTTCAGGAAGTCAGAATTAAAATTAAATAGGACATCAATCATCATATCGAAATTTCATTCCACGGATTAAATATTTATAAAAAAAAAACATTACTCAACAATTTTTAAAACGAGATATACCAAGAGATAAGTAATTTTGTATTTCCTAATCTCAGGAGCCATTATCATTAATCAACTGAAAGAGACGGATGAAAATAAGAAACAAAAGACAGAGAAAACCATATTTCGGGAAAAATCTTTGCCACAGGAGCATCAGCAATAACAAACGAATAGCTTATAAATATTAAAATATTGAAATCCGTTCCATTATGCAGTCAAAACTGGGAACAACAAAATATCCGGACATTGCTTGCTATGGGAAAAAAACATTAATTGTACAGAAGTTACCATTTGAATAAATGTGTGATGTGAAGTAATGCAATACATATACAAGGACACCTAATTTAGAATTTGATTTTTAATTTATAATGTTTATTTATAGGTAGTATTTAAGATAGTTTTAGTTCTTTTTTTTATTTTAATATAATTGTCATTAGCTATATTATTTTTTTGTAAACATTTGATTAAAATACATACATAGGTAGTTAATTCCTTTTTCCTGTGTGGCAGAGATTATGGATTTCCCCAGTTGCTATGGCCTTAACAGATATTTTTTTGCTTCCTCTGCACTTATTCTCATCATAGTACCAAACAAACAATTTTTCTTTCTTCCTTTTCTTTCAAAGTTGAGTTTTCAAATTGGTGCTTCGTTAAATTCACATTGAACAGATTTTCAAAATTTTTTCAACATAAATTAACCCTAAAATAAAGGTCTATGTCATAAGAAACATAAATATGTAACTAATATTCAAATTTTATAGCTCTTTTTATTTAACTAAAAAGATAGTGTTAAGTTTGTCACATTTTTTTTTATTTATATTTTTAGGTATTATAAATAAATAAATTAATGCATAAAAACTTCCTCTGTACTCTCTATAACTTGTTTTAAAGTGGTCTAAATCCGGTTAATACGAATGCAAATATATAAACACGGTTTTTTTTTCTGGACGATGTTCTCTAGAAAATTTGGTTCTAGAGAAAAGAGGGATATTGTAAATTTGTAAAATATTTCGAAAATTTAATATGTGAAAGTCCAAGAAAGTGTAGTAAAAAATTTAACGAGGGAAACAATTTTAAAACTTAATTACATATTAAAGTATTCATAATATAAATGCGTGAGTACCTACTGCCACACCTATGCAAATTCATTTTAACGCTGTCATTTAAAAGTGGTTGTAAATGAGTATCATTTGCAGATAACACCGATGGGCTTTCCGAAATGGCACCATTAAAGCCTTCGCGAGCTGTCCAATAAAAATACGCGTTTTAAGTTAAAATTACTTTCGGTTCTATCACTATGCCTGACTGAATGTAGGTCGGTACATTTTTGTGCAAAAATATTTCACAAAATTAACTGTTGTGTTCAAAAAACTAGGAATATTTAATTCATTGTTCGGTGAATTTACATGAAAATTACCAAATACATTTTATATTTTTTATTGGACGTATGTAAATTCAATAGAAAAATTAAAAAATGCGGAATATTGAAAATCATCTGATTTTTCGAGGATTATTCCATATTTTTTTCCTATCTTTTTTTATGCATACACTGCAATTGTAATTTGAGCTATTGGAATATTATAATCTTAACAATGTGAATGCAGAATTTCATATGAGATGAGTAGGTAAAACAATACAAAAACAAAAACAATACAATCTAACATTTCTAATATTAGTTAGCTAAGTTCAATATTAGAAACTTGGCATAAGTTTGATTATGTATCGATTACACTATCCAACTTTGGCTAAGTTTATATCATTGTATTTCGTGATTATTTTCGTAGTACATGATGATACGTGATGATACCTCTATCTCTCTCTTATTAAGTATAAATAACTCATTGCTATAATTCAAATTGGGGAGAAAATACATTGTTTGTATGTATGTATGTTGTACCGCGATAACTCTCGAACCGTTGATTTCGATGATATTAAGAATACGTGTAGCAACTATCCATAGAATTTTTAAGTTCGTTGTGCAACAAAATCGGTTTAACCGTTTTTAAGATGTACGCATATTTATGAAAATAAATTTCTCATTATTTTTAAATAATAATCGCGAAGTCTAAGTTCGCGGCGAACCACTAGTATTAAGTATGAAGTTTAACTTGAAGAGAAAAGCCTAAAAAGAGATGTGTTGGGGAGGATATGAAGGTATTGGGAGTGGATAAAACCATGGCTAAGGATAGAAAATTTTGGAGACAAAGGACATTTTGCGCCGACCCCAGATGATGGGATAAGGTAAGGCAGATGATGATTATAAATAAGTATTTGTTCTAACGCGCTTATCGCGCGATTCGAAAGATTGTTTGTTTCGACGATAGCTACATTTATGAGGAAGGCTATATTTTATTCATTTTAAAACTTTATTGCACAAATTAGAAAAGTTATGTACAAACGGCTATAGGCTATACCTACTTCTCTTCTTCTTTTAGTGCCGCTTCTCAACGAAAATTGGCGACCATCATGGCTATCCGAACTTTTGAAGCTGCTGCGGGAAAGAGAGTTGGGGTACTCGAGTGAAACCAGTCTATTAGATTGGGGTATTCGAGTGAAACCAGTCTCTTAGATTGGGGTACTCGAGTGAAACCAGTCTCTTAGATTGGGGTACTCGAGTGAAACCAGTCTCTTAGATTCTTCAGCCAAGAGGTTTTTCTCCTTCCAGGTTTACATTTGCCCTGGATATACAGACCCCTGGATATCCCGAATTTCCCACGGGAGCATAGCCGTGTGGCACAATTAGAATAGATTAAGTTTATTTGAATTGTCACAGACACTAAAACTAATAAACAAAGGCTAAAACTAATTAAAAATACCACAATATTACAATTTAGAGGTAATATAAAACTTTTACTATGCAATATAGTCTGCTTTTAAAGCGTATCTTAAATTAGCCAACAATCTAAATTATCCTCAGAGATTTTACAATAATACTTAAGATTCAAAAATAAAAGGAATTTCGAAGAGAAAGGTTTTACTATCAGCTATATAAATGAGGTAATTACATTCAAAGTTGGTTTTGCTGGTCCTTCGACAGACACTTAACGTTTTTCCGTTGTAATCACAATAAAATGGCGGCATAAACCACAATGGTTCCACATAGACATGTAAATTAAAGCACTTTAATTAGCTCACTGAATAAATTTCAAGGTAATGTGAATCGTTATTGCCTCTAACCCTTTTTGGAGGTTTATGCTTGTTGTGTCCTCTTCTTTATTTCTTATTGAGTGTGTTATTACTAATACTGGTGTCAGATTTTATTCAAGTCGCCTAAAGCCATGTGACATGACTTTTACGACTACCGCCATCTAGTGGCAGTAGCCGTATATACACTAGTTAACTAAACAGTCACCAATATGCAGATTTCCTCACGATGTTTTCCTTCATCGGAAGCAGGTGGTGGTCTATGAGAAAACTACCATACAGGAGTCAGATTGGTCTACAAACTCATGTGACACAGGTAAGATTTGAACCCGGGTCCTACCCAACCTCAGGCGGGTGTCATTCCCACAACATCTAAATCAAAAACTCTATATTAAATCTTATGTACCATGTTATAGCAAATAAATATTTATATTTCTTGGCCACCACCGCTTCTTGTTATTCACGTTGTGTCCACTGAAAGCCGTCAATGAAGAGTATACTAGAAAACATATGAAATCACTAGCGACCTCTCGGAGTTCGCTACCATGGGAATTTCAGAATAAAACTACTCTATGGTATTTCAGAAGTAAATTCATTCCTGTAAAATGTCAAGTGTCAGTAGGAAGGTTGCTAGTAAAGCAACCTTCCTACTGGTAAAAGTATTCATGAATATGAGCAACTTTTTGTATGAGACTGACTCTGAAATCTCAATAAAATCACTGTTTCATATTATTTTACAATACCTACTCACCTAAAAGGTATAAAGAACAGCTCATTTTTTTTGAGAATCGGATTTATCTAGATGTGTCTACATGTCGGCTGAAATAAGATTGGAACCTACACCATGTCGGACATAAGCCAAGCCTAAAGCTGATTGAGCCACACTACTTCATAATTAGATTCTTACTCTCACTGGATCGAAGATATCGGAACTAAACAGAACTTTCCAGAATGAACAAGCAGGTTGCTTTTATGATGGCATGATAATAACGTGGCCCATACAAACATATACTTATTAATTAGTATACAGAGCAACCAAATAGCTAACATGGTCCTCGGAGCCAGGTGCTGGTAATTGATGATACATCAGGTAATGTGGTTGTAGTTTAAAAAAGGCAAGTAAGTCATTCTTAGGTTCCAAGCGTGACAAAGTATAGCTACGGTCTCGCGCACGAGGCGCGGCACGCGGCGCGGTGCGGTTTGTCAACGGTGGATTTTTTTTTTAATTTGGTGGTTTGACACCAAATAAAAAAAATACTATGATTTATTTTATTATTTTATTTATCCAAGAACTAGTTTTGTGATCGATATAATAATATTATTTAATCCTACTATTTTACTAATCCTACTATATCCTACAATAATCCTACTAATATTCTAATGCAAAAGTTTGGATAAAAGTTTGTGAATTTGTGAGTATGTGAGGATGTTTGTTACTCAATCACGTAAAGTCTACTGGACGGATTTCGATGAAATTTGGTACAAGGATAGAAAAATACCGGGAATAGTACATAGTGTACTTTTTATCCCGAAATTCCCACGAAACCCCGGGGTGCGGCAAATATAATATTATTATTTGTTTCTTGTATCGGAGGCCAAGATCCTCTTTAGGTCTTCGAGCAATCGAAGTAAGTAATATATATTATAAAAATCAATCGAAAGAAATCAAATTGAAACGAATATTTATCATCTTTGTGAAGTTCGTCGGTAAAGTCGTACGTAGAGTCGGGGACGTAAGAAAAGCATTACTGGAGGGAATTTCTTTTCAACTACACATTTGATGCGGCTGCATCGCAGGAGCCTTTTGAATCACGCAGGCTTTATAACCACCGCATTCATACGCTAAATACAGGTGCGACTGCGTCTCCCAGCTCAGTACAGGCAAGAACATACCTAACCACTCGAATACATTGCAAACTCGCTGCTATTACCAACGCATAAAGGTCATGCGGAGACTTGACATGCAGTTCGCTGGGATTTTACAAATGTGTCAAAGAAAGCCGCACTATTTAGCATAGGTACCTATTTCAATTAAACTAGTCGTTCGCTGCGAATGTAGACCTCGCGACTATTAAAATACAATATTTATTTTCACAAAAAATTAAATATCTCAAACGGCTGGACCGATCTTGATGCCCAACGAACTTGAAAATTCTATTAACCATCCCTACATATATTCCAACTTTCATCAAAATCGGAACAACGGTTCGAGAGTTATCGCGGAACAAACATAAATAAATAAATAAATAAATAAATATATACGGACAAATCACACAGATTGAGTTAGCCCCAAAGTAAGTTCGAGACTTGTGTTATGGGATACTAACTCAACGATACTATATTTTATGACAAATACATATATAGATAAACATCCAAGACCCAGGCCAATCTGAAAAAGATCATTTTCCATCTTGACCTGACCGGGGATCGAACCGGGACCTCCGGTGTGGCAGTCTGGCGTGATAACCGTTAGGCCACGGAGGTCGTCAAAACATACATACATACATACATACATACAAACAATGTGTTTTTCGCTCCAACTTGAATTATAGCCCTCGCTCGCTTCGCTCGCTCGGTCAAAAAGTGTAAGCTTTTTGTGGTTATTTTAAATGCTTTCCTTTGCAAGTACCTTAACTCTATAACGATAGAGATATACGGTTAGTGGTTACTTACATACACAGGGCAAAAGATAGAATACTTTTATTACTCAATCTAACAAGATACAATAAAGTAGTGATACAGTCCGGAGCAGATTTTTTTTATAACATAGGGCGGCAAACGAGCAAGCGGGTCACCTGATGGTAAGCAATCACCGCTGCCCATGGACTACTGCATATCGTGAGATAAAACTGACTTACCATACTGAATTCTATTTCAAAAATGTCAGGTTTATGTGCGCCGACGGTACATGAAAAAGGTGTTGCTTTAAATATACTCACCTTTATCTTAAGCAAAACGACTGGCAACAACATCTACTATATTATCTTTCGGTAAGTTTTGACTCTGTACAAAGGAAACTCTGTCCGCACTGTGCAACAAATTTGTCTCAATAACGATGTTAATAACTTTCGCCCACAGTGTTGTCCGACCGAGCGAGAGTTGAGCAAGACTCAACTCACATGCTCAACTTTGCTGAGCCCGTAAACTTGGAGTTATTCAAGTAAATGGAAGTGACGTTAGAGTTGATACTGCAAAATCTGAGATAGAGACCGTATAGTATTGGAAAACTGGGGCTTTCCATAAACTGTTAGGCTATAAAAGTCGGGGTCAGACCACAGATATGGCAAAGAAATGTCATCAAAGGCATACAAAAACAAGTGTACAAATACAGCAATTCATATTCGAACGAAAACTCGATTTGAAATTGAATTTTGAGTGTGTAGCGCAGTAAATAGAGCGAACCTTCCCTAGGGGTTAATTACGTGCGGTCCAGTAACTCATTTTTTTTTATATTATTGTTTAGGATGGTTGTAAGTATTTAAAATAAATATGGCACAATTGAATAGCTTTTGCACTCACCGCCAAATTGGAAAAATAGAAAAAAAAATCACCACTTTGTTCGGTTTTTCGCTTATATTTTCTTTTAAGTGCATTTTCGCTAGAAAAGTGTTCTACACAATGTTGTAGAAAATTAAATTTGCCGTTATTTACATTTTACATTTTGTTTCTAGGATTGACAGTTTCCAAGAAAAAAAAAATCCTTTGCCTTAAAAAAATCTAATTTTTCAAACATTCGTCAATCTTTTTTAATTTAGAACGATGTAATCCAGTCATGACCTATTCTAGGAGAAAAAGTAGCAGAACAAACATCGTAGGAAATTTAATTACCTGCAAAACGCAATTGCATATTTCTTAACCAACCCTGCAAGGTGGAGAGTAAAACTAAATGATAAAACAACGGAAATTGTTTTTTGCTATAATATTTTACTTTTTACTAACTGAACCTCGCTCCCATGGAAATTTCGGGATATAAAGTACCTTATGTGCTAGTCCTGATATTTTTCTACTAGTATACCAAATTTAATCGAAATCCGTCTAGTAGATTTTGTGTGATTAAGCAACAAATATCACATCCAAACTTTCCCATTTACAGTGTGATTCATTGCAGGTGAGTAACCGGTACCTGGTCGGGACACTGTAAAAGTGTCTGTGGACATTATCAAATACAGATATTAGATAATATTTGCTTCATCAGCAATAAAAATTGGGAAAGAAACCCGATTTTAAAATGAAAAAGTTTGGATGTGATATTTCTTGCTCAATCATAAAAAATCTACTGGACGGATTTCGATAAAATTTGGTATGCTAGTAGAAAAATATCAGGGCTAGCACATAAGGTACTTTTTATCCCAATATTCCTATGGGAATAAAGCCCCCGGGTGCAGCTAGTAGACAATAAAATATGATAGCAAAAACGTAATATTTTAACTTTTACTTTTACTCGCTACTCCGTAGGGTTGGTTAAAAAAAATTACATGTGTTTTGTAGGTAATTAAATTTCCTTCAAATTTTATTCCAATATATATTTTCCTAGAGGAGGCCATAATTGAATTACAGCGCTCTGAAGTAAAAAGTTTGACAAATTTCCAAATGCGATCAAAAATGCGATTTTTTTTAAAGTGCACATCTCCATAACTATTAGTCCTAGAAACAAAATATAAAATGTACATTAAAGGAAATTTATTTTTACAACATTGTGTAGAACTCTAATGTAGCTAAAATGCTTCTAAACGAAGGTGAGAGCGCAAATCTGAATAAAGTGGCAATTTTTTTTTGTTTTTCCAACATATGGCGGGCGTGGAAGGGGGGAAAAATTGTGCCTCTTGCATTTTAAACACTTAATAACCATCCTAAATAACATATCAAAAATTCAGAACTATTGAACCATTTGTAAGTAAACCCTACCCTTAGCTCTATTTTGGTCTTTATTCAATGAACTATGGACGGATTTGTATTAAATTAGGTATACTAGTAGAAAAATACCAGAAATAGTACATAGGTTACTTTATATCCTGAAATTCCCACGGGAGCGAAGACCCGAGGCGCAGTTAGCAGAAAATAAAATATTATAACAAAAAAAGCAATATTCCGTAGTATTGATATTGAGTTTTACTCCCCATTCTGCAGGGTTGGTTAAGAAAAATGCAAATGCGTTTTGTAGGTAATTAAATTCCCTACAAATTTTGTTCCAATACTTATTCTCCTAAAATATGCCATAACTAGATTACAGCGTTCTGAAGTGAAAAGTTTGACAAATTTCAGTAAAAGAAGATTTTTTTAATTTTTTTTATAAGCACACATCTCGGTAACTATCAGTCCTAGATACAAAATGTAAAATGTAAATAATAGGAAATTTAATTATCTACAAGATTTTGTAGAACACTTTCCTAACAAAAATGCATCTAAACGAAAATATGAACCTAAATCTGAAGAAAGTTTTTTTTTTTTAGTTTTCTTAAGATTACTACGAACGCGGATACTTGGCAATTGTGCCCTTTTTATTTTGAATACTCACAATAATCCTACACAACATTTCAAAAAATTCACAATTACTGGACCGTTTGTAATTTGATTCTCGTCTATTTACTGCGCTAGTGTGATGAGTAGATATTCCAACGCATATATTTACCAACTTCGAGGAAGTACGTATTAACACAGTTTATTTGTTAAAGTTGTCAAAAATTATATAAGTACATCCTAACTAGTCTTAACATCCTAACTATAAATTATATACATGCGAAAGTGAGTTTGTTTGTTTGTTTATTTGTTTGTTTGTTTGTTACCTTTTCACGCTTTATCTACTAAAAAACCAATCTTCTTGAAATTTTGCATACACATAGTTGGAAGTACGGAGAAGGACATAGGGTACCTTTCATCCCGGGAAAAAGCACTGTTCCCGTGGGAAATTCACGCGGGCGAAGCTGCGGGTGAAAGCTAGTTCTTTATATGTATGGGGACACAAAAGAGATGACAATATGGAATTTCGACTGTCGTCTCGAATTACTTAAAAAAATTAGGTAGTTTGTAGTTTTTCAATTGGATCTTTAAAAAAAATATATTCAATTCAATTTCAATTCAATTCAATTCAATTTATTCATAAAACAATATAAATTGTATGCGAATTACATTAATACACCCAATGACATTCCAATTACACCACAAATTATATATGTAAATACTAGCTGCTGCCCGCGGCTTCGCCCGCGTGAGTTTCCTTAGATGAAAAAATCTTTTTGTGTTCCAAACTGTAGTAACCTAAACTCCAGTACTCAAAATTTCAGCTATTTGGTTATCCCGTATCCCGCGGGAATGAATATATTAGGTACTCGTAGTACAGTCGCGGTGTTAAAATGAATCAAAAGTGATATTTAATTCAATAAACGATCTTCGTCTGCTCGTTATCTACAATTTCCACCACTCCCACCCCGAGTCCCTCTTTATCCTATCCCGTGTCCTGTCTATTTATACGTCAGTAGAAAATGCTCATCAGGTTGAACGACTTTTGCTAAGGCCCTATTTCCATTTTTTATAGAGTAGCTGGTCTCTTGGAGTTCTTCATCAGATGTTGCATAAACTTAAATTTTTATACGTCAGCAGAAAATGGTCATCATGTTAAATGACTTTTGCTAAGGCGCCATTTCCATATATGTAATAGTGTAGCTGGTCCCTTGGAATTCTTCATCAGATGATCCTGATCTTCGATTTTTATACGTCAACAGAAAATGCTCGTCAGATTGATAAACTTTTCCAAAGGTACCATTTCCATATTTCTTATAGTTTAGCTGTTCTGTTAAGGTTCTTCATCAGGTGTTCCAGTTTTCAAAATCACTTATAGCCTATATGTTGCCCTGGCTTAATAGCTATACAACAAAAAAAGTTTCATTCAAATCCGTCCAGCAGATATTGCGTGAAACGCGTACATACATATACAGACGGACAGACAGACAGGCAGACAGACAGACAGACAAAAAATTCCAAAAAAAATGTTTTTGCTTTCTGTTATTCTTTAATAGTGTCCCTCTATCTATTTCAGTCAAAAATACTAAATGTACTGTACAGACAAAAATATCTTTAGGTACTGTTTTTTTATTATTATACCCACGACCCCTTTATGCTGTTAAATAAGCGCGAAGTAGAAATCACGAAAATTGCGCAGCGCCATCTATTGAAAATATTGAGAAATAATTTCAGCTTACATTTCTCATTTTATCG
Source organism: Ephestia elutella (assembly GCA_018467065.1). NCBI lineage: Eukaryota > Metazoa > Arthropoda > Insecta > Lepidoptera > Pyralidae > Ephestia > Ephestia elutella. The sequence continues at coordinate 4,489,801 of CM031576.1, read as the reverse complement.
ACGCCATCTATTGGATATTTTTCTTGGCACAATCAGTAGATGACCGGAAATAAATTTGCAAATGAATTTATTCGTTTCTTTTCACAATTAAAAAAAAAGTAAGAAATTAATTCTAGAAAACAAATAAAAAACGAAAACAGAAAATTATTGTTAGTGGCAGGATTCGATCCAGCTACTTCCAGCTACTTTCTTGAAATATTTCTTTACTAAAATATTTAAAAAAATATAGAATTCTAAAAAACTAATACAAAACGCAAAAAAGATGGAAAAAAAAAGTCACGTCTGGCAGGATTCGAACCCTGTACTTAAAATAATAATCCGCGGCCTATACCGATAAGCCAACATGCATTGCTTGTAACTGGCGAAATTTCAATTGGGATTTGTCTAATGGTACGCAAATTCCACCCCTTTTTTGAACTGTAAGGGTTGAAATTGTGAACAACCCTTTCTTATGTGGGCAGTATATTATTATATAATGAAGACACTAACCAAATTTCACGTTTATAGCTTTTATAGTTTCGGTTTTGTGATGATAATAGTTTACCTCCCTTTTTTACCCCTTTAGAGGTTGAATTTCAAAAAACGCTGAAACACGCCATTGGTTATTTTTTTTGAGAAGCATTCTTGCCAAGTTTCAAGTAAATCAGTGAAGATTTAAATTTTTTTTTCATACAAACTTTGCCCTCAATTTTAACCCCCTTAGGGGTCTTATTTTGAAAAATCCTTTCTTATCTGTACACTACGTATTAACATAAAACTTCGGTCCAAATTTCAAGTTTATAGCTTTTATGGTTTAGGCTGGGCGTTGATTTATCAGACACCCTATAGATAGAAGATATGTACCTTATAATAGATAAAAATGAAATTCCATAATAATATCATTATAAAGTTAGGTAAATACGACTAGGTATCGTGTCTAATACAATAATAATTGGACTAAGTTCTTGTTGTTCGCAATTAATAGTTCCATATCGCTCTAACTTCTATAAAGGCGAAGATCATGGAAAGTACAGAAACAACTCATGTAAACTCCGTTTTTTCTTACTTGTTAGGATTATGTAAACAATTTTCACAGTACTTTTAGTTTGTTCAAAATAAATCAAATATTAGTTCAAACCTAAACATTCTAAAATAAAATATTTAAACCACAAAAATAAATTCCTAAAAAGTCTATTTTAATTTATATTGTGGTAAAAATCATAAAAAGATTAGTATAGTACTTGCGCTCTCTGGTGTTTTTCTCCAAAGGACCTAGGGGTTAGAATTGCTTTGTGGATTATTTCTGCATTTACCTATTTAATACAATACTTATGAATTATATTTTATTAAAAATTTGGTAAGTGGTTTTCCCTGTGAAAGAAAGAACGATGAGAATAAATTGCACATTCGTTTCTTCCATTAAATACGTACGTAAATTATTATTAGTAGTTATTTAAATGTATTTTTTATTTTATTTTAGCGGTTAATAAATAAAATTGGAAATGTATTTTAAGTTAGACCTTCAGCAATAAATATCAAATCTCATTCCCATGTCTCATTCAATGTTTTTACGTGACAGATAAAAATTCTAAAAAATATTTTGGTATCCGGTGGCCATATAAAATCCTACACACAATCCAGTTACAGTTTTATTAATACCTATTACATACCTGATATATATAGATAATAATTTATTTTCCAGTTCCGACTTTATTTCCATACAACATTATTTTGTATTGCAGGTTAACTGAAATTGCAATATGGCGAACTTGCCATATAAATTCTGCAGACAATAACTAGAAGCTAAAATTACTTTGTTATGCCAGTACTTTTACACTTTCTGGGGAAATATTATGATACTTTCACCGGTTTTAGTACCTAGGTATACAAAAATCAACTGCATATTGACGTGTTACATTTTACAAAAAAATGTATAAGTATAAAAAAATTGAAGCTCATTTTTTTACAGGACGTACCTATATAGCTCTATGTTTTTTCATAAAAAAAATTTGATTGCCTTTAACCTCTAAACATGTAGCATCTAGGGTGGTACACACAAACTCAAAACATGCCTATTCACCAACGCTGAGACAGAAAGGGCTAAATTTAAAAAATATTTTTTTTATAGAGTTCTTTATCAAAACGTATGTATGTAAATTATTGATGGAGAATAATTGTTTTTTTTTTTACACTATTACATAATTCCCTGATTTCCCTATATTGCATGGCTAAGACCTGTGTGGTTAGGTATACCCCTGTTAAAAAGGGAAAGGTCAAACAATGATGAAAAAAGGTGGTTTCCTCACAAATCAGCCTTTCTTTACCCAGTCTTAAAAAACAGAAATAACTTAGAAGCAATAAATTTAACCATGTTCAATATTTATCATAAAGTAAGAGGTTTACATCAAAAATTAAAATATAATTTTGCTATCAGTTTAAAAAGCACTTGTACCACCTTAGTGGGAAAGCGATTAGCTATTGACTAGGTATTTCTAGATGGGTACCTCGCGTCAAAAAAGTTATTTGCTGGCTGTACCCGATTCTACTCATATCCCTTTCGGAGCACACTGATTCTGAACACTGAATGAGCAGATTTTCTGACAGCTAAATTGAAGAAAAATAAAATCAGTATAAAAAGTCGCAACAGATAGAGTTTTTAGGAAAGCCGAGTCGTAATAATAGCTGAACCTATATGATGCGCTTTTATTATTATCAACCAAAGAGGCAGAAAAAAAAATAACCTAACAGTTTCGACAGTTGCACAAATCACAATATTGATACTTTTTAGATCAATTCTTTTTTACTAAGTTTTATTTTTAAAAAATGCCAATCGCGTAAATTTTGCAATCAGGAGAACCTAACAAATGATTTTGATAAAAATATTTTTACATATGGAAAATTTTGTTCGGTCCTCTGGGTAGGCACTCCATCGCTTTAGGTGCTGTTGAGGAGTTATTCGATGTGATGCTCTGCAAAGGAATACCTCGGCAATGAGGAACACAGTTATGGCAGCGACAAAAACTTTCAAAAAATACTCGCTGGGTATTAATTAATTTTATATATGCATGTGGATAGTATAGCTTTGATCGCCATGCGACAAAACCCCTCTAGAAGTACTACCAAAAAGACGAACTAGCAGCGCAGGAAATCATGTGAAGGTTGAAGAAATGACGCTGATATTACTAAGTAGTCCTACTGAAAAAGCAAAATAAAAAAACTATAGGACATAAAATAAATCAATGTACTAATCTTTACAAATCATACAATTTAACTATATGAAACAAACACTCCATTTACTAGCACAGGCTTCATGCTACTTATGTAAACTTGCTTCTAGTCTAAGCTTCGCTTGTCGGCAATGGAACCAGTGCCTTATACTTTGAGCAAAAAGAAATCGCAGGGGCGGAAATTTGAATTTCACGAGAACATCAGTTTGATGTAAATAAGTCTCTTGGGAACCTTATAATCGTTGTAAACGCTTAAACATTATTTTGTTTCTTCAAAAATGGCGACATGCTTTCCGATACTAAATGCATGGAAGTAGTAAGTACTTTGTACAAAGGTACTTATTACTTCCATGACTAAATGACTGCAGGCAGATGGCGTATCAACGTATAATTTGACATGCATTTAAAGTCACTAGTCGAATGTATTTTTTAGGGTTCCGTACCTCAAAAGGCAAAATCGGAACTCCGTATAAGATCACTTTGTTGTCCGTCTATCTGTCAAACGTTTTTTCTCTGGAACGCTTAAAAGGTATCAAGTTTTTATCGACTATTAGAATCAACTTGGTCTCTTTCGGTAAAAAAATAATCAAAACTATACGTCAACGCAATCCAAGGAAATATTACCGTAAATATAACATAGTGAAATTTGGCAAAAAGCAAGGTCTAATAGTACTTATACAGGAATAAATCTGAAAATTGTTAACTTGCATGTTGTTGGAAGTCTGAAAAAAAGTTGCGCTGGATTCAGTATGCATCTTGAGGGATCTAACTGCAAAGTTAAAGTTTGTTTTTGAACTATAATGTGAGATGCTTTGCGTGTAAGCCGGAACCCAGGGTGCCGGGAGTTTGACTCGCACTTGGCCGGTTTTTTCTTTGCTTCTAGAGCAAATCCCACTTGTGCTTGACCGGACATTTGCCACATTCGCGGTCCTTCATAAATTGAGCAATCGCTTTTATTGCGTATTTCATTATACCATTAAATTTATGTTACAAGTTTATTGACTTCCAGTAATATCGCAGTTATCATACTAATCTCAATAAAATAGCACGCATCATTGATGCGATTTTTACCGGTTATTGTATCAACTTTTGCATTTTATTACGTCCAAAAATAGGCAAATTTAACGACTACCGATACTCACTTAACCCTTTGTAGATATAGGTAGGTATGTCTTAAATTATTATTTTCTGGTATTTCCAAGTGGCATTGTTGGCTGTAATAAACCCCAAAGTCATTTCAGGTAGAATTTAATATAATAACAAATATTATTATTGAAGCCGTTTAAGATCCCATTGCTGGGCAAAGGCCTCCCTTTTCCTCCCTCCATTTATCTCTATCCTGAGCTATTGAAATCCATTCTGCAAGAGTATATTTTTTGTAGTATAGTAGGCAAACGAGCATTGCGGGTTGCCTGATGAGTAAGTAATCACCGCAGTCCATAGACACCAACGACCCTAAAAAGGTCACTTGATTGCGTTGCCGACTCTTTTGGAGGAAAAAGCGATAGGCTCTTTTCTTGAAGGTCCTAATGTCGAATCTATTCGGGAACAACGCTAAGGAAGCTTATTCCTACAGCTTAGTGCAGCGCAATAAAAAGCTGCGCGAAAAACGGGCAGTGGTTGAACACCAACCATCAAAGGTGGTGGGGGTGGTGCGCCTATCTCCTTAAGGCGTGTGGTACGGTGGTGGAATACAGCGGCTGGTAATATGAATCTAAGTCATCCCACCATCTTCGCCGGGGCCTTCCAGGAAGCCGGTTTTCTTTGGATGGATCCCATGAAGTTAACGCTTTGGCCCATTGTTCCTTCGGTATGCGGGCGACACGTATCCTGCCCAACCCCATTTTAACTTGGCGGCAGTTAATTGCACGTTAGCGACTTCTCAGCGTGGTATTTCGGATTCGGTCAATGATTTTGAAACCAATCATGCTGCGTTTCAAATAATAACAAATACATAAACCCAAAACATACTTTAATTTCAAGTCAATTTAGAACTGTAGTCTAGTGAAAATTGTAGTTTTTAATACCATATAATCACGTCTCCATCTCCCCACACGGGAGTAGACAGAGCCAAGAGTCGTAAGACTCGAGAGGCCACAGCTTAGCTAAATAGTGGGCTCTCTGACTGGAATGGAGATTCAGGTATAGTGACAGGTTGCTAGCCCATCGCCTATGAGTGGAGGAATCTCCAGTTTAAAAGCCCCTTTCCCTCGATTGACTTTTACAATCTGCGCGGGAAGAGGAAGCAGCTGGCGCATTCTATGCTTTTTTTTCTCGCTCCCCAGACCAGCATGGAAGCATTTATTATTACATTTTCTAGGAATAAAAGGTACCCTAAAGGGTACAAAGGTACCTTCTCAGTACTTCTAACTATTTATGTATGCAAAATTTCAGGAAGATAGGTTAAGTGGATAAAGCGTGAAGAGGTAACAAACAAACATATGATGGATGGTCGTCATATGAAAGGTACGAGTAGTGTTACATGAAAAAACTACCATTTTTAAGGTAGTAAAGATTAGAATTTTAAAGTCTCTATCTAGCACTTGAACAATAAAAAACATAACGATTAATTGACCTTTTGACAAAAAATAACCTTTGATTGACACAATCGTCTCATAACCCTACTTTTTAGTTTTTTTTTTATTATTCAAAGATTCGTAACTATAGATTTTCAGGGATTATCGAGATTTCCAATAACAAAAACTTCGATCGATGCATTCAACTAAATGCCACGCATTTTGTGAATGCTTTAAGGGGCCACGTAAGCAAGGTCGTTCCAGTTAGTTTTATTGCCTAGACCGTAAATGCGGGTTTTCTGATTCCCGACTTTGAACAAAGTCGTAAAAACGCGATAAATATTTTATATGAAGATCTTAACAGACTCGCAACGTTACGATACATGAATTTGTGTCAACTTTATTTATATTCAGATTTTTGAGCAATTATGTTTATTTTAGGTAGCAATGTATATACCTAGCTATACTCTACCGATAAATTGGCATCAACATTGGTGTCCTCAATAAGGTTACTATTTATTCTTTTGCCCCCAAACAAAGAAAACCCAACAATTTCTAAACAAATTTAATAAATGGATTTATAACACCGTTTGAATTAAAAATTTAAGGCTTGTTGATCGAAATTTGGTCCCGAAACCCTGTCTCGAAATCTATACATTATAACTTAACTATTTTATATTATATATCTGTACATAGAAGATATTTTTTTTTAAATATTACAATAAGATCTTTATGAGGGCAAAAATCATTTTGGATTCTCTAATATTTTTTTATTTTTTTTATTTTTGTAAATTTTGAAACTAAAAGATACAGTTTTCACAGTTACTACTAAAAGTCTAATATCAAAATCGCCGCTTGGAACTGACATATCAATAAAAGTAAATGACGCAAATAAAATATATTCCTTGGAAACAAACAAACAAAACAACAATTTCCGGAACCGCATCGAGCCGATCCCGTACATTCGTAATCATCCGGCTCGATTACTCCAGCTGTCAATTAGGCCCGCCAATCACCTGCCTCTAGATCGGAACTTTAAATTTAATCTCGCCAAACTTCCATCACGAAATAACGAGGGTCCAGAAAAATAAACTTATGTAAATGCCTATTGCCACTTGTCACTGACGAAGTGATTGTCATTGTCAGTATCATTTTTCACTTATGAAAAGTAAGCCACGCTTGTATTTATTTATTCAGGTACCTATTCATAATCTAAAAAAATCTTAAACTTAAAAAAAAACACAAAAAAACTAAACAAATATGAAAAATATATATTACTCTATTCATTTTAGATTCCCTTCTGTGGGATTTAGGGATCAAAAGTACCTACCCTACCCATATAAAACTCGATATAAAATGAACTCAACTTAAATCAACTCAAACGTAAATCAATAATATTTGTCACTTTAAAACTTAAATCTATCGTCACTTGTTTAAATACCTACTAATTTAGATCCTAAAAACACCCATCACACATTGCAAGTTCAATAAAAAGTTTAACAAAGTTTAACAACAGTTTTTTTGAGAAAAATAGACAAACTATTGTAAACCATACAATCACAAAATTGCACTCTGGCGTGAAACCAAATTAATATCTAATATAGTAAATTATGTATTTCCAAGAAACATTATCTATACATATAATAAAACAGTAAAAATATTTTGACTGTACATTTAGTATTTTTGACTGAAATGGATAGAGGGACACTTAAAAAGAATAATAGAAAGCAAAAATATTTTTGGAATTTCTTGTCTGTCTGTCTGTCTGTCTGTATGTATGTACGCGTTTCACGCAAAAACTACTGGACGGATTTGAATGAAACTTTTTTTGTTGTATAGCTATTAAGCCTGGGCAACATATAGGCTATAATTGATTTTGAAAACTGGAACACCTGATGAAGAACCTTAACAGAACAGCTAAACTATAAGTAATATGGAAATGGTGCCTTAACAAAAATCGTTCAACCTGATGAGCATTTTCTGCCGACGTATAAAAATTGAAGATCTGGAACATCTGATGAAAAGCTCCAAGAGACCAGCTACACTCTAACATATATGGAAATGGCGCCTTAGCAAAAATCGTTCAACCTGATGAGCATTTTCTGCTGACGTATAAAAATTGAAGATCTGGAACATCTGATGAAAAGCTCCAAGAGAGATTTTTCATCTAAGCGAAACTCACGCGGGCGAAGCAACGGGCGACAGCTAGTTTAATATAAAATAATTATTTTTTCTTTTGATATTTGATAATTAATCACGTAAGTGCTGAGCTGAGAGTAGCTATCTCTAGAAATTAAAGCAAACCTCTGACCTTTATGTGTTATCATTAGCAAATGGCTTATCATCAATTCTAATTACTTTGCCATAAAGTTAATGTACGAAGTATCTACTATGAAGCCATTTTGTTTTAGCGCAGAATTTCAGCAAAAAATATCGTATTTACTCAAACGTGGAACCAGGGAGTATCTCCTCTAAATAATACTTTTGCCCGCGGCTTCGCTCGCGTGAATTCCTACAGGAACTGTGCTTTTTCCCCAGGATGAAAGGTACCCTATATATGTCCTTCTCAGTAATTCCACAACTACGTGTATGATGATTTTTTTAAAGATTGGTTCAGCAGATAAATCGTGAAGAGGACAAACAAACAAACTCTCTTTCGCATTTGTAATAATAATAAAGTCATTTATTTCAGGCACAGTTATAAATTATAAAATAAAATACAACAACACCCATATCTTACACAAACATAAATGTCTAAATAAACACTAAAACTCAAATAAATTAAATTATAATTTTGAAAATAGTAACAATACTTATTTACTATTTCCGTGCACAGAGGAAAGCCAATATTTTTATATTATTAGGTTGATTTTTACTTTTGTTACGTATTGGAAAAAGTCCAGCCCGTTGCCCAACTGTCGTTACCCGTATGACACAAAATGACGAGAAACGGCGAATGAATGGACGACACAAAAAAGGAAGTCACCCTTCAGAACTGGGCGACACACTCTATGAATAGTGACGTGTTACTTCTTTTCAATATTTATGTGAGGTAAGTTTAACTGCCTATATGTATAATGATTAGGGTTGTCGATACGACCTCAATTTCGTAGTTTATGGTTTGATTAAGATTTATTTTTCAGATATAATAACTGTTGTCCAACTTCCCGGGACTCCACTATTTTTAGATTATTTAAATCTCAACTATGTATTATTTCATGTTTTTAAACTAATTAAACCGAAAGCTCTTGTTTTATTATTATTCTTGTTATTATATAAAGTAACTATTGAAGAAACAAGACTTCTAAGCGATTTAAACACAAATTAAATACAATAGAAACTTTTCTGAGTTGAGAGAGAAATTTATTAAAATACTTATATGATTCCGTCAGCTAGAGATCCTTTTGTAAAACTTTCAAGTTTTATCTACCTAAGGATTATTAAGTATTAATTTAATCTTAGTTTTTTCTTTTCTTCAATATTATAAACTGGTTTTCTCGTGACTTTTCTTGATAGTGAATTAAACTTGTCCAAGAATTTATGTACACGGTTGTTAAAGTACTCTCATATAGAAATTAGATATGGCGAAAAAATTCCATGCGAGCAGGGACTTAGAAATTGGATATGGTGAAGATTTTTGATGTGCAGGATTGAAATGCGATAGCTCAGTTGGAAGAGCAAGGTCAAAAGAAAGACCAGTCGCGGGTTCAAGTCCTGCTCGCATGGAATATTTTCACCATATCTAATTTCTATATGAGAGCACTATAGTACATAACTGCATCGGAGATGCACAATTGCAACCTAATAATCCAAAATAAGTTAACGGTTGTTGTTATTTCCAAGTTTTAAAAAGATTCCTACTTGTAATTTTTGAGAAAATTTCTAAGCCTAAATACGAGTTAATTAAAAGCACTATATGTTAAGCTTACTAAAATGTTGTGAGCAGCAGTGCATTTAACTCGGTGCAAAGGAAAAACTGTCAGTTTGATGCGAGTCGGCGGAACCTCACCTCTGACCCATATTTAGAATTGTTTTGTATTTTAAAAAGAGCTCAGTGGCATCGCGAAAATATTTGCACTGAGCTTGCAAAATGCAACTGTGTCCGCCCTGTGTAGTAGAGATTACATTTATAGAGCGCGCGTTGTATACTGTGGAAATATATATGTACCTATATTTAAACATGGTTATTTGTAAAACACTATCAACCTTCCTAGGGGTGAAAGTACTCATGAATATGAGCTCATAAATCATCTTTTTGTATGGGACCGACTCTGAAATCTCAAAAAAATCAGCTGTTCCATACATTTTGGGCGAGTAGGTATAGTAAAATGTATGGAATAGCAGATTTTTTGTTTTACAAATAACCCCCGTATACTAAATAGATTGACAACAGATTTAAAATACACACTAGAAGTAATCTGTTATTTCAAATCAATTTTAGTGTTTCTTCTCAGTAATAGACATTACGTCAAACATGTACAGACATCTCCAGAAGTGGAGTCAGAATTTCTCATACTAATTGATTATAGAAGTGTTTGCACTTAAGACCTTAAGATTGTGTGTTATTTGTAAAACGCCTAATGTGTCTGTGCAATGTCAACCGACCGAATACGATGTTTCCATAGAAGTAGGTAGGCTGGCGCGGCGAGTCGGCGAGCGCTTCATATTTTTATGGATTTTGGCAGACATACCATGAATGATACGGAACGTTCATAGTATGTCTATAAAATCCTTGCTCTAACTTTATGGTATCGTTACTTCGCATGGGTGGTCAGTATGGACCAGCTATGAAAATGAATATTTGACGGTGAATGAAAAAAAGACAGACGCTAAATTTATCACTTCAACCGAGTTCTCGTTTTAGTTGAACGCATTTGTTAGTGATAGTTATCTAAGTATTTGTGGAATATTACTTTACCAACACTTGCCAATATAGGCCATTATAAGTAGGTATTATGGAGACTATTCGGATTTACTTTGCATGATAGTGGTTGCAAAATAGTCTCAATTTCTAATGAAAGG
>CM031576.1:4401200-4478957 GCA_018467065.1 Ephestia elutella | reverse complement strand
TGAAAGGAACTGGATTAAGTGTGAGTATTTTTAAACAAATAAATAGTTGTGATTTGAAATATGTGTGTGTAAATGTGTAATATTTTGTGATTAATTCAAACATAAAATGATAACATAATATTAATGTATTGTATTGATATATTTTTCTTCGTGATTTTGCTTTGCATAAGTGATAGTTTTGAAATTAAATATAAACTAAATACCTAATTATATATTATTATATTTTTTTAGTGGACAACACGTTGGGTGTAGCGACTTGCTGCAGGGTAGCCTTGCCGCAAAGTAGAAGACCGGCTATTATCTCTGAGCAGCAGCAACAATAATGTTGGAAGAATATGAAGGCGATGATTTTACCTACCAGGTGTTATGCTGATTTATTTGATGTTTCGATGCCTATCTACTGTTCGTCGTGCATATCAAGCTGGTGGCGTGCATAAAAAAACTGGATAATTTATTTCGCTTCCAGAAATAAATGTCATCCTTGGCCAGCGCGGTCTTCTAACCTCAACTCCATAGAAAATCTATGGGGCCTGATGGTGCATAGAAGATGAGCAAGGAAGAATTAGTTTCTCATTGTATGGATGTTTAGGACAGTTTTTTTGTGATTGAAATATGTGTAGAAAAGACAACAACGGCAACTTTACAAAATAGTGAGTTAATTATTTGTGTTTAAATTTAATCAGTGAGTTCATTCATTAAGTAGGTATATTCCAACTGTCCTCTTTCTATTGTATCAAATCTGGTTTTATAAAAGTATAAACATTATTAAAATTATTTTTATACTTATTACTTGTTTTTGTATTTTGCATTACAAATACAAGGTTATGTTTCGTAATAGGAGATAAATTGTTAGATGTTGAGGTTTAGTTTCAATCTTCTTTTCATGATGAAAACGAATACTTAAGCTATAACCTCAATATTTACTAACAAAAAGCGAAAGTATAATTTAGTAATAATATATAAAATAAATGAACAGATTCTTATAAGTAACTTACTACAGAATGCTTATTTTTATGTTCTTATTTATTCTGTAATTAGATAGGGAAGTGATTAAACATAAATTTTGAATTTGTTAGTGTAGTTTATAATAATAAATTTTACATAAGTATACTATACCTATTTACATGAATAAATAGTTGTCATGATTTTTGAGAATTTTTATTTCATAACAAATATATAAAAGCATATCAATTACATGATATAAAAATACTCTTGGCTTATGAATTGAGTTTAATATGAAAAATAAAATATCTGGATGTGACTCGAACTTTGACCTGTATCAACTGCAGTCCATCCGACTCCCGATTAGACCAGCAGATGCATTAGCTTGTGACGAAATTATCAATTGGTTGCGTTGCGTGTCACCGTACTCACCACTATTGGTTTGCTTTATAATAAACTATAGGTAGTGTATTATTATTTCTGTGTCAGAATCCACTACTTAGTACCCCATAAATTTGATAGATGGCAGCACGTAGGCAGTATGAGCACGAAGCACAAGCATGCAGCAGAGTTGTGTCTTGGTGTGGGTGGGTAATATGATAATTAGCTTAGTGTGAGTAGTGTTCTTATTGTAATTATACGTCCGTAATATGGACGTAACGCACACAATGAAGGACTGCGCGCCTGCAAGGCAATATGATATTTAAGGTATGACTCCACTTTTGACTCTAGACTGTACGTGGATGGAATCACGTTAACATAAATCATTTATTTAAAACTATATGTATGTATTTTCATAGGATAATAGGTGCTGGAACTCTGTGTGAAGAAGGATAGAAACAGTAGAAGTAAGACATGCCTATTATGAAACTTTTGAAATCAAATAAGTATAATTTGAAGTACCAGAAACTGGCTTAATTTAATAAAAATAGTACGATGTTTAATTTTGGTAGAGTGGAATCAAATTTTATTTTTCAAATAAAATCACAAGTTGTTCCAATTTTACAAGAAAGAATTCTCAAATGTTATATTAATAAGCTAAGATAAATTACAAAATCACTGGAAATTATTTTGAATTGTTCATTTACTTGCTGAGCGTGTTCTATTGTAAAATAGGAAATAGTACTTACTCTATGGTCCTCCATACACGCTTGCCGCTTAGAATATGTTAGGAATGCAAGAAAATAAAGGACAATTTATTTAGTCTTAAAGTCTAGAATTTGTGGTGGCATTTGTCTGGAATACCTTTAAAGATTTGAATATAAGACCTTATATAAGACTAAGGAAATGTCTTATTCGTGCTATTTTTCTTATTTTTGTTGAAACCACATTGTAACTAGAGCTATATAGCTGCGAACGATTTGTCAGCGACTAGTTATGTCCCCGTTCTCTACTTTAGAATCTAAAATGTCTATAGACAGACAGATTTTCGATTAAAGTAAAACATATATGTTTTACACACATACAAACATAGTATAGACATAGTGATACACTACATAGATGTAAGACTACTTTACCTATGTTTGACAATAAAGATATTTTGATTTTGACTATGTTCTACTTTAATCGAAATCTGTCGTGTAGATGTTGCCTTCAAGCAACAAGGACTTCGCGCGCGGCAAGGTGTCCGTGTTGCTCTATGTATTTTGCATATGAAGGTGATAAATTTTTTCTTCTAAGTCGTACACTCTTGTCAGAGTGGTCGTGGTTGTGCAGATGGTGCTGGCCTGGGATCTTCTGTACTGCCCGTCCCCTGGGCGAAGGTTGCTGCTTTAGCAATGGCTCTCCACTTCTCTCTATTACTTGCATTCCGAGCGCACTGGGCTATGGAAGAATGGGTAGCCTGCTTTATATAATCTGTCCAGCAGGTTGGAGATTTGCCTTGTGATCGCTTGCCCGCCACCCGACCTTGTACTACAAGTCTCTCCATCGACGACTCCTTTCTAGAAATGTGCCCAAAAAACTTTTGATAAATTAACAATTTCGCGTTTTTATATTATAAATTTATGAGTACTTTCACCATTAGAAATTTTGACAGTGATTTTGAATTCACCCTGTATACATGTTTATCTTGTGTTCTTCATCTGAATTGTCTGTCCATCGGACCCACGACACAAAATTTGAGTTAGTTAAATGACCATATTTTTGGGTAAAAACGGGCGGGTTTTTCGTCGCATTAAAATATGGTTTCATTTTGCTTTATCACTTTTTGGTAAATAAGTATGTAATTCTTAGTTAAGCAATAACTAATTTATTCAAAGTAAGTACAGTATCCAGCGTAATATGCAAGTTTACAAGCCAAGAAACTATGCAATTTGTACTGTGCGCATTGCGGACCTAATACGTGTTCGAAACAACAAGAAACATCCGTTTGGCTACTTGCGGCACATGCTCGCGAATCTTAATTTTTTAAACAACTCTTTCTTGTACGGCCCTGTAAATCGAGCTCAGTTTTCAAATCTTTTTATTTTTCTCAACTGCCAGTTTCACTTTTATAGTGCAAAATTTTATAAAATGTATATTTTTATTACTTTTTTTACTGTTTTATTACGTTCTACAATTTCGCTTTTTTAATTTGTGGTTTGCTTCAAACTTCAAAAAAGTGGCCATTTGGAAAATTAAAATCAGTACTTATGCAAATTGGCAGGATTTTCTTCTTCGGAATTCTTGTATAGTAGTTTTTATAAGATTAATTAATGAAATATTTGTGAAATAATAGATTCATAGAATAACTCGCACACACACATCCATCACAAAGGACTCTTTTTTGAATGAATATATTTAGTAATAATATCAAATCATTCCTAACTAAAATTTAAGTATAAAATCATATGACGGAAATATTCGGCGTAAGAATAATACACATAAGTAATCCTAATAAAAAACCTAATTTTTTTATTTATGACCTGAACCAATTCAACAGTAGCAGCTTCATAATAAAACACCTCAAGAACCTTCGCGTTTCTCAAAACAAACTTTTCACAATATGTAGGTCGACCTCTCAATATGGGTCGCATCGCTTCATTGGCTTATTTTTATGTCGTGTCCCAAATTTTGGCCCGATATTTTTATTGACTAATATGCCTGGTCTGCAGTCGGACAGTTTACTTGTTTAATCATCTAAGAGCATGAAAGAGGAAACATTTGACTAGTTTTTACTTCATAATAAGTGACGGGGCAAATATTTTTTTTTTTAACTTACCTAATTCGTTGTCATGAAACTTACAAATAAAATTTTTAAGGCCATTTTTTAAATTTATTTTATTTTATTTATCACTCTTGAATATAAGGTTATTATACCTTATACCTAATATTAGCTATCGTAAAAATAGGTTATTATACTCAACATCCTCTCAAACTCACATCCAAACTTTCGCATTTATAATAGTATATATAGCAGGATAGGATAAAAACAATATGAAAAAATATCAGTTTCATTTTGCAGATAAGATTTACTGATTTTGTGATTTATTTCAGACGGGAAAATAACCTAGGAGGAAAAAAAATTGAAATAGATTTTCAGGCCACGTAGAAAATAAACTACATGGAAGGGCGCAGCATTCACCATCTTTGATTAATGAGACAGATGCGACAAAAACAACCCAACTCCCAAGTTTTAAGTGAACTATCTATACTTTGATCGTTAATCATTGCACTTTTCCGAATATTATAATTAAAACATACTTTGATAAAGTCATCTCATGATCCTAAGTCTTTTTTAAGTATTTTTTTTATTTCAGTAAATTTAATAAAATAACATCTGAGAATAAAAATTCTTTTCAACAAAAGTATAAACTACGACTTAGATAACTACGTTTATAGTTACGTCTAATCTTCAGTTAGTTGACGAAAAACATTTATAAACGTGTAAAAAACTTTTAAAAAGTAATTTTATGCATTAAGGTTTAGTGATACGTCTACGAGTGAATGAATTATATAAGGGTACATTATATGTCTAGATAAAAGGTAAAAGTGAAATATATAAAACTAAAATAAATACTAGTCACCTTAGGTGAGGTAGTTTTAAACCACCACCCATTAGAGATTTCTTATCTGTTAAAAACTTTAAAGTAAAACTAAAAAGATACCTTTTAAATATTCAAAAGTTAAAATAATAGCAGCCTACTTTTCCAAAAAAATTATTTCTGTATACATTTTGTAAAATAGAAACGCTGAATGCAGCACAAAACGATGATGGTCATTTTGTTTTGTTATTTTATTTTTTATTCTGTATTAATTTTATTTTTATTATTTTTTTTTAAACATACCTATGGTACCCACGGAAGACCAGCGTCGTTGAGTAACACCACGACATATGCTGAGTGGGAACCAATTTGGTTTATGTACAATTAAAATATAAGTACACACTTATATGCTATTGTGATTCCGTTTGTAATATTGTACTATACCAAATAAACAATTTTTCTTTCTTTCTTTCTTTCTTTTCACCTTTAAACTAGACCTTACCTTTCAAGAACTCAATGGACCACTTTATTCGAAGATGCATCAAAAAGTAATTTTGCGAGCAAGACGGCCAAAAAATACGAGTGAATATAAAATGTTGAGAGGGACTTCAAATTAAGGAGTATTTACATAATTTAAGCAACGCAGGTGTTGTAACAGGCTCTGAAAGGGTAAAAAAGCATCAACAGTATCAAAAAGCTCAGTAAGCTCTCTTTTCTAAAGCAAATCTTAATGCTTTGCTTATTTATTATACACGGGATTTTAACTTGATAAATATTTAAAAACACAACATGTTTATTTATGTCGTTGCAGCAAATGTTGGGAATTTAAAAATGACATACCAATGGAAGCGTGTGTACATTAGTAGGTATCTATAAATAAAAGTTGTTAAAGGGTAGAAATAAAATTAATAGTGCCGCTTTGCAGAGTAGCATTCTTTACTCTTGGTATAATCGTAATACTAATTATTCAAGATGTTTGTTATTATACTCTATTCATCGAATGAACCAAGCAAAGCGCTTTCTCTGTCTGACATTTGTATACAAACAGACAAGGACAGAATACTATCTAGCTCCACCCAAAAGTGCTTGCGCCCGGTAAGAAACAAAAGGGCTCGTTCATATTGCGAATGTTTTGGTAAGAACATATTAAAGAATGCTGTGTACATGTACATATTACACAGCATTTTTTAATATGTTGCGAATTTTTCGAAATCCTTTAAATGACTTTCTATGTATGGGGATTTTCTGATATTTTTATTTTGTGATAATTATCTTTATTTCTTATAAAATAAATCAACATTTTATTAACTTTTACTCTCCGACATATCACTGTCATTTCCTACATTTATAAATTTTAAAAAATACAGCATTTGCAAAGTTGAAATCATAACACATTAGCTGATAATAAAAATACAATTGTTTTTATCTTTCACTTTTAAAGAATTACTTTTGAAGGGGTTAAATATGTTACACATCATAACCTTTTCAGTGGAAGAAAAGACGTCTAGACGGTACGGAGTGCAACGACAGACTAATTTTGATGCGATTTGTGAATGCGGCCTAAGCGTCTTATCTGCAAGCAATCACGTTGAAGCGCCGAATTTCGGTGCTTGGTTCATTCGGCGAATAGAGTATAGAATACTTGAAGAGCCTTTGTAAATATGTATTTAATAGCACCTTTTTGATTACAGACATAACATGTTTATTGTGTACTTACTGTATAAATAAAAATATATAACAGACCCCTCTGGCATAATAGGGACCAGCACGGTTCAATGAGTTTCTTTCGGGGTTTCTTCTCTATTTTCCAGTCCAAATAAAAACCCAAGATTTGAAGTACTTCCGGACCTCGGAAAATTAACTGACTAACTTACTGTAATTTTTAGTATAATTAAGAAAAAAAACCGGCCAAGTGCGTGTCGGACCACGCATAAAGTAGGGTTCCATAGTCATTTTTGGCACCGCGCTGTTTAGCATTTCTTGCGTTCTTTTGGAAAAAAGTATATATTTTTATTTTATTTATAATTTCAAGAGTGATTTGAAGTTTATAGGTCCCAGACTTTAGAAATTACAAGGGATGGGGACACCGTGTAAATGACTTTGGCGGGCTATATCTCGCAAATGGTAAAGCTGATAAAAAAGTGTTGTATGGAAACCCTAACTTATTTTCATAGTCCTTTTTAACAATACCCCACACAAGGAGGTGCACTCAAAAAAATAATTCACCCCCCCCCCCTTTACATGTATGGGGAGGTACCCTTAGAAAGGGGTAATTTTAATTTTTTTTATGTTTAAAAATGAGATCTATATGTGAAGTATCCTTGAACCAAGTTACATGCAAATAAGTCCATAAATGTAGAAGATATTCTGCTGTGACAGACTAGGACGGACGGTCTGAACGAACTTATAAGGGTTCCTTGTCGGACTACGGAACCCTATAAACCTGCGCCCCAGAGCTACGCTCACATGAAAACGAGAAAGACTATTTTCCATGTTCTTTGTAAAACTGAAACGATTGCTTGCTCAGGAGTTCTCATGACAAACGGACTGTCATGTGCTCACATTCTCTATAAATATCAAAATTTTTTTTTTTAATGTTGCAATTTTTCCCACAATCGCAGGGTTACTTAGATGAGACACTGATATAATGAAAAATATTGTACCTACAGATTGAGTTCCAATTTCACTAGTAATTTCCCTTACAATTTCTACCTCTACTCTGTGGCGTGTAGTACCATTTTCAATATCGCCAGTATGAGATACCGTCCCGCGAAGAATTCGGCATCGCGGCGCGCTGGCACGCCACTCTCCACGCATCTCGCATACAGGCTTTATTATAAACATTCTTTTTGTTCTGTGATGGGATAAGGTAGATGCATTTAGATATAGAAGAACATCGGCGTTCTTTGTTTCATGATTAGGTCTAACTTAAAATCTAGCGCAGGTTACATGTTGATTCGCCCCGCGTGGTTAAGTCTACAAGGATACTTTATTATTGTAATTGTGTAATTAAATTTTCTTACTTTTCTAATCCTAATTTATAATATGTTTAAAGTTTTTTTGAGGATAATTTGGGTATAATAAAGTAATGAAGATTTATAAATTAAATTATTTCTTGAGGTTTGAAAAAAGAAGGAATAAAAGAAAATTAAAAAGAAGAGAAGAAGAAGAAGTGAAGGAAGGAAAGAATTTGAGGTTATTATGAAAAATAAAAGTTAATTAACTTTAGGTAAGTACCTACTATGTGTAAAATAATAATAATAATAATATACAGACAAATCACACAGATTGAGTTAGCCCCAAAGTAAGTTCGAGACTTGTGTTATGGGATACTAACTCAACGATACTATATTTTTATGACAAATACATATATAGATAAACATCCAAGACCCAGGCCAGTCTGAAAAAGATCATTTTCCATCTTGACCTGACCGGGGATCGAACCCGGGACCTCCGGTGTGGCAGTCTGGCGTGATAACCGTTAGGCCACGGAGGTCGTCATGTGATATTTGGATAACAAAAAAATATCAATGGTTCCATCAGTAAAAACTAATAGTGGTTCTACCCACATATCTAACCGTAGACACTTGCAAACATCAAACAGTAAGCTCAATACATTCAATCCGTTTGCTGAAACAAAATCTACACAAAAAGAAAAAACAAGCAAAGCCAATACCTACAAAAAACGTGAAAAACTAAAACCAGTTACCTGATTCCCCTTTTGGACAGATCTGAGCGTAAAGCGATTTTATCTGCACACGGCAAGTCTCGCCGTGAAGTGGAAATGGTGGAATGCAATATTTGTGACAAACTCGATTCACCACCATCGCTGCTCGCAAGGGAAATAGAATTAAACGCGTCACAGTTGCTAGAACCAAATTGAAGCAAAATTTATTAAGTTTAAAAAAAAAATGGAAGTTTAGTACGTCATCCGCCTCTGTCCTGTATTTCTTTTATCATTGGATGGTGTTCAAGAAGTGTTGAGTGTGAAGTGTGGTGTTGTGTGGTTCAACATTGGATAGGGATGAATTTTTTGCGACTATTATGTCTATTTTCGGGTGATAATTTCGAACAGCTATGGATTTGAAATTATGAATTTATAAAGAGCTACATTATCACTTCTGAATCTATTGGAATCATATGGTAAATACAGGCTACTAAGCTTTTCACTTCGATGGTTTTGCAAATTTCATTGAGAAAGCTTGTGAAGTTGTGACTTGTGTCTTGGATCTAATGAAGACAAATATCACACCTGTTTCTTTCGGGGATAGGGGTAAAAAACATCAGGCAAATACAAAAATAACCGTATCAGCGTATCAGGCAATTTCAGAACGATTAAAGTATTGTTTTTTTTTGCAATATTTTAGTCAAAGTCAAAGTCTTTTTTTTTTATTGAAACTTGGCCTTCAAGACTCTTAGGCTCTTTTTCGCGTCGATAACTAATTATGTAATCATAATATATTATGTCTCAAAGCTAGAAACTACTAGCATTTCGGAACAAGACAGGCATGTTGTGTAGAGTCATCTGTTAAAACTTAAGTGCAAAATACAAATGTGTTAAATAAAATCCTTCATTTATCCATGCTCTTTGAATGTGACGTTTTTTCAGGCTACAAAGTTTTTCAGCATCCAATCCATCTGAAAGTTAGATGGAGTGACGCACCGACTCGACAGGTTCAAACGAGTATCGAGTGAACTATTCGACGTATTCAATACATTTTTTGCTGCTATTGTGGGCCGCTTTTGTCGGAGTGTCATATTCAGTGTATCGTCGAGAATTTCACGCGAATTGTACATTTTGTGACGTTTGATGTAGTCTGAAACATTTTTGTTTCTTTTTTCGATTCGCCGTGTAACATTAAATTTTGTATACGAGGATCCATTTCCGTTGGCATTTTGGATCAAAGTACTCTTTACAGATGACCAGTGTACCAAATTTTATCGAAATCCTCTCAGTAGATTAGGCATGATTAAATAACAATCATCACATGTAAGTTGTAACCTAACATTGTTAATATTAAAAACATTGACAAGAGCAAAAAATCAATATCAGAATTTTTACAGGGCAATTGATTAATTTGATTTTTCTGTGGAGATATCGAAGGACTAGATAGTAACACAAGTTATTTTTTGCCGCGGGTGGAGCTGCGGGAAACAACTATTAAAACTTCAATTATGTATACTATATGTTTCCAGCGGCTTCATCGACATGAGTGCAATTTTTACATTATGTACCTACCTAAAATTGCTATTAAATAAAATTCATTCGAATTTGGTTCGCAAGAAGCCCTTCTGTACCTACCTTAGTACCTATTCTATGCCAGCAGAGTTCGCTGAGGGCAGCGAGTGTGGGCGAACGGAACTCTCCATAATTAATACGAGCTGTGAGACCCGACGGCCGATCTTTTGGATTCCCTTTAGCTTTGGGATTACACCTACGTGAGTGATAAATTTAGTCTGAAACTTTGCTCTTTGAATTACCTACTACTAAAGATTTTAGAATAGTGTTCATTGACTATGTAAAATTTTAACCATTAGGTATCTTTTTGTCAGATGTATTCTTTTTAATTGTTTTTTTTTCATTAAAAAAAATAAGCAACAGATTATAAAATATAATATTACTTAAATTTATTTACGGCATCGTCCAGTTATTGGTCAGGGGGCAATGATTGCTTCCTTCTCTCTCGTCATGCAACATCAACTTATGATAGCAAATTATTTTTCACGAGCTCATTGTAAATAAAACCGATATTATTAAGTATATGAAACGTAGAGTCTTACTGACTTGAATAACAAAAAAACACATAAGTACAGACCTTTCAAAAAAAAAAACAAAACTTACAAACACATCTCGAAAAGTGTTAACTCATCTAATATACGTAGAGTAGCTTAATAGATGTTAAACAAAGCCAGAGAAATAGTTTTGATGGGATTTTCTGAATGTATCATCACATTATTACTAGCTAATACAAACAGGTTCTAACCTAATAATTCTGTTTGTCTTAGCCAAATCCCAACAATAAATAAAGTTCATCAACCACGCAAATATAAGTACCTAAATAAATAATGTCAATTACTCCTCGATCTCCATTTAACTTCAGATTATATCGTTTTTCTCCTTTTTTCTCTTCCAAAATACCGCAACCAGGCGAGGTACAGTCGCGCTTACTTCGCGTTTAAAAATTCTCAAAGTGCGTAACAGACGGACAGATTTATTATTCGTTTTTCATTGCAGTTTCACGGCCTTTGGTGTGGCGGCCTTGCTTCGGGGATTTTTACAGATTTTTTTGTTGGATAGAGAGCAAATGGAATTCAAAAATGTTATTGAGTCGTGAGATGGTTTCTTTTTTATTATACTTAAGGATTGGTTGCTTTTTTTGCATTTGTCTAACATAAATTCTCTTTGTGATGAGAATTTAAAATTACTTTATTTTTATACTAAGATTTTTTCAAATGGATAATTTATTTTTTTTGTGTATTTTCATGTTTTCTATCAGCTTATTTAGGTAGGTTTTTTTGTATTAAAAGACCAGCAACCCCAGATTAATCTTAGCAATATAAGATAATAATTTATATAGTACTAACATTAGGAAATCAAATTCAAAATTGAATTACTTACTCTTTACTTAGCTATTTTTAATTGCTATAAATTACCAACTAAAAGATAAACATCTAAGGGATCATTACATCTAAGGGATTTCTTAAAACACTAAGCATTAAAATAAAATATTGATACTTTAGGAGTTTAATTAAAAAGAGATAACATTTAATCACACACTACAAAAGGTCGCAATCACATTTTTCCCCAACACAAATGCCACCAGGAAATCCAATCCTTTTACACAGCCTGTGACACTCTCTGTTGTTGCAGTCTTCTCTGCGCATTCTGTGGAGAAGAGGTTCTCCAGCTTCTAAGTTAAGAAGTCCTTCTTCATCTGTAAAAAAAATACAAAATTCTGGAAAAAGCTTCTGAATACTCGTACTTCGAAAAAGATGCACATTTCCGCTTTTTTACAAAAAAAAAAAATTTTTTCTTTTTAAATGATGTGGATATAATATTGAGATAGATAAAGTTTCAATTTTTATCATTGTTCTGCAGAAATTATTTTTTGAAATGACTATATCATTTATAAGTTAATATTATAAAAAGAACACAGTATAAGTACTTCATTTTTGATTGTGGCAAATATGTATCGGTAAACATTAAACATCCTTAAGTTTCACGATATGTAAAGTAATTCTGTCTCATCTAGTTGCCAAAAAATAATGAAAAATCTTTTTTTTCAACTGGCTGTGAGTCTCATTTGACAAGGCGGCCGAAAGGAAGTATTTCATAAAATTTACAGGAAATAAAATACCTTATTGCGAACAACGTGAAAGCAAATGTTACGCAATAATGAGGCTCATAAAACATTAACATTTAAATCACTTACTTTGTTCATCAGAGGATGCGGTTGTTGCGGCAAAAATAGCTAAAACAACGGCAAAAAACAGAAAGTAGCTCTTCATAATGACAATCAAATCAAGTCTACAAAATATTGACAAGTCTTCACTCTTCGATGATGAATTAAATTATGATAACGATTACAACCAAGTCCAGTTTATATACGATAGAAATGAACGTGGAACGCTATCGAGGTAAGTCCCCGGTTACCATACTGTTATTTCATAAGTAACATGTTTACTTTTTGAGATACAGGGTTATTTTTAAACTACTGGCCAAATTTTCACAATATGCTCAGTATTGGAATACAACTACGTCCGAAAGAAATTTATAGTAAAAGAATAACATAAAATTTAAGTCCCATCAGCTGATCGACCAATTTGTGTGTAAACAAAAAAAAAATTTCATTTTCTAACATAGATTTTTTTGGAAACCTACACAATTTCATGAACCAAATCTGCTGCGAAAATTCGGCCAATGGTTTTAAAATAACCCTGTATATACTTATTTGTAAGTAAATGTCTATGTAATTCATCTCTTAAAACTTTGGTATATGACATACTAGCTCCCCCCACGGCTCCGTCCGCAGCAAAAAGTTGTTTTTTTTGTTTTAAGTAGGCTATGTCTTCAACTATCCATACCTACCAAATTTCATGAAACTAGCCATACAATTTATTGCATATATCAGTAAAAAAAACCATATCCTACAGTGCAAATATTTATTTGTAAACTATTAATTATTTATTTAGCTTAAGGCACGCATACAGTGTTTACATATAGTATTATATAATAAATTACAGTAACATGTAGTTTACTTCAATATTTAAATACCAATTATCAGCGAGCACAACTTTTACCAATAATACAATTCGCTGCCGTAAATGGAAGAAAATAATAATAAAATTAAAAAGTATCACTTATGAAAAAGCTTATAAAATAATATACTTATGTGTAAGCAATACAATTTTCAAAGGACTACAGTTTTGGCAACTTACCTAATTTTTGAGTTTCATCTAAAATATCTCGATGGTTTCATTTATTGTTTTGATATACCACTTGTTCTTTTTTCAGTCCACCATTTTTGGACGGCATAACTAATGATGTAGTAACGAAACTCACATATGTAAATGAACCTTGAAAACATAACACATTTTTTGTGCAGTCGTGTAACTGGCTGACTGGCATGAATAATACAATTTATCTCAAGTGAACCACTCTTATCTTATTATATTTACTTACCTACTGCCAACTCAAGTCTCAACTATGCTAATCTGTGACTACGCTGTGTAGTAAACGGGAAATTACCTCTGCGGTAGAGGCCCGTGTTCATAGCAAATCTATAAGTCCTAGGTATATTTGTTCCCGATTTCCTCATAAACTTATTCATCATCAAGAAAACGTAGCTGCATTTTATCTCGTAATTCCCACGACAGCGAAGCCCCGGAGCGCAGCTAGTTTAGACTAAAAAAAAGAAGTATTAAAAATTTAAAGATACATGACCTGCCATAATTTGCAGTAGTATGTAAATCCATCGCTGTCTCTCCACCAAAGTAGATAATAAATTCCGTGGCACCTGGCCGTAAGGGTCGTTATACTTTTGAGGAACAAAACTTGACGAAACACATCTTTTGTGTCCCACTTTAAAATTTATGAAGCCTCTTGAGTTTTTCTTGAGTATTTTAGACTGGAAAGCCGGGTAAAAGAAATGGAAAATATTGTATTTATATTTATTTATCCTCTCTTAGTGGTCCCCTACACAATCTAAGGAACCTACATGCTAAATTTCAGGCTGTGCAAGTCACTCAGTAACAGAAGAATCCTAATCCTAACTATCCTAACTAATAACTAATGCGAAAGTGAGTTGTTTTTTACCTCTTCACGCTTTATCTACTGAAACTATCTTCCTAAAATTTGGCATACACATAGTTAGAAGTATCGAGAAGGACTTAGGACTTTCATCCCATAGCAGTGTTCCCGTGGGAAATACACGCGGGCGAAGCCGCTGGCAAAAGCTAGTTTTTTACAATGTGTCCCGTCATCAGTGTCGGAACCTTTAATGGTATGTTATATGGCATTTTTTATGGGCAAATCACCACTCAAAACTTTTTTTTTTTTCTTTTTTAATTTTCGTTTTAAAATAAACAAATAAACAGTTTAATGGGCTAATTAATTCACAAGAAGCTAATAATTCTGAAAAAATACAAAAAAATATTTTTTTGCTTTTACGTTTTTTCTATTTTTTGCCTTTCATATTGAAACATCTTTCATTTTATTGTTGTTTACATGATTAGCTTTTAAATGAGACCTTTTTTATGGCAATAGCACTGTTACACGAGTAGTTACGATTGAATTAGTACAAGAGCCCGAAAAAAATAAAATGGCTGCCATTTTACCACAGTAAAAGAAAAAAAAGTAATGAGTTGTGATTTGTTCATAAAAAATGCCATATGACATACCATTAAAAAGGCTCCGATACTGATGACAGGACACATTGTATATATTGATTGATATTATGTAAACAAATACAGTGTTTTCATACGAGAATGGATACGGGATATACCCTTATCTGGGGTTAGAAGGTGAAGTTATCATTCCTTCCCTTCTTTATCACGTTTCTTTTACAAGAGGGTCAATCGATGTGAGAACTCGTAGGAACACATTTCGGAAACATTGTTTTAGAAATTCCATAATTAATTCATTAAAAAAAAACACGAATGGGTGAAGGCGGTGAAAGTCATTTAGGATACGAATTCTCAAAATAAAAAGTTTTTGTAAGTTTGAAGGTAGCGCCTATCAATGAAAAAGTAAGGAGTCTATGGTAAGGAGTAAATAGCCTGGTTTGGACACATAATGAGAAGTGAAGACCAACATCTGGTTAACAAGCTAATTATTAAAAAATAAAAAACACGACTGACAACTCACATAGCCCATGTCACTCGGAACAATTAAAAATACCTCTCACATCAAAATCTGTTTAGCCGTTCAGGACTTATGGTGGAATAAAGAAACTCACATTACATTCATAAATACATATTACTGACATACCTATATGAACCCTGAAAACCTGACACTCCTTTTTTGGTCCTCTTTGAAAAGAGCCTTCTTTGAAGGCCAAGTTTCAATAAAAAATTTTGACTTTGGTCAGTCGTATAAAAAGACATTGTATAAGAAGGTGGATGGTTACAAGGGAAGAGGGAGACCAAACAAGAGAGGTTAAACTGTATGAAAGTCGATATAGGTTATAAGCGTTAGGAGTGGATGATAGTATGATAGGAAACATAGACTTGTATAGAAAGATAAGACATATTGTGCCGACCCCAGATGATGAAACAAGGTAGGGATTAGCACAATATGTGCTACTCATCATATAAGAATATATTATCGTTATATTGTGCTAGTAGGTTATTGTACGAGAAAGTAATTTGAAATTTCATGAAGTGGCGATCTGCTCAAAATTCCATTATCACTATTGCGAAATGAACAGGAGCTACAGAGGCGACATTCCTTTGATCATTCTGCATTAAAATTTCCCTGTTAAGCCCGGGTTGACGTTGAATGCATTATGCAGTGTATTAAAATATTAAAGAATGTGGCGGGAGCAATGCCAAATTTCACTGAACATCGTGGTTTTAAAACTGAGTCTCAACTGACAATTCATTTTTTTTTTGATTCAGGTGAATGCCTATGTGGTTAGTGTCTCTGAGAAGTTCATAGGTGTTTTTAGGGTTCCGTACCTTAAAAGGCAGGCAAAAACGGAACCCTTATAAGATCACTTTGTTATCCGTCTGTTCGTCTGTCTGTCAAACTTTTATTTCTCAGGAACGCTTGAAAGTATCAAGTTGAAATTAACATCGAAATCTCGGATCCATGGTCTCTTTCAGAAAAAAAATAACCAAAATTATACGTCAACGCTTCCCGTCGACCTAAAATTATGAAATTTGGCAAAAAGCAAGGTCTAACGATACTTGTACAGGAATAAATCTGTAAGTTGTAAATATATTGTTGGAAGTTGAAAAAAAGTGTTACATATTTATTTTTGCGCTAGATGCAAGATTGAGTTTGTTTTTGAAACTAGTTGGTCTTTTAGTTAGAGGTATAATGTGAGATGCTTTGCGTGTACGGAACCCTCGGTGCCCGAGTTTGACTCTCACTTGGCCGGTTTTTTTTATATAAGTATTGAAAGGCACATCTATCATAAATTTCATAATTACAGAGGGCAGCGATAAATACCTATTATTATATACATTTAAATGTTCACATAACATATTTAAACATACTCAATGGTGTAGATTTTTCACCATACGCCCACCATGTGACGGTGGCGAAACGGCCAAGCCACATATTTAAATTAAGGTGTAGAGTAGAGTTTGTGAAGTTAGAGCTCCTAGAAAGTAGAGTTAGAAGCTTGGCTCTGATAGCATAAGATCTGATAATTTTTTTGACAGTGCGCGCCATATGGTCTGCTCTAGGCAATACTTTACATGGAAATGATTTGGTGGGATTATTATTAAATTGAAAGAGAGTTTATTTATTTGTTTGTTAACTCTTCACGCTTTATCTACTGAACCAATCTTCCTAAAATTTCGCATACACATAGAAGTACTGAGAAGGACATAGGGTACCTTTCATACTGGGAATTAGCCTTATATCCCGTGGGAGATTCACGCGGACGAAGCCGCCGGCAAAAGCAAGTAAGTTATTCAGCGGTTGCTTCCTCAGCATACACGTCGGAGCCCAGGACATACGGATTTCTTTACATAGGTACCTAATCTATGACGTATTATATTTTTTATTCACGTATATGAATTATGGGTGTATGGGTATGCCTTGATATTCATTAAACTAAGTGCAGTGCTGTCGAGCACAATATAACGTTTTGCGAATTTCGCCGACGGTGTTGATTAAAATTAGTAACGAATATTCCTTGTTCCACTTGTATTTTTTACACTGTTTAGACAAAAGATTTTTTAATATTCCATGAAATAAATTTTCAAAAAGTATGACAATTACAATGTTAAACTAAGGATTTTTCAGGTTATAATTACGAAATATTATTTTACAACGTTTATGTCGAAGCTACGAATAAAAAATTGACATTGACGTTGTTTATACGGCGGTATTTAATTGTTTTTTTTTAATTATAATTCTTACGGGAAAGCATTGTAACATTTACATAATCTATCCAATATAAGTACATTTACATACATACATAATACAACAATATAAATAGATGCCGAACCATTTCTGTGGGGTAGACATGGCTGTTTACACGAAGATAAAAGATAGAACTTTCAAGCTGCGGAGATAAGGTTTTACGCGCTGTCCCGCCCCAATATAAGTTTCCACTTTTCTGCCCTATCTCCACGACTTTGTCTTGGGATATTCCAGTGGGTTCGTTAACCTCGAGCATCGAAATAACATAGACAAAAGTACATACATGAATAAAACAATTTTTTTTCTTCTACTACTTAAGTACTATCAAATCCAACCATAATCCATACTTACTATGCTAAAGTCTTTTTGTTTGTCTTTCACGCTTTCACGGCTAAACCGCTGAATCGTCATTGAGCAATGGTCGTTCGGAAATGCTAGTAGTTTGTAGCTTTGAAACATAATATACTATGATTATATAATT
Organism: Ephestia elutella; assembly: GCA_018467065.1. NCBI lineage: Eukaryota > Metazoa > Arthropoda > Insecta > Lepidoptera > Pyralidae > Ephestia > Ephestia elutella. Next base: position 4,460,971 of record CM031576.1, on the reverse strand, counting down.
AGGTTTTGACGTGAAATAAAGCCTTCTTTGAAGGCCAAGTTTCAATTAAGAATTTCTGATATCTGAGAACCCGAGGCCAAATAATACTAATAGGCCTACTTTTATAGTAAAAACTGAAATCGATAGTGCAATTTGTATGAATATCACACAAGTGCGGGGCGAGAGCAGAGTTAAGGGTAACAGCTTTAAAATATATTCTAAAGGTTCTTCAAATAAGCAGTGCGATGTTTCATTTAATTGATTGATCCAGAATTTTACAAATATAAAGGACAACACTGAAAAAAATACTTATACACAACTAAATTTTCATCAACCCATAACGCAAAATAGTGACTACATAACTTTTTGGAATATGTAACCAAACCCAGTTGGCTAATAACAGTTAATTTTTTGTTAAAATCAAGTAGTATCAATTAAGTTGCAAGTTGTAGTTGTAAAAAGCCAAAGTAGTTAGGTTAAACCTTTTTGAGTGACTTTTGAATACATTTTCAATAAGGAATCTTCCTTATTGAAAATGTATTCAAAAGATATTAATACTATGTATAACATCTTAGTCTGAGCTCGGAAAGTTACAAGGCGTCACTCATACGATTATACAAAGTTTGTTCTAGGAGCAACTTAGCCCGAGTGATCTCAACTGGCCAAGTTTGCTGCGCTCGCGGTTTGAGTATGACAAATATTGAAAGTGATGACGTTCACATACAGATCTTGACATATTTCAACGTACATTGCTTGTTTTAATGTGAGCAATATTTTTTTTATTCCTAGATATTTGTGTCCCAGTGCTGGGCAAGAGCCTCCCCCAATATCAACCACGTATCTTTGGTCTTTTCCTTCCATTCTTGTCGTCCGCCCATCTCGTCTTTGGCCTTCCTCTTTTTCTTCTTCCATCGGTTGGAACCCAGTTGGTTAAAATTTGAGTCCATCTCTCCGGGTGCATGTGATAGACGTGATCCGCCCAGTCCCACTTTAGCCTAGCTGCCTTTTTTAAAATCAACCCTCAATTTGAGCAATGTTTTTACGCAGGGGAAAACTTAGCAATGTACGATGATGGGCCGTAACATGTGCAACGCATGCTCAGCTCAATCCTTATTGCTTGCTCGTCTTGTAATTAATAGTCTCTAACTATTGCTCAGGGTGACGTGTTATTAACATTCACTCCATATATTTATGACTATTCAGCTCAGTCATATTTTTGTCTCAGTGGTGTTTCAATAGTAGCGCTTTTTTAGTTCAGTTCTTGGTATTAAGCACTAATATTAAAACATCGAGACACGATACCTGTCTTGTAAATAATTCAGGCGTCTTATTATTTAATATAATCAGCTATTATATATCCACTATGATGCACGTCAAATGCCGATAGTGTCTATAGGGCTTATGAGAAGTTCCTCTTTCTGCTTCCTCAATTCTCCATTAAAAATAGCCGCTGTTACTGTTTGCTATTCCAAAAAGCGTGATGATAAACGCTACCTCGCTCTTATTCTGACTCTACGCATTTGACCCTCTGGTACTCACAACGATGGTAGAAGCTGGATCGATGCTCTGAGTATCCCTCATAGACTGGCTCCCTGGTAGACAGAGCTACACAGAAAATTACATAAGTGCTTTTCAAATTGGTGCTTTAAGAGGAGGCTTTCCTTATGTATAAATAGGTATATAATTAAATCCAAAAAAAAATAGTTTTTTAGTCCGAAATAAAAAGAAAACTCCAAACAGACATATCAAACCACTATCAGATTTCGCGGTCTTGTCCAAGTTTCTGATAATAATAATTGCGTAGCACGAGGCTACTGGTCTAAATAAATGTGGGTACAGATAGATACGTTTGTATCTAAATCTATTCATGTTTATGATTCGATTTTTATTTATCTCATTCACTCCATATATTTATGGCTATTCAGCTCAGCTTGGACTGTCTCACGCACGACTTTTGAATTTGTTTACCCAGAAAGGTAATGTACTCGAATGTATCTGGAAGAAAGTTATTGAATTCTGTAATCATCAAAGAAATGGATATCAACAGTCTCTCTTTTTAATTCCACAGAAATAATGATAATACCTATGTTGTATTACTTATTCTGATTTTTGTGCTAGTTTCCCATCATAATCACTCAGGATAGTTTGGAACCTAGTTACTATCACAATGATTCAAAGTGTGCCTATTACAACAACAACAACAAGAATACTTCATTTGCACACAAGAAATTACATGTTATAGATACATCAAGTAACTTAAAACTAAAACATACATAAAAAATCATACATACATCGAAACTTATAACCTCCTCCTTTTTTGGGAAGTCGGTTAAAAAAGAGAGGAAGATGCGCAAAAGGCAATTTAATACAAGCAATTTCTGAATACCACTCTCTCTCTCAGCCAAAAGACGTCCACTGCTGGACAAAGGCCTCCCCAAGGATTTCCACAACGACCGGTCCTGCGCTGCCCGCATCCATGCGCATCCCGCGACCTTCACCAGGTCGTCGGTCCACAGAGTGGGAATACCACTCCCTGAATATAAAGACGATATTCTTAACAATCTTAGAGAAAGTTGGAGTAGACAAAAGGAGGCTTATACCCAGCAGTGGGTCATGGAAGGCTTGACGATGATGATGGTGATGAACAATCTTAATGGATACTTCTATATCCTTCGACTTTTGTATCCGATATCTATCGGGCGATGTCTTTAATTACAAGTTCGTTGAAGAACGCCATAATCTATTGTAGCACGCAACTCTATTGTTGATTACTTCGCTTGTCGGAACCATAACGCTTTGAAACTTATAATATCGATAGGATGGGCAACTCCGCACATTTACTTAGTGAACTCGAACTAAAACGCACATTCGTAGCTATGAAAGGTCTACCTATGCACTGGGGGCACACTGCCTATTGTATAATTGGTTTCCTTGTTGACTGTGGTGTTTTGAGGTCGAGTTCTAGAGGGCAGCGGTGTTCGACCACAGTGAAAGATGATTTTGTTGGCCACGGAATACGGAACTATTTTCAATATCATCCGAAAGTCACGGAACCATCGAATATTTTCAATATCATCCGAAAGTCATTTTCCAGTTTCCATGAAACTTATAATACAACTTGGAATAGCACAAAGGAAAGTTATTTCATATTTCTTTATTTGCCATCTACATGTTAGTCTTAAACTACATTGGTGCTTACAACTTACTTACAGGATACTTTATATCACAAAATTCACATGTGTGCGCGTGCGCAGCAGATATAGTAAGACTTTGTAACAGCTAACAGCTGCCCACCACGTCTATCAACGAAAGGGTATAATTATCTAATCTAAAAAGGGTCTAATAAAAAAAATGTATATAAAAATACTTTATTCATTTCGAGTGGTAACATAAAGTAATATACAAAATTGAGCAAGCTTAATTTTTTTACACTAGATTCCTATAATCACATCATTCTTATGAACGGTTATAAAGCATTCATTATAGGACTATATACTTAAGTAAATACCTATGATATAATTATGTACAGAAATATCATACAATGTAGGTATAAGTGAAAAATATATATACTTAAACACAACACACTCCAGTCATTAAAAGAAGAATTAAAAAAGTATAAAAATTACATTCACACTAAGTACCATTTATAATAAACCAAATTTGTCCAACTGCTCGGCAAAAGTCCCTCTTATCTTCTTTTAAATAATCTTGTTTTGGCCATATCCAAATGGTCCAAAATGGCCATTTCCCAAAAATAAAAAAATACCCTTAAAACTTCTCTAAGAACGATATTTTTACGAAGTACTTAGGAAACGGGTAATGGATTTTATACCGACTCCTCAATTTAGCCATTTAAGACCCCTGGGCAAATATCTAATCATTTAATATCGAATATTTACCGTAAAACAAAATACCACGCGATCGTGTCTCAATGGTGTATCAACTTCGAGCAACAAGGACATCCGCGCGCGAAACGGAGTCCGTGTTGCTCTATGGAGTCCGTATTGCTCTATGGAGTCCGTGTTGCTCTATGGAGTCCGTGTTGCTCTATGGAGTCCATGTTGCTGTATGAGTATCATTCATCATCACCAGCCATTTAAATATCCCCACTGCTGGGGCACTGGCACACTGTATGGATAAAGAGGATGAACCACGAGCTCGAGATAATACATTTTTGGTCATCCATCCAAGTTGCAAACTACTGCGCTACCAAGCTCACCAATAATAGTACTTTTTTATAGTTTTTATTACTATAGCATGTTAAAGTACTCTCATATAGAAATTAGATATGATGAAAAATTCCAAGTCCTGCTCGCATGGAATTTTTTCACCATATCTAATTTCTATATGAGAATACTTTAGTACCTACTAATTGCATTTGAGATGCTCAAAAATCCAAAAATAAACTATAGCATGTTAATTGAAAAGCCATTGAGACACGACATGATCGACGACCTTATGAAAGTATTCCTGAAATGACAAAAATTTTAAACAGGTGTTCTTGTACCGAACCTACCTCCTAACTTTAATTTAGACTACATTTTTTCCTTAATTTCATCTTTTGTTTATAGTAAGACAAAGACCTTATTTTCTTATATTGTAACATGCGACAGAAGGGTGTAACAAGAAACAGGAAAAGCGCGCTTTTTGATTTAACTAATGAGTGCGCTGGTACTTACTTATTACCAAGATGAATTCAAAACGGCAATGTCCGATTTTGTATTCATTGTGATACGAGGTCACTTGACCAAACATCGTGGTAACTGAGTATTCGTCTGTTCGTCATAATATTATTACATTTACGTTTTTGGATTTCCTTTATTTGTTTAACGGTGGCTCTTGTAATATTAACTAAACTTTGTAACTAACAATTATTTTACAATTTATTCTAAGTCAGATTGTGTGCTACGATTCTAGTTTTGATTGACTAGTGTTTCTTGATGATTGCGATTGGTCCCTGACGGCGTTGTCACTTAGCACAGGGCGAGCTGCAATTAAAAAAAAATCTTTAAAAAAAATTACTAGTTATAAAATGATTTACAAAACAAATTAATTAATTGATTTGATTTTTAAAATAATTTATGATAATGATTTGATTTTTTAAATTTTTTTAAAAATAAGTTTAATTGTTATCACGTCTATCAAAGGGTTAACAAAAACCTGAATAGCTGTATTTAAAATGGTAGTGGCATTATGCAAATAAGGAAATTTTTGATAATTTAAAAAGTTTAATAACAAATTTTGTATCTTACCCAAAGTCCTAAGAAGAATTTTCTCTATACCATGAATGGGCGACTCAAATGTGATACATAATATGAAGGCAAGTAAAAACGTCAGCACCATGTGTGAAATCGCATTCGCCGTCTGGAAATTAAATGTAAATATTTAACTAAATATTTGTCCTCTCAACATAAAATATATACTATAACACACGCACATCACGGTTTTAAATTAAGCACATAAGAGCACCATAATTTGGTCTCACAAAAGCAATAGGCATACAAAATAGGCAGGTAAATAAATAATCTTCCATTTAGGTCTGGGAGCAAAGAAAAATCATAGAATGTGCCAGCTGCTTCTCTTCCCGCGCAGATTGTTTCCTGAGATTTAGCAATAGTAAATTCCGCGCGAATGAAGTCGCGGCCTAAGCTAATACTCACTATAGTAAATATTGTGACGTGCATAGGATGCCTTAGCTGTCCCACGTAGTACAACTCAACTACGCCATTAACGAGGTAGGCGCAGAAGGTCAGCCTCGAGATTGGCACTAGGAACTTCCATTTCAGCAATGTGCACATCCAACCTGCAATTAAGACGGAAATATTGATAGTTGATATGATTGTAAAGATAAATAGATTATTTGTACAGCAACAGATACAAAATCAAAACACAAAAATACAGCAAACCACAAGGATGAAACAAATACAGGTCAAATGCAAAGTCTCAGTTCGATTAGAAACAAGAAAGTAGATTACTAATAGCCAGACAACATATCAAACAATATATTAATTATTTATTAAACAACTAGCTTTTGCCCGCGGCTTCGCCCGCGTGAATTTCCCACGGGAACAGTGCTTTTTCCCGGGATAAAAAGTAGCCTATGTGCTATTCCAGGTCATTATCTACCTCTGTACCAAATTTCATCGAAATCCGTCCAGTAGATTTTGCGTGATTGAGTAACAAACATCCTCACAAACTCACAAACTCACAAATTCACAAACTCACAAACTCACATCCAAACTTTCGCATTTATAATATTAGTATGGATACTTTAGTAACTATGAATAGGCATAAACTTTTATTAAATAGAAAGTCCGATCTCATATCTGACCCAAAGGTTCCCATAACGCCAGCAGCATTGCCTCTCTGGTTGGCCTGAGAAATTCTTTGGATCAGATATGAATAATGTCATATAGATATAGCCAGATAGATAAGTAAAATGTTAACTTACCTCCACAACCAGTAGCACAAGCGACTATAAGCCACCCATTGGCAATACCCCATGCAAGTTTATGCAGGGATATGTACGCAGCGGCTTCGATGACGTTGTAATCATACCACTCCTGGTAGAACACTGACACGGAGAAGATGGTCACGGTACCCAGCACTATGCTCGTGATCCACGCGAAAACCTTTAGGGTCCGGGAGAGAGTGTAGCTGAAACCAATGATACAAGAGATTTATATAAAATGTATCCTAGCTAAAATTATAAATGAAATGATTTGATTTGAAATGCGAAAGTGAGTTTGTTTGTTTGTTACCTCTTCACGCTTCATCTACTGAACCAATCTTAAAAGTTAAAAGTACGGAGAAGGACAAAGGGTACCTTTCATCCCGGGAAATAGGACTGTTCCCGTGGGAAAGACACGCGGGCGAAGCCACGACCAAAAGCTAGTAAAATATAATATTGAAGAATTAAATGAAAGAATCAATGTCAAAAGATGTGTGCATTAGTGTACTGAATACAGTGAAGATGATAATGCAAACTTTAAGATCACTTTTGAATAATAAAGTTTAACTCAGGACTTGATAAAGCATTTGTTAATTTTTACTTCAGAATATTGGGATAGTATCAATGTTAGAAAGAAATTGAGGGGTATTATCGAGGTATTTCGCTAAGAGCAAAGATTTCAATAACTCCGATTTCAATAGCACATACAAAATATTTCAAAGGCAAGAAAATATAGTTAGATCATTAAATCATAATACGTACTTTTCCGACTGTATCCTATGTAGAATGTATCCCGTTAGTATGCCCATCAGGTACGTGACCATTTTCATGTGCGTTTTGATATAGGCCTCCTTAAAGTAGAAGTTACTTGCAAAGTCTGTAAAATCTCTGAAAACATAAAATATCAGATGAACATACAAAAACACAATTATCATAAACTAAAATAAAAATAAATTTTGAGCGTGTTCATTTAAATTTTGTAAAAGAAATCTATCGCTGGTTGACTGGAAAAGATCCTTTCGTGGGATAAGTTCGCCACTGTATATTTACCGTTTTTATTTTTGTTACTTTTAACTATGTATCTCTAATCCATACTAATATTATAAATGCGAAAGTTTGGATGTGAGTTTGTGAGTTTGTGAATTTGTGAGTTTGTGAGTTTGTGAGGATGTTTGTTACTCAATCACGCAAAATCTACTGGACGGATTTCGATGAAATTTGGTACAGAGGTAGATAATGACCTGGAATAGCACATAGGCTACTTTTTATCCCGGGAAAAAGCACTGTTCCCGTGGGAAATTCACGCGGGCGAAGCCGCGGGCAAAAGCTAGTAGTACAATAAAGATATTACAAACAAACAAACAAAAAATATACAGTAGTGGAGGTACTTACTTGGCATAAAATAAAATAGTAGGATCCAACCGATCGATGTAAGTTATCACAGAGGGCACAATGAGTGTGACCACAATACAGATACTCAAGAAGACGGGGCCGACTCGACTCCATCGCCAGAGGCTGTATATGAAGATGGGTGCGATGAAGAACAATTGGGTGTCCACTGAGAGGTACCATGACTGGAACATGCACTGGAATTGAAAATAACACTATATTCAAACATACATTTGATACCTTACTATTTTTGTAAGTAGGATGCTTGTCTGCCTTTTACATGGATTGAATCGTTCAAACATCGTTACGTTCGTTGCATCATCGTTACGGAAATTCTATGGCCACCTTCCGGGTCATAATCAAATCAGCTCTATATCCTAACTATATAAAATTTACATCAAATTCTAAGTTCATGCATATGCAAAGTATTAATAATCTATTTAATTAAAGTGAATTGTATCAAATTAACCTTGAAACTAAATAGTTAAGTTTCAAGATTAATTTGCTTGTAAAAATAACTCACTAATTTATCAGTGTTGACATAGTTGTTTATGTACAGGATGTTGGTCCACCAAGATTCCATGCATCGTTGCTGCTCCAGCTGTATCTTGTCTCCCCACAGCGGGCCTTCCCCGATCTTCGGCAGCCAGGTCATGTAGAACAGGATCACGATCAAGTACGCTGGGGTCACTCTGGAATTTAGTATCAACATCTACATCAAAACACATAAATATAATATCCTATTTACTTTCGTTCTTCACTACAAAACTATTATTTGTTGGTATTTTATTTCTCGTTTTCTTGCTTTTTTATAGCGAGAGCTATGATATTATGGGTATAGCTGCACTGACTATCAGTATCCCGAAATTTTACGTTGTTTTGCAACGTGAATGCCGTGTCAGCACGACGCGTCCTTCCGGCTATAAAATGAAAAGTTATTTAAATTTGAATCAATTTATAAGAACAATCGCTATCTATATAAAAACTAATATCCAAAGTTAACGTTAACTTAAATAATATTCTATAATAATTTTCAATAGTATCTGACCGAAAGTGAATACCTATAAACTTTAAAATTATAAGTTGTTTACAAAAAACATGAGCTTTTTCTAAGGCCGTAACTGGCCGAAATCTTCGCCTCGGCCGGATATTCGGTCGAACTCCAATTTTCAATAAGGATCGCAATATTGAGTTTTGGACAAAACACAGTCGTGCATAATTAATTAAATAAGGATCACTAGAAAACAAACGGTTCAAACGACATGTAACAACACAATTGGCAATTCGATCAAATTGTCCCCGGTTCGCAATTATGAACCAATCAACATTGAGCCTTTGATGTTACATATTGCTCGTTAACTTAATGAAACCAGGTAAACCAGTTTGGTACCTCATTGTTCCGTAATGTGTTAAACGATAAACAGAAACCAAAATACGTATTTGTTTCATTAACAATACAAATCATATTGTATTTAGGTAAATAATACGTGTATAGGTACTGATTTGTCCGTGTGAATTATCAATATAATACTCAATTGAGTTAATTAACAGTGGAGTCTGTAAAACCGTATCAAAACTAAGTAGTTCGTCTATCTTTAATTTCATTTGGAAAGAAAGATGCGATCACTACGATACATCTTTTTTAAAAATTAAATCTAATCTATACATATAATAAAACAGTAAAAATATTTTGTCTGTACATTTAATATTTTTGACTGAAATGGATAGAGGGAGACCTAAAAAGAACAATAGAAAGCAAAAAAAAATTTTTGGAATTTCTTGTCTGTCTGTCTGTCTGTCTGTCTGTCTGTCTGTCTGTCTGTCTGTCTGTATGTATGTACGCGTTTCACGCAAAAACTACTGGACGGATTTGAATGAAACTTTTTTTGTTGTATAGCTATTAAGCCTGGGCAACATATAGGCTATAATTCATTTTGAAAACTGGAACACCTGATGAAGAACCATAACGGAACAGCTAAACTATAAGTAATATGGAAATGGTGCCTTAACAAAAATCGTTCAACCTGATGAGCATTTTCTGCCGACGTATAAAAATTGAAGATCTGGAACATCTGATGAAAAGCTCCAAGAGACCAGCTACACTATAACATATATGGAAATGGCGCCTTAGCAAAAATCGTTCAACCTGATGAGCATTATCTGCTGACGTATAAAAATTTAAGATCTGGAACATCTGATGAAAAGCTCCAAGAGAGATTTTTCATCTAAGCGAAACTCACGCGGGCGAAGCCGCGGGCGACAGCTAGTATATTATATTCCAGTTAGATTTGACGAAATGGTGATATCGATTATTTGGCCACTCCTAAGATCATTTGCCAAAGATTTTCTACAATGGCAAAAAGACGGGGAAAGCTTTTATTGTTTTTCCTTTATCGATTAAAACCTACCTTATGTATCGGAAGACCAGAATGGGAATGACGTTCAACTTGCCCCGCCGCTTGTCCAACTCAATGAGAAGCAGACGGCTGAAGAGGAAGGCGCTCAAGAAGAGGAAGGTGTCCACCAGCAGGTGGTTGCTTAACATCAGCGAGTTCACTGGTTGCCGAGTCAACTGGAAGTGGAATACATATTTTTGTTGAAATCCTTAAACATACGTACCATGCGACAGCACAAAACAAAAGACCCTTTTAAGTTAAATTTAAAAGTTTCATTGACAACTATAGATTTCGGATATACTAACAAGCTGTCAACTTTGGTCATGTTAACATTACATGTTTGAATAATCTACAGACTTAATAATCTAATATGCCATAAGTCGGCTATCTTATTTGAAATGAGATTCAAAAGTATCTTGATTATTTTCGATCATTAGAAAAAAATAAGAATCCTTGCTTCGAAATTAGCCATCAGACATTATAATATACAACCATATATAAACAGAATATATATTTTAAGAGAAGTGTTAAAGTGTGACATGGAGTGTGATGATACAATCAATATTTACTCATGACAATGGCTCTTCACTATGACGTCTGAATGGCATAATTTACACAATTTGCAAAATGGAATTTTCTACTTTAAGTGCTTATTACATAGAGACGAGCGTAGTGTTATGCTTATTTATTTGCTACTAAAAATGTGAGATCATTAGACCCAAAACAGGTAATTGTCATAACATACGACAATGCCACTTTTGCGCTTTGATAAGAATTTCTCGGTATTATAATTATTCATTTATTTATTTATATTCTCTTTTTTTACATTTTTAAATATAAAATATTCAAAAAAATAAAAAACATTTAAAAATATAAAAAAGGGGAACCCATCGGTAGCGGAGCAAAGACTCAAGCTACCGGTGGTCAGGGCTCCAGCGAGAGGAATCTCCTCACAATGCGGGCCGTGTCCAAGAGTACCGCCTTCTGAATCTGACTCTTGACCCAACTGCCGAGCGAGAGTCTCTCTAGATGACGATCGAGACTCTTCGCTATAAGTCCGTTCACACTAACGACTATCGGAACAATAATCGTTGAGCCAACACGCCACATGGCGGTAACCTCGTGAGCCAAGTCCAAGTACTTTGAAAGTTTCTCTTTCTCGGCCTTTACGAGGTTCTCATCATGAGGAATGGTGACATCAACGAGGATTGCACGGCTCGTCTCCCGATCAATTATCACAATATCAGGCCTATTGGCAACAATAGTCCTGTCTGTGATAATTGACCGGTCCCAATAGAGCGTGACATGACCATTTTCAAGAACTGGCGCTGGTGCATATTTATAGTACGGTACCTCAGAGCCTACAAGGCCGTATTTAAGGGCAAGTTGCTGGTGTATAATCCTGGCTACTTGGTTGTGTCTGTGCAAATACTCGCCGTTAGCAAGATGAGAACAACCGGAAACTATATGCCTGAGTGACTCTCCGGGATGGTGGCATGCTCGACAAATGTCAACCGTACCATCCTTCAGGATATATTTCCGATAGTTATTCGTCTTGATAACTTCGTCCATAATTGCACAGGCAAAACCTTCGGTTTCCCCAAAAAGGTCACCGAAACGTAACCAGGCCACCGACGCGAGCAGGTCCACATCAGGACCATGAAGGACCCTGTAGAACCGCCCGTGAAGCTCCTTGCTCTTCCAAACGTCAATGCGGCTCTGGGTAGTAAGCACCTGCGGTTTGCGCCAATTCCTGTTTGCCATGGATAGCGGTGTAAAGCCATTGTCAACTGTTACGACGTCGCGGTGTAAGCCACTTTCACGGCTGAGAAAGTATTCCTGAGATTGCATACCTCTCGGTTGTGTAGGTTCTTGGCGTTTAAAAGTCCACGACCCCCACACTTCCGAGGGATATACAATCTCATGACCGATGATCGTGGATGATACATGCGGTACGTCGTTAACAGTTTTCTGACTTTAACATCCAAGGCGTCAAGCTCGGTCTGAGTCCACTTTAGTATGCCAAAGGTGTATATCAACAAAGGCATAACCCAACCATTGAAGGCGCGCACCTTGTTGCCTCCTGATAAAACACTTTTCAGTACTTTTTTCAGTCGGCCAAAGAAACGCTCCCTCACTGATTGTTTTATGTCCCCATCTGATATACCCAAAGACTCTGGCATACCAAGGTATTTGTAGGTTTCAACTTCGGAGAGGGATCTGAGAGTCATCATCTCAGAGAGTTGTAAACCATCAGAGTTTACAACTCTGCCTCTTTCCACATGCATGACCGCGCACTTATTATTATTATTAAGCCATGCTGCTGGTGTTTGCCACCAGCGTGTCATTGGACACATAGGCCTCTTCCAGCATCTTCCATTCTGCTCTGTTATTTGCCTTTCTTCTCCATAGCGGCCCTCCCGTGCTTTTAATGTCATCTTCCCATCTTTTTATTTGCCTTCCTCTCCTTCTTTTACCATCACGGGGCCACCATTCTGTGACTATTTTAGTCCACTTATTTCTGCTTTCTCTTGTCATATGCCCTGTCCAGCGCCACTTGAGTTGTTTAATTTTCTCTATTACATCATCAACTCCAGTCTGTAATCTTATGTCCTCAGCTCTTTTCCTGTCTCTGACCGTGTATCCCAACATGCTACGCTCCATACCTCTCTGGCACGTTCTCAGCTTCCGGAAATGATTCTGTGTCAAAGCCCAGGTTTGACATCCATATGTCAGACATGGCAAGATGCAAGTGTTGAATATCTTATTCTTCTTCAAAGGTAAGACCTTTGGTTGGAAAATCTTTATTCTTTATAATTTCCTTTAGAGACCAGTATCTGTTCCATGCGCTTGCCACACGTCTGGATATTTCCAACTCACTCTGGTCTGCAAATGAGATTATCTGACCCAAATAGCTGTATTCCCTCACATATTCTATTGGTTCTTTGTCGATTGTGATAGTCACCTCTTCTCTGTTTGTCATGATCTTGGTTTTGGATTTATTCATGGCAAGGCCGACAGTCGCACTTGCCTGTGTTAGCTCAATGAGCATTGTTTGCAGTGTTGAAGCATTATCCGACACAAGCGCCAAGTCATCGGCAAACCTCAGATGATTCAGCTTTTTCCCATTTATATTTATCCCAATATTAGACCAGTCAATCCCTCGAAATATGTGCTCAAGAACGGCTGCAAAAAGTTTTGGGGACAAAGGATCACCCTGTCGCACACCAACCCTCCCCCTCCCTCTGTATGCGAAATTCTTCTCCTGTAGCTTCAAGCTGAATTTGGGCTGTGCTGTTGGCATACCTTGTTCTATAAGTGATTCCCAAAGTGATGCGTGTTTGATTGAGTCGAAGGCTTTGTTGTAGTCGACAAAAGCAATATACAATGGCTTTCCATATTCTCTACTTTTTTCTATAATTTGCTTTAGAACGTGAATATGATCGATAGTGAAGTAACCAGCTCTGAAACCAGCCTGCTCCATCGGTTGTTGTTCATCCATTACCTTAGTTATTCGATTCAGAATTAGCTTTGCAAATATCTTGTATAAGCTTGACATGAGACTTGTTTGTAATAAAATCTATGTTGTTTTGTCCGTTCGCCGCCGTAATATTCTAGCGCGTGCGGTAGTTTCATATTAGTAGCGTCGTCGCCCGCTCGGCCGGCGTCGGCAGTCGCGAGCGACCATTTTGAATTCAGTATTGTTTGGACATCGCGCGGGGAGGCCGCGCCGCATGAAATTGCTCGCGTGAATGGCATGGCGGACGGCCGCCATTTGTCCTGACATATCGGTTTGATTTTAATACGCGGAGAGGTCTCGCGTCTTTTGCTTGTTAACTAGTTTGAGTTATATTTGTGAATTTCCTGTTTGTTAAATAACTATTGAACATTTGTGTTTGTGAAACCTTTTACTTTGACTGTTTCTTGTGAGATGCGAAACGTGGCTGCCTGGGGACGCCGAAATCTGTTGCCGAGTGGAACTGCTAGACGGATCAGGTATTTTTTCTGGGGATTGAGATCTCATGGGGTAGGTTGGGTGATTTAGGGAACAACCCCCTCCTCTTCCGAAGACACTCAAGATTGGATCCGAAGAGCAGAAGATTAAGTTTGGTAAGTGACCCTTGGGTTTGTGGGTGGTTGTAGCTATTAAGTTAGGTTTAATATACAGGGTTCTGTAGTTCCCGTTGTAAACTACAGTGGTAGCAGACTGCGTATAGGTTAGGTTAGGTTAGTCGGACAGACGTAGTGTCGGGTCGAGGTTTTTTACCGGTATTTTTTTTACCCGGTAAATTTTTCGGTACCGAACCCTCCCGCCCTTTCGTCTGCCCGGAATTCTCTGCGCACATTTTCTGGTAGCAGAGCGTAGTTGTTCTGCACATTTTCTGGTAGCAGAGCGTAGTTTATCTACCCTCTATTTGTTCGTTTGTAAAAAATAATTAATTGTTTGTAAAAATTATTAGATTTTTCTTAGTTTGTTTGTATAAGAATATTTGTAACCTTTTTGTATTTGTTTGCGGTTTGTACCGTGCGTTCCGGGTTTGTGCCATTCTCATACCTACCGCGGTTTTTCGTGTTGTTGCTTGATTTTGTTCTTTATTTACCTTTTTTATCTTTTCTTATTTGTTTGTTTGTTTGTGACTTGACGCGATGGCGAAGGTCTCCAATGCTAGGGCGACACTCGCCAACGAATTGAGATGGTTTGTGACGGCCGGAGGACTCCTGTCCCGGAAGGACAGGGAGGGCGCCACACTGCTAAGAGCGGATCACCTCCACTCACGATTGAGTAGCGCGGAAGCGGCCATGGCGGTGCTTACCGAAGCCGAACTTGCCGCGGAGGTCTACGCAGGTCACATGGCGGACATGGACCAGATCCTGAGTCTGCACGATGATATCGCGGAGGCGGCGACCGCAATAAGGGCGAGACAGGCTGGCGGACCAGCCCCTCGCACCCCTGTTAGACAGGAAGGACCAGCGGTTACTGGTCGGCTCCCCACCCTTCAGCTGTCCCACTTTGGGGGTAGGATGGAGGAGTGGGTGGCATATAAAAATATGTTTGAGTCCCTGGTCGTAGCACGACAGGATTTGTCGAAGGCCCAGAAGATGGCCTACCTCCTCTCCACTCTGGAGGATGAAGCGCGGTCGCTCATCCAGCACCTCCGGGTGGAGGACGACCAGTACGATACGGCTTGGGAGTTATTGAACTCCCGCTACCAAAACTTACGTTTGTTAGCGGATGCGCACGCCGCACAGTTGATGGCCCTGCCCAAGGTGGCCAACAGGGCACAGTTGCGCCTGCAGTTGCTCACGCCCGTTACAGTGGCCTGTAACGCGCTCCGCACACTGGGGCTGCCGGTGGACCAATGGTCCTTTTTGCTGGTGCACATTGTATTGGGCAAATTGCCCAATGACATCCGCTCGCGGTTTGAGCGCGAAAATGCGGAGCGGGATAGCACCACCCTACCAACATTCACTGACTTGGTGAAGTTTTTGGAGTTTGAGGCACGGGCCGCTGAGAATACCATGACGGACTCAGCGCCATCCAGAGCGCCTGAACGTAGGCCTTTGGAACCCTCATGGAGAGGTAAGCCCCAACAGGGACGGCAACCGCCACCGCGTGGAGCTGGTGTGCGGGTTGCACACACGGCAGCAGTCGCGGGGGACGCGGACTGCCTGCAATGTGGCCGGATGGGCCACAGCCTGCTGCAATGCAGGGACTGGCAGAGACTGCCAGTACAAGATAGGCGCCGCATGGCAAAGCGGCATGAACTTTGCTTTTATTGTTTGGGCGGTCACTATGCACGTGACTGTCCCAGTGCCATACCATGCAGTGCATGCCGTGGGCTGCACCACGTGATGCTCTGCATGAACCGGAACGGGGATGGCCCCCGGTTGCTGAGGCAGGGGTCCCCTATGGGCGGGGGCGCTCCTGCGCGAAGCCCTCCACCACCGGACGGAGGACGCGGCTTCGCTCGTCGCACCCCCCCTCGGGAGGGGGGTCGCGTACCTGCGCGGGTCTTGGCGGACCGGGACCACGCGCCTCAAGGTCATGGCCAGTATGTGGCTGGCCAGGCCCCGGATAGGGCCCCCATGGGCGGGGGCCCTAGACCGGACGTGAGAGTGGGGACACCCCCCTCCACGCGGGTTACCAATGCCCAACACATGCAGCCGCAGCGGTTTTCTCCGCCGCTGCACGAGTACCCACGGCTGGAGTACCACCCGCCGTACCATATGTATGGCCGGGCCGCGGGTTATGCCCCCCCTCAGATGGGGATGTGCACTCGCCCGCCATATTATCCGGGTCAGTGGCGCGCCCCTGGTTTGGAGAGAGTGGGGAGCCCGTAACTAGCTTGCTCCCTTGCTGGGACAGAGCCGCGGACGGTTCTGCTCCCTACCGCGGTGGTCCGCGTATGGGGTCGTAGAGGGGAAGCCATTAATTTGAGAGCTCTGTTGGACTCAGGGGCTCAAAGCAGTTTGGTTACCACTCGAGTGGCACGCCAGTTAGGTTTAGTCGTGGAAGACTCGTCTGTGCCACTTCTTGGAGTTGGTGGCATACAAGTGAAGGGTCTGACGGGCCAGACACTTGTCACCTTTTCTTCGCTGAAGTCCTCCACAATGAGGATCACGACTTCGGCTATGGTAATGGATACCATTGCGGGTTGGCACCCCTCGACAGACATACCGCCGGGTGTGTTGTCTTTGGTTTCGGGTCTGGATTTGGCCGACCCCTTTGTCTTTCATCCCGGCCCAGTGGACTTGCTCCTGGGCTCGGACGTATTGGGTTGGATTTTGTTGGGTACCCAGAAAGCTCTGGGTTCGTCTTCACTGATGGCAGTGTCTACTATCTTTGGTTTTGCCCTGATGGGCCCTGTGTTTGATAATGGCACCGTGGAGGAGCCACCGGTCGTCGCATCTGCGTCCTTGGCCAAGACCATGCAAAGGTTTTGGGAGGTGGAGGAGCCACCTATGAGTTCCAGGATGGATCCGGAACACGCTGAGTGCGAAGCCCTTTTTCGATCGACCACGGAGAGGTTGCCCTCCGGTCGGTTTGTAACTAGGTTACCTTTTGTTGCCTCTCGTCCTAGCCTAGGGCAAAGTAGGGCGCTTGCGGAGAAACGACTGCTGTCCATGGAGCGACGCATGCAGCGTGACCACGTACTTCGCGATAAATATATTGAATTTATGCGCGAGTACGAGGATTTGGGTCACATGTCTCCGGCTCGAGTTGATTGGAGCTCAACTGAGCATTATTTTTTGCCCCACCACGCGGTGGTGAAGGCCTCAACAGGCAAATTGAGGACCGTCTTCGATGGGTCCGCACCCACTTCGACCGGGGTTTCGTTGAATCTGTGTTTGCATTCGGGTCCCAAATTGCATAGGGACATAATTGACATCATCTTGAACTTTAGAAGACATCAAGTGGTTTTTGGTGCGGACATCCGGATGATGTTCCGCCAGACAGTCATACATCCTGAGGACAGGCGATTCCAGTTGATACTCTGGCGTGAGCGCCCTGAGGATCCTGTGACGGTGTATGAACTCAACACAAACACGTATGGTTTGAAATCTAGTCCCTATATCGCCATCAGATCATTGCTTGAATTGGCAGAGCGGGAACGGATCCGCTTTCCCCGTGGGGCTTCCGTGCTGTCACGTGACTTGTATGTTGATGACGTGTGCACCGGAGCCCAAAGTATTGAGGAGGCCCTCCTACTGCGGGATGAATTGATTGAAATATTGAAAACGGGTGGCTACGAGCTACGTAAGTGGTTGTCCAATGAGCCTAGAGTTCTAGAAGGGATCCCGGAGGATCACCAACAGAACCCTCACCTGTTTGAGGATGTAGATGATCCCAACAGGATAGCGGTGCTGGGCATGCAGTACCAGCCGCTAACCGATATTTTTACATTCCAAGTGGACTTGGAAATACCAAAGGTCTGGACTAAGAGAACGGTGTTGTCCGTAATAGCCCGTATGTTTGATCCAAGCGGTTGGATCAGTCCAGTGATATTCTCTGCAAAGTGTCTTCTTCAGAGACTTTGGACTTTGGGCGTCTCGTGGGACGAGCCGCTGTTTGGTCCTCCATTGGATGATTGGCTCGAGTTGTTTTCATCGATTAAGGAAGTCAATCGGATTGCCTTGCCTCGTCGAATATTGCCCCCGGGAAATATCGAGCCAGCCTGCATGGCTTTTGTGACGCGTCGGGCGAGGCTACGCCGCGTCAGTCTATATGCGGACAGTTGACGCCGATGGCCGGGTCAATGTCTCGCTTTTGTTAGGGAAGAGCAAGGTCGCCCCCATCAGGACTAGGCTGACTATTCCCAAGCTTGAGTTGAGTGGAGCTCACCTTCTCTCTAAATTGTTGCATCACGTTGCATGTGAGCTGGCGGCCACGGTCGAGATACGGGACATCTTCGCCTGGTCGGATAGCCAGGTCGCGCTTGCATGGTTGCGCGCGGCCCCACATACCTTGGAGGTTTTTGTTGGAAACAGGGTTTCCCAAATTCAAAATATTGGAATTGATATAACATGGAGACATGTGCCGGGAGAGCTTAACCCAGCGGACTGTGCTTCCCGAGGTTGTACGGCACCAGAATTGGTGTCACACCCGCTCTGGTGGGGTCCAGAGTGGCTGATGGGATCAGAAACATCTTGGCCTGTCTGTCAGACAGATGTTACTTCTTTGAGTTTGACTGGGCTCCGTGTACATGCTGTAGTCGCTGAGACGACGTCGGAGCCGGATTGGCTACTTGCTCGGTATAGCAGCTTGGATAAGCTTCTGGGTGTCACCAGTTGGATTAAGCGTTTCATACATAATTGTAGAAACCCACAGGCAAAGCGGTTGGAGCCGATTGCAGGTGCAGAAGAGCGCCGGAGCGCATTGTTGCATTGGGTCCGTGTCGTGCAGACCGGACGGTTTGAGTCAGAGCTTCGTATTTTGCGCGACAGACGCGCTAAGTTGAAGGGCGCGGTCGCTCGTTTGAACCCGTACATCGACTCGGATGGGCTTCTTCGGGTTGGAGGCAGGCTCCGGAAGGCGGATCTTCCATATGAGACTCGCCATCCTCTGTTGTTGCCCAAGGGCGGACCCTTGGTGCAGCTTTTGGTGTCTGATCGACACATTCGTAACGCCCATGCTGGGTGCAATGCTTTGTTGGCTATTTTGCAACGCGAGTTTTGGATTTTGTCTGCCCGAAGAGCAATCCGTAGTGTCCTGTTTCGATGTATTGCATGTTATAGGTTGTGCAGAGCAACTACGCTCTGCTGCCAGAAAATGTGGCAGAGAGAATCCGGACAAACGAAGCGGCGGGAAGAATTCTGTACCGGAACTTCACCGGGAAAAAACCACCGGTAAAAATAAGTACCGGGAAAAAATCTCCACGCGGCACCACGTTTGCCCGACTAAAACCTAACTATCTTAACGCAGTCTGCTACCACCGTAGCTTATGAAGGGAGCTACAGGGCCCTATATGATAACCTAACCTATAAATTAACTACAATTGAACACTTACCAAATTAAATCTTCTTTCTCTTCGGATCCAAACTTGAGGGTCTTCGGGAAGGGGGAATTCCTAATCACCCTACCTAACCCTTGAGATCTCAATTCCCCAGACCAACTAAATAGATTTCTTCCCGTAGTTTCACTCGGGAACAACCAGATGTGAACAGCCAGCCACGTTTCACCTCTCACAAGAAAAAGTCACAATAACAGAGTTTTTCACAAACACAAATTCAATAGTTATTTAACAAACAGGAAATTCGCAATTATCACTCAAACTAAACAACAAGCAAAAGACGCGAGACCGCTCCGCGTATTAAAATCAAACCGATATCGCATAGTACAATGGCGACCGTCCGCGAGCCATTCGCACGAGCAGTGTGAGAACCCCGAAACGCCTGGCGGCGATAACAGGAAACGCCTGCGTTTAGTTTTACCCAATATATTACAAACATCCCCCCGTCCCGGTCTGAGAAGCAGACCGCTAGCTTACTCTACGGGAAGGCGGGCGAGAGAGGTCACACCTCTCCTTAAAATCGAACCGTCGACCAACACCTCAGCCACACGCGGAGTGCCATCTCCGCCAAGAATCAAACGTAATATGCGAGCTCGTCGCCAAAGCAATGAGGGCAAATTTGCCTCTTTTAACAACACTAAATCACCCTCCCTGGGAGGCTCAGTCCTGTCTGTCCACTTCACTCTTTGCTGCAGCAAATGCAAATATTCAAGCGACCAGCGACGCCAAAAGTCCTGGCTCATTTGCTGCAACATTTGAAAACGCGACAACCGATATACGCGTTCATCCTTCCACGGGTATTCGGGCAGGGCATTCAACGGCCCTCCCACCAAAAAATGACCAGGGGTGAGAGCTTCCAAGTCATTTGGATCTGGAGATAGCGGACAGAGAGGACGAGAGTTGAGGACCGCCTCAACTTTACAAAACACTGTGGCCAGCTCTTCAAAAGTTAGAGCCGTTTCTCCGATAATGCGGCGGAGGTGGGTCTTTGCGGATTTCACAGCCGCTTCAAAAATCCCTCCCCAATGGGGGCAACTTGGGGGACTAAACTTCCAGGTTATTCCCCTTTGGGCAGCAATCTGACTTAAACTAGTACAATTTTTATCAATAAACACAGAAACATCCTTAAGATAATTTACAGTTCCCTTATAGTTTGTGCCATTATCAGACCTAATAAGGGAAGGTAGACCTCGACGCGAAACAAAGCGATCCAACGCGGCGACGAAGGCCTCCGTAGTCAGAGCCGATACCACCTCCAAATGGACAGCCTTGGTGGCCAAACAAACAAATACACACAAATAGCCCTTCACAACACGGGCATTACGAAAGGGAGAAGCCTTGATCGAAAAGGGACCGGCAAAATCGGTTCCAACGCCGTCAAACGGTCTCGAAGGTCGGATTCGATCAGCGGGCAAATCACCCATCTGTGGTTGCATCGTGGATGCCTTCAACCTATAACATGCAATACATCGAAACAGGACACTACGGATTGCTCTTCGGGCAGACAAAATCCAAAACTCGCGTTGCAAAATAGCCAACAAAGCATTGCACCCAGCATGGGCGTTACGAATGTGTCGATCAGACACCAAAAGCTGCACCAAGGGTCCGCCCTTGGGCAACAACAGAGGATGGCGAGTCTCATATGGAAGATCCGCCTTCCGGAGCCTGCCTCCAACCCGAAGAAGCCCATCCGAGTCGATGTACGGGTTCAAACGAGCGACCGCGCCCTTCAACTTAGCGCGTCCGTCGCGCAAAATACGAAGCTCTGACTCAAACCGTCCGGTCTGCACGACACGGACCCAATGCAACAATGCGCTCCGGCGCTCTTCTGCACCTGCAATCGGCTCCAACCGCTTTGCCTGTGGGTTTCTACAATTATGTATGAAACGCTTAATCCAACTGGTAACACCCAGAAGCTTATCCAAGCTACTATACCGAGCAAGTAGCCAATCCGGCTCCGACGTCGTCTCAGCGACTACAGCATGTACACGGAGCCCGGTCAAACTCAAAGAAGTAACATCTGTCTGACAGACCGGCCAAGATGTTTCTGATCCCATCAGCCACTCTGGACCCCACCAGAGCGGGTGTGACACCAATTCTGGTGCCGTACAACCTCGGGAGGCACAGTCCGCTGGGTTAAGCTCTCCCGGCACATGTCTCCATGTTATATCAATTCCGATATTCTGGATTTGGGAAACCCGATTTCCCACAAAAACCTCCAAGGTATGTGGGGCCGCGCGCAACCATGCAAGCGCGACCTGGCTATCCGACCAGGCGAAGATGTCCCGTATCTCGACCGTGGCCGCCAGCTCACATGCAACGTGATGCAACAATTTAGAGAGAAGGTGAGCTCCACTCAACTCAAGCTTGGGAATAGTCAGCCTAGTCCTGATGGGGGCGACCTTGCTCTTCCCTAACAAAAGCGAGACATTGACCCGGCCATCGGCGTCAACTGTCCGCATATAGACTGACGCGGCATAGCCTCGCTCCGACGCGTCACAAAAGCCATGCAGGCTGGCTCGACATTTCCCGGGTGGCAATATTCGACGAGGCAAGGCAATCCGATTGACTTCCTTAATCGATGAAAACAACTCGAGCCAATCATCCAATGGAGAGCCAAACAGCGGCTCGTCCCACGAGACGCCCAAAGTCCAAAGTCTCTGAAGAAGACACTTCGCAGAGAATATCACTGGACTGATCCAACCGCTTGGATCAAACATACGGGCTATTACGGACAACACCGTTCTCTTAGTCCAGACCTTTGGTATTTCCAAGTCCACTTGGAATGTGAAAATATCGGTTAGCGGCTGGTACTGCATGCCCAGCACCGCTATCCTGTTGGGATCATCCACATCCTCAAACAGGTGAGGGTTCTGTTGGTGATCCTCCGGGATCCCTTCTAGAACTTTAGGCTCATTAGACAACCACTTACGTAGCTCGTAGCCACCTGTCTTCAATATTTCAATCAATTCATCCCGCAGTAGGAGGGCCTCCTCAGTACTTTGGGCTCCGGTGCACACGTCATCAACATACAAGTCACGTGACAGCACGGAAGCCCCACGAGGGAAAGCGGATCCGTTCCCGCTCTGCCAATTCAAGCAATGATCTGATGGCGATATAGGGACTAGATTTCAAACCATAGGTGTTTGTATTGAGTTCATACACCGTCACAGGATCCTCAGGGCGCTCACGCCAGAGTATCAACTGGAATCGCCTGTCCTCAGGATGTATGACTGTCTGGCGGAACATCATCCGGATGTCCGCGCCAAAAACCACTTGATGTCTTCTAAAGTTCAAGATGATGTCAATTATGTCCCTATGCAATTTGGGACCTGAATGCAAACATAGATTCAACGAAACTCCGTTCGAAGTGGGTGCGGACCCATCGAAGACGGTCCTCAATTTGCCTGTTGAGGCCTTCACCACCGCGTGGTGGGGCAAAAAATAATGCTCAGTTGAGCTCCAATCAACTCGAGCCGGAGACATGTGACCCAAATCCTCGTACTCGCGCATAAATTCAATATATTTATCGCGAAGTACGTGGTCACGCTGCATGCGTCGCTCCATGGACAGCAGTCGCTTCTCCGCAAGCGCCCCACTTTGCCCTAGGCTAGGACGAGAGGCAACAAAAGGTAACCTAGTTACAAACCGACCGGAGGGCAACCTCTCCGTGGTTGATCGAAAGAAGGCTTCGCACTCAGCGTGTTCCGGATCCATCCTGGAACTCATAGGTGGCTCCTCCACCTCCCAAAACCTTTGCATGGTCTTGGCCAAGGACGCAGATGCGACGACCGGTGGCTCCTCCACGGTGCTATTATCAAACACAGGGCCCATCAGGGCAAAACCAAAAATCGTAGACACTGCCATCAGTGAAGACGAACCCAGAGCCTTCTGTGTACCCAACAAAATCCAACCCAATACGTCCGAGCCCAGGAGCAAGTCCACTGGGCCGGGATGAAAGACAAAGGGGTCGGCCAAATCCAGACCCGAAACCAAAGACAACACACCCGGCGGTATGTCTGTCGAGGGGTGCCAACCCGCAATGGTATCCATTACCATGGCCGAAGTCGTGATCCTCATTGTGGAGGACTTCAGCGAAGAAAAGGTGACAAGTGTCTGGCCCGTCAGACACTTCACTTGTATGCCACCAACTCCAAGAAGTGGCACAGGCGAGTCTTCCACGACTAAACCTAACTGGCGTGCCACTCGAGTGGTAACCAAACTGCTTTGAGCCCCTGAGTCCAACAGAGCTCTCAAATTAATGGCGTCCCCCCCACGACCCCATACGCGGACCACCGCGGTAGGGAGCAGAACCGTCCGCGGCTCTGTCCCAGCAAGGGAGCAAGCTAGTTACGGGCTCCCCACTCTCTCCAAACCAGGGGCGCGCCACTGACCCGGATAATATGGCGGGCGAGTGCACATCCCCATCTGAGGGGGCATAACCCGCGGCCCGGCCATACATATGGTACGGCGGGTGGTACTCCAGCCGTGGGTACTCGTGCAGCGGCGGAGAAAACCGCTGCGGCTGCATGTGTTGGGCATTGGTAACCCGCGTGGAGGGGGTGTCCCCACTCTCACGTCCGGTCTAGGGCCCCCGCCCATGGGGCCCTATCCGGGGCCTGGCCAGCTACATACTGGCCATGACCTTGGGGCGCGTGGTCCCGGTCCGCCAAGACCCGCGCAGGTACGCGACCCCCTCCCGAGGGGGTGCGACGAGCGAAGCCGCGTCCTCCGTCGGGTGGTGGAGGGCTTCGCGCAGGAGCGCCCCCGCCCATAGGGGACCCCTGCCTCAACAACCGGGGGCCATCCCCGTTCCGGTTCATGCAGAGCATCACGTGGTGCAGCCCACGGCATGCACTGCATGGTATGGCCCTGGGACAGTCACGTGCATAGTGACCGCCCAAACAGTAGAAGCAAAGTTCATGCCGCCTTGCCATGCGGCGCCGATCTTGTACTGGCAGCCTCTGCCAGTCCCTGCATTGCAGCAGGCTGTGGCCCATCCGGCCACATTGCAGGCAGTCCGCGTCCCCCGCGACTGCTGCCGTGTGTGCAACCCGCACACCAGCTCCACGCGGTGGCGGTTGCCGTCCCTGTTGGGGCTTACCTCTCCATGAGGGTTCCAAGGGCCTACGTTCAGGCGCTCTGGATGGCGCTGAGTCCGTCATGGTATTCTCAGCGGCCCGTGCCTCAAACTCCAAAAACTTCACCAAGTCAGTGAATGTTGGTAGGGTGGTGCTGTCCCGTTCCGCATTCTCGCGCTCAAATCGCGAGCGGATGTCATTGGGTAATTTGCCCAATACAATGTGCACCAGCAAAAAGGACCATTGGTCCACCGGCAGCCCCAGTGTGCGGAGCGCGTTACAGGCCACTGTAACGGGCGTGAGCAACTGCAGGCGCAACTGTGCCCTGTTGGCCACCTTGGGCAGGGCCATCAACTGTGCGGCGTGCGCATCCGCTAACAAACGTAAGTTTTGGTAGCGGGAGTTCAATAACTCCCAAGCCGTATCGTACTGGTCGTCCTCCACCCGGAGGTGCTGGATGAGCGACCGCGCTTCATCCTCAAGAGTGGAGAGGAGGTAGGCCATCTTCTGGGCCTTCGACAAATCCTGTCGTGCTACGACCAGGGACTCAAACATATTTTTATATGCTACCCACTCCTCCATCCTACCCCCAAAGTGGGACAGCTGAAGGGTGGGGAGCCGACCAGTAACCGCTGGTCCTTCCTGTCTAACAGGTGTGCGAGGGGCTGGTCCGCCAGCCTGTCTCGCCCTTATTGCGGTCACCGCCTCCGCGATATCATCGTGCAGACTCAGGATCTGGTCCATGTCCGCCATGTGACCTGCGTAGGCCTCCGGGGTAAGATCGGCTTCGGTAAGCGCCGCCATGGCCGCTTCCGCGCTAATCAATCGTGAGTGGAGGTGATCCGCTCTTAGCAGTATGGCGCCCTCCCTGTCCTTCCGGGACAGGAGTCCTCCGGCCGTCACAAACCATCTCAATTCGTTGGCGAGTGTCGCCCTAGCATTGGAGGCCTTCGCCATCGCGTCAAGTCACAAACAAAAAATAACAAAAGGTAAATAAAAAACAACAAAATCAAGCAACTACACGAAGAACCGCGGTAGGTATGAGAATGGCACAAACCCGGAACGCACGGTACAAACCGCAAACAAATACAAAAAAGGTTACAAATATTCTTATACAAACAAACTAAGAAAAATCTAATAATTTTTACAAACAATTAATTATTTTTACAAACGAACAAATAGAGGGTAGATAAACTACGCTCTGCTACCAGAAAATGTGCAGAGCAACTACGCTCTGCTGCCAGAAAATGTGGCAGAGAGAATCCGGACAAACGAAGCGGCGGGAAGAATTCTGTACCGGAACTTCACCGGGAAAAAACCACCGGTAAAAATAAGTACCGGGAAAAAATCTCCACGCGGCACCACGTTTGCCCGACTAAAACCTAACTATCTTAACGCAGTCTGCTACCACCGTAGCTTATGAAGGGAGCTACAGGGCCCTATATGATAACCTAACCTATAAATTAACTACAATTGAACACTTACCAAATTAAATCTTCTTTCTCTTCGGATCCAAACTTGAGGGTCTTCGGGAAGGGGGAATTCCTAATCACCCTACCTAACCCTTGAGATCTCAATTCCCCAGACCAACTAAATAGATTTCTTCCCGTAGTTTCACTCGGGAACAACCAGATGTGAACAGCCAGCCACGTTTCACCTCTCACAAGAAAAAGTCACAATAACAGAGTTTTTCACAAACACAAATTCAATAGTTATTTAACAAACAGGAAATTCGCAATTATCACTCAAACTAAACAACAAGCAAAAGACGCGAGACCGCTCCGCGTATTAAAATCAAACCGATATCGCATAGTACAATGGCGACCGTCCGCGAGCCATTCGCACGAGCAGTGTGAGAACCCCGAAACGCCTGGCGGCGATAACAGGAAACGCCTGCGTTTAGTTTTACCCAATATATTACAAACATAGGTTGAAGGCATCCACGATGCAACCACAGATGGGTGATTTGCCCGCTGATCGAATCCGACCTTCGAGACCGTTTGACGGCGTTGGAACCGATTTTGCCGGTCCCTTTTCGATCAAGGCTTCTCCCTTTCGTAATGCCCGTATTGTGAAGGGCTATTTGTGTGTATTTGTTTGTTTGGCCACCAAGGCTGTCCATTTGGAGGTGGTGTCGGCTCTGACTACGGAGGCCTTCGTCGCCGCGTTGGATCGCTTTGTTTCGCGTCGAGGTCTACCTTCCCTTATTAGGTCTGATAATGGCACAAACTATAAGGGAACTGTAAATTATCTTAAGGATGTTTGTGAATTTATTGATAAGAATTGTACTAGTTTAAGTCAAATTGCTGCCCAAAGGGGAATAACCTGGAAGTTTAGTCCCCCAAGTTGCCCCCATTGGGGAGGGATTTTTGAAGCGGCTGTGAAATCCGCAAAGACCCACCTCCGCCGCATTATCGGAGAAACGGCTCTAACTTTTGAAGAGCTGGCCACAGTGTTTTGTAAAGTTGAGGCGGTCCTCAACTCTCGTCCTCTCTGTCCGCTATCTCCAGATCCAAATGACTTGGAAGCTCTCACCCCTGGTCATTTTTTGGTGGGAGGGCCGTTGAATGCCCTGCCCGAATACCCGTGGAAGGATGAACGCGTATATCGGTTGTCGCGTTTTCAAATGTTGCAGCAAATGAGCCAGGACTTTTGGCGTCGCTGGTCGCTTGAATATTTGCATTTGCTGCAGCAAAGAGTGAAGTGGACAGACAGGACTGAGCCTCCCAGGGAGGGTGATTTAGTATTGTTAAAAGAGGCAAATTTGCCCTCATTGCTTTGGCGACGAGCTCGCATATTACGTTTGATTCTTGGCGGAGATGGCACTCCGCGTGTGGCTGAGGTGTTGGTCGACGGTTCGATTTTGAGGAGAGCTGTGACCTCTCTCGCCCGCCTTCCCGTAGAGTAAGCTAGCGGTCTGCTTCTCAGACCGGGACGGGGGGATGTTTGTAATAAAATCTATGTTGTTTTGTCCGTTCGCCGCCGTAATATTCTAGCGCGTGCGGTAGTTTCATATTAGTAGCGTCGTCGCCCGCTCGGCCGGCGTCGGCAGTCGCGAGCGACCATTTTGAATTCAGTATTGTTTGGACATCGCGCGGGGAGGCCGCGCCGCATGAAATTGCTCGCGTGAATGGCATGGCGGACGGCCGCCATTTGTCCTGACATATCGGTTTGATTTTAATACGCGGAGAGGTCTCGCGTCTTTTGCTTGTTAACTAGTTTGAGTTATATTTGTGAATTTCCTGTTTGTTAAATAACTATTGAACATTTGTGTTTGTGAAACCTTTTACTTTGACTGTTTCTTGTGAGATGCGAAACGTGGCTGCCTGGGGACGCCGAAATCTGTTGCCGAGTGGAACTGCTAGACGGATCAGGTATTTTTTCTGGGGATTGAGATCTCATGGGGTAGGTTGGGTGATTTAGGGAACAACCCCCTCCTCTTCCGAAGACACTCAAGATTGGATCCGAAGAGCAGAAGATTAAGTTTGGTAAGTGACCCTTGGGTTTGTGGGTGGTTGTAGCTATTAAGTTAGGTTTAATATACAGGGTTCTGTAGTTCCCGTTGTAAACTACAGTGGTAGCAGACTGCGTATAGGTTAGGTTAGGTTAGTCGGACAGACGTAGTGTCGGGTCGAGGTTTTTTACCGGTATTTTTTTTACCCGGTAAATTTTTCGGTACCGAACCCTCCCGCCCTTTCGTCTGCCCGGAATTCTCTGCGCACATTTTCTGGTAGCAGAGCGTAGTTGTTCTGCACAAGACTGATAGGTCTATAGTTTTCGATTTTGTTGCGGTCACCTTTTTTTATGTAGAAGGATAATTGTGCTTTTAGTCCATTGGTATGGAATATATTCTGTTTCCAATAAGTCATTGAAGAGCTTGGTGATTTCGAGTAACTTATCTGCCATAATACATTTTATGGTTTCGTTTCTGATGCAGTCAGGGCCGGGAGATTTTCCATTCTTTTGTGATTCAATTGCATATGCTTCTTCTGATTGAAGAAAAGGAGGTACATTTCCATCCACTTCATCTAATAAATTCAAGTTAGTTGCCAGCGCAGTGTTGTCTATTTCTGAGTACATTTTTTTGTAGAAATCTGTAGCTATTTGGAGAATTTGAGTTCTAGTAGTAACATTCTTGCCTTTATCATTTTTCATGTTCGGGACCCAATCCTTTTTGTCAGAAAGCTCTTTGAGTGCCTTTCTTACTCCTCCTGTTTTCTCTATGTGTCTGCTGATTATCTCTACTCTTCTTTTTTTCTTATCTTTCTTCATATTATTACTAATTTTTTTGCTGATGGTTGATATTCTCTTCAACACACTTTTATCCTTTCTGTGTGTTAACAACTGTCTTCTTTCCTCAATCAGGCTCCTAGTTTCATCACTTATCCGATCTATATTATTGTTCTTTGGTAGGAGCATATTGGATACAAATAATTGTTTAGTTACAGTATCATACTTAGTTTGCATCTGGTTTTTGTTTGGCGGATCGATGTAACCTGTGGTATTTGGATATAACAGTGGGAAAAATTTTCTGTTTCGTTTCTGGTTAGAAGTGTTTATGGAGGCTCTGACCATTTTGTGATTGGTGTTGAAATTCAGTTGTTTGATAGTACTCACGTCTTGGAAAGCTCTGACATTATTTGATGCAAAATAATAAATTTCATTCTTGATTGAATGGTCAGGATTCCACCAGGTATACTTTGATTTAGGTTGTTTTTTAAAGGCGCTGTTCATAAACATTAAGTTGTTTTCATGAGCCATGTTCACCATTCTTTCCCCATTTTTACTCCTCGCTCCATACCCAAACTGACCGATTATCTTTTCTTCTCCTTGTCGTTGTGTACCTATCCTGCCATTGAAGTCTCCCATAACAATTAGGTTCTTATGAGTGCTTTGCAATACTGAAGACAGTTGATCATAAAATGCATCAGTGGCACTCTTATCTGCTTGTTCGGTTGGCGAGTACACTTGCACGATGGACCATGTTTCCTTATAACCTGTGATGCTAACATTGAGGACAGCTATTCTTTCTGATATGCCTCAAGAATCTTTATCCTTTGGTCTTTTTTGACTAGAAAACCCACACCAAAGTGTCCCTTGGTTTCTCCTTTGTAATATAAGATGAACTCTTTGTATTCCTCTATACTCTCTCTCAGTCTTCTTACTTCGCTTAATCCAACAATATTCCATTTCACTTGTTCTAAGGCTAACATAAGTTCGGAGAGTTTTTCTTGGGTTCTCAGGGATAGGCAGTTAAGTGTTGCAATGTATATTTTGTTAGGCTTGGGTTTTTTGTATATAATTTTTGGGTTAGTATCTTTGCTTGCTGGAAGGTAGTGGTCATAATCCCCCACGGTGACCAACCGGGTTGGGGAAAGTTTGTTTGTTTGTGTTGGTTTTGTTTTATTTTGATTTTGTGTTTTGTTTTTCCCGTTTCCAGGCTGCTGTAGTTGCTATTGTTTGCTTTGTTCGGAGGTTGAGTTTGATCTACTTCTATACATGCGTTCAAATGCATTTACTTTGTTTAGTTTAAGAGGTGTTCTACAGGCCTCACTATTCGGTGATTTTGGTGATGTAGACGGTTGCCGTTTTCTTTTATCACTTTTAATTACAATTTTATCTAGTTTTAAGAATGCTATGCGCCCTTTTTACACGACTGACCAAAAAAGGAGTGTTATGTTTTCAGCGTTCATGTATGTATGTAAGTATGTATGTATGTAAGTATGTATGTAAGTTTCTTTATTCCAACATAAGTCCTGAACGGCTCAACAGATTTTGATGTGAGATGTATTGTTGGATTCCTTACATTCGCTCGAGTGACATAGGCTATGTGACGTCATCATAAAAACAAAATGGCGGATTATATACGCGATAAACAGCTGACCGAAAAAAATAAATTTGCTCAATCTTATCGAGTGTAGTATCAAATTGAAGGGCTTTGAAAGGCAATTTCAAAAATATATATAACTTATATGTTTGTATGTACTTTTAGTTGTATAAATTAGATAGTAAGATCAACACCGTTAGATCGTCAATGTACACAAAGGGCCCGCGTTCGGCCTCGCCCCAATCTTTGCTCACAAGCCCGAGCTCGGCCTTCGGCCTCGCTTGCGTGGCTGGCAGCCCTCGATTGCAGCTCGATGTACCACGGTCACCTTCTACGATATCGATCTAACTATCGATCGGCAACGCTACTATCGGCTATTGCAAGATCACTGCCTCAAAATCGAAATGTTACACGGAAATGTTACATTACCTATTATAGTTTCCGCGGGCGGTACTCCCTTTCTGCCTAGGTCTAAAGGAGTCAGGCCGCAGGCCGAGCTTCGTCTAAAGTACTAAACTACCACCGGCTGTGGTCGTCGCCAGGGTTCTCTATGTCATTCGGTCGAGCACCTCCCCCCCCTAGCCGCATCGTCTCGTGAACAAAGTGCAGGACGAGACCTAAGGCCGAGCCCTTTGTATACATGGATGACTTTTATATTTCATCTCAAACCTCCAGTAAACCAAGCCCCCCCCCCTCCCCCCGGCCGTGCAATCAAGGCCACAGTCCGAGCTGGGGCCATTGTAATATTTGGTCGAGCCCCCCCCCCCTCCTTATCTATTATCTATCTTAGTTTCCGCGGGCGGTACTCCCTTTCTGTCTAGGCCTAATCCCAGCTCAGGTCACTTTGGTATATTACCCGATGCTTCTGCAGCTATGTTTAAATCGAAGGCTTAGCTTCCCTTCCCCCAGCCGCGCTGCCGTTTAGAATAAAGTGCAGGACGAGGCCTTAGCCTAAAGTCGAGCCCTCTGTATACAAGGACGACTTTTATATTTCATCTCAAACCTCCAGTAAATCAGGAGCCCCCAGCCGCCCGAGCTTCGTCCAGGCTGGGCCGAAGGCCGTGCCGGAGCACGGTCACGTGACGGATCTCGTGAGCATAAAGCGGGGCGAGGCCGAAGGCAGAGTCCTTCGTATACATGGACGATCTTCCGATTTCATCTTAAAGCCCCAATAACCAGCCGAGATACTGAGGCTGAAGGCCAAATCGCCTAAGCCCGCGAAGCCGATGGTAGAGTTCCGTGTATGAGAAGCCGAGAGGCGTAGCGAGTCCGAAGGCCGGGGCCCGCCTCCAGCCGGTGCAAGCGAGACCAAATAAAGCAAAGCAAAGAGCTAAAGCGAAAACAGTCTTTTGGCTCTTCACCTCGTCTAAACCGACAACTCTTCTACGTTGATGACTTTTAACCTACCTCTTAAACTTATCTTCAACATACTCGAAAGTGCAAAAGTAAAATTGTCCTGCACAGCACGCTAGGTGCTTTAGCCTCGCCTCGCCTCTCGGCTTCATGTACGCAGCTCGCCCATCAGGCCTTCTGCCTCGCCCCCTCTGCTGGTTTGAGATGAAATGAGAAGGTCATTTATGTATACGAAGGGCCTGTGGCCTTCGGCCTTGTCACTCTCTCTGCTCACGAGACGGAGCTCGGCCTTCGGCCAAAGCTCAAGTTGTCAGTCGTGTTTTTTATTTTTTAATAATTAGCTTATTTCCTTTCTTCTTCCAGTTGTGGTAAAAGTTCCTTTCTTTTTTCTAACATTTCCTTACTAAAGTCTTCCTTCACAAAAATATGCTTAGGTAGTTTTTTCTTACTTCGAAGAATTTCATTCTTTTTCCACACATTAGTCAAGCTGATTAATACGGGGCGAGCTTTTTCTCTGTTACTACCAATTCTGAACACCTTATTTATATCTTTGTTTGACATTTCAAAGCCAGAATTATTTAACATTTCAATTATGGTATCCATTAAATTGCCTGTATTTGAGTTTTCTTCAAGACCATACAGGATTAGGTTTTTTTCTCTTTTCTCTAGATCAATGGCTTTTGATGCATTTTTTAACGTTTTGACTTCCTCTTTGAGTTTGTTATTTTCCTCTATTACAGGTAACAGTTTAGCATCCATCTTTTCCATAATAGATTTTGTTATCGACTCAGTCAGAGTAACAGTTTGCTTATTCATTTCTTCTTTTACGTTGTTCAACAGTAGCTGCATCTGGTGGTCCATTCTTGTTGTCCGGCCTTTATTTCTTATCTTACGAAAGAGTAAAGACGAAAGCTGAACTTGTTTATAAAACGACAAACAATATCTAATCAAATATAGGTTATATGTATGACTTTGACAGTGACAAGTATCGATTTATTTTCCCTTCGTTCACTTGGCAGAATTTGTGTGACGTGCGTGTGGGCAGGCAGGACAGGGATTATAATTACAAAGAAATATATAATTAGATATATACCAATGATACAAATAAACAAGACGTAAGAACAAATTGTAATACCTTATCCCATTCATCAGGGTTCATGACGGGTCCACTAGCGATGAACATACAAGCATGGCCAGCCACGATGAAGATCATGGCAAAACTCTTGATACCAGTCACACACTCCAACCCAAGAGTATTATTCTGCTTCGTGGAAATAATCTTCTTCACGTTGTTGATCACGGAGAAGGCGACGATTAGGTCGTGCATAATGGAGCTCTTCTGGTTGCCCCATTTTTTTGAACAGATCTCGTATATGGTACTGATGATGAGGATGGCGCCAAATAGGAGACATATGGCCCTGAAAATAACAAAAGAGCGAATTAATATAATGTAATTATTGTTCGAACTAATATGAGATAATTCACAAGGTTTACGAGAGGTGCATTTATTTATAGTAACGATTTTGGGGGGAAATGTAGATTTGCATTTAAATTAATTGACCATATAAACCAATATGTATTCTCGAAATCTCGCAGTCGGCAGTAATATTAAAGTTTGGTGAACTTGAAGAATCTCCACCGCGTAAAAATTGTTTACTAGTGAAAATACAGCAAGATTATTTTCTGAATATACATTTTTCCTCCTCAGTATTTACGACTTATTTTATGTCCAAGTTTAGCCAAATACATTGTATTCTTAATAAAACACCAAAAATACAATACGGAAATACGGAAAAAAATACAAATATTTCGGATGTAACAGGACATAGTGTGTAAACTGTAACATCCGATATCTTCCGATTGGGTGATTGTTACAGAATAATCGATACCTTTTACCCAAGCACCCTCACAACACATTGGCGCTTTTGGGGTGTGATCAATTGATGATTGATCACACATGGACAATACGTTCCTGCTTTTTGAATCGACTTAGTTTTAATTTACTTAACAGTACTTAATCTAGCTTATAAATTATTTATGAAAGGTAAGCGAACTTTAATGACCATATGAGTACTTTTTACATTTACCGGTTTCTTGGAGTAGGCTTTTTCAAATGCTTCCAGTGTTTGCCATGACTATGTCTTTGTCTAACAAATATAAACTTATTTTTATTATTATAGCATAAAAGCTGTTGCTAGCGGCTGCGCCCGTAAAAAGTATGCTTTTGTCACTCTCCAGCCTTCAACTCTCTCCACACAAAAAATCTTTTGATGTGAACACATTTTCGCGTTTTTATTATTAATATAGAAAGTAGTTATCTTGATTTTGTAAAGGATAAAAAAAAGACTTGCAATGGTTAGACGACGACGAAGTAGCAGTCCCGTTCAGTGAATCCCACTGACGTGGAGTTCCCCACCGTGTGGGACAAGACATCTGTGACGAAGTCTTGTACAGCATTGATATGGATCTTGATTTTGTGAAGGAGTTAAAGGAAAAGAGAATAAATTTCAAGACTTACAAAAAGGCTACATCCAAAGGTTTGACGACGACGGGCCGTCTCAAGTAGCAGTCCCGCTCAGTAAGTTCCACTGACGTGGAGTTGCCCACCGTGTGGGACAAGACGTCTGTGACGAAGTCTTGTACGGCATTGGCTCGGCATGCATTCGGGACGCACACCGCCCAGCGGAGGATCTCTCCTCGGCCTGTGCGCACCTGGAATTTTCATATTTTAAGGACATAATTTAGGGACAATTATGTTACGAAACTGGAACGATTTCGACGAGAGCACGGCCGGCGGCGCTTCGCCCTCTGGGTGTGCAAAATTGCGTTTACTTCAAGAAAGTGATACATGGCCCTCATCAAATTTTTGCAAAATCTTTAAACTATGTTAGTAAGTACTTAATATTACTACGTAACAAATTTGGACGTGGTAAGACAAGAGCAAAGACATATTAGATAGACATTAGACAATGTTAAGGGTTATTAATTGATTTGTGTCCGCCCACTTCATATTGACATCCACCTTGAGCCTGAGGACATCAGTGTAGTTTTTCTTTGCCTTAGGTAAAATAAATAAATTCATATTTTCTATTGTAACATTGTTATATATGAATTTTCAATTAAATGGTAAAGGTTTACAGAAATTTAATGAAATATTTCCTTAAATCGCTAAAAGTATATTTTGGTAAATGAAGCAAAATTTATCCGTTAATTTCGTGACATACCTGCCTACGTGGTAAAATTTTAATTAAATGGCGGATCCTTGTAAATAATGAAATTTAAACTGACACGTAGAAAATGCAATTTATTGACGATACAGATTGTTTATTGATTCATTAAATATGTTAAGTTTGCAATTAATTGGAATATTATCATTGTGTTTACTGGTATTTGAAACAAGTTCTCAAATTAAGAGGTTAGACCTCTCTCTCTCTCTCTCAGCCGAAAGACGTCCAATGCTGGACAAAGGCCTCCCCCAAGGATTTCCACAACGACCGGTCCTGCGCTGCCCGTATCTAATTACTCAACTCTACTCTTAATTTCAATGTTTTATTTTTCATCAAGTCAACCAAGCCAGCAATAATATTAATATCAAGTCAGAATGGCAGCCCAAACAGACATTATAGCGATTTTCAATGATATAATTTCATTTTTTTACATTCAAATCTTTGGTCAATAGTCGCTAGTAAGTATTTTCAAAACTATCTTGAATTGGAGTCGGTCACTCTTGAAATGGAGACTCGCCCGCTTCGCTTGCTCGTTCAAAAAGCAGCTATAGTTATTAACAAGCTAATTATTTAAAAAAACGACTGACAACTCACATAGCCTATTTCACTTAGAGGAATGCAAGAAACCTAAAAATATCTTTCATATCAATATCTGGACTTATGGTGGAATAAAAAGAACTTACATAGGTACATACATGAACTCTGAAAACATAACAAAATTATTTTGGTCAGTCGTCGTGTAAAAAATACCTTCTTCGCTTCCTCGGACTCCCTCCACTTGATAGCGGCGAGGCAGTACTGCCCGTCGATCGGTAAGTTGCTAGTAGACCGGTCGCTGATGCCCACACATTCATCGAAGTTGCCCAGGTGGAACGAAGACCCGAAGAGCAAACCTTGAGGAGATTTCGCTGATGCGTCGAACACTGCAAAAAATATATTGAATTTCGGGAAATCCTCTTTTGCTTCCTTATACTTCTTAAGGAATCTACATGCCAAACAGATTCCTACACCTAGTTTTGGCTGTGTGTTATCTGTCAGTCAGTAACGGAAGAATTTTATTTACTTATATTATTTTTTGAGGTTTCTGGTTATAATTTCAAATTAATATAGTTATTGCTCGCGATTTCCTCCCTGCGAAATTTGCTATTTTTAATATCTCAAGTTCTAAGAGGCATATCTGCATATAAAGAAGAAACCCGTGCTAGTTTTTAGGTCAGGCTTTCAGTAATACTGAAAAAGCCGTATCATATTGGACATAGACCACTCCAATTGACCACATTCCAACTAATATTATAAATGCGAAAGTAAGTTTTTTGTTACCTCTTCTCGCTTTATCTAGGTTTAAAGAACTTTATTCTCATAAGAAATTTACATTTCACTTAAAATGAGATAACAAGATTAAGTATTACATAAAGTAATCACAAATATAAATTAAATTTTAAGTACTGGTCGCGATATACAACTTCAGTTTCTTTTCAAATGTATTGAGACTCTTACAAGTTCTAAGCTCATTTGGTAACTTGTTATACAGCTGTGCTCCCTCAAGTAGTATAGTCTTTTTTCCGTAGTTAGTCCTTGGTATAGGTAGGTTAAGTTTATTTTTAATTCGAAGATTATGTTTATTTTTACTCACATTAAACTGCAAATTAGATTTTGTGGTATTAGAAGTAATTTTTTTAATCAAAATGCATGTATTGTATCGGTATAATTGTGTCACATTAAATAGATTGGTTTTTTCATATAGTTGTTTTGTTGGTGTACGATAGCTATAATGAAACAGCGCTTTAATAATTTTATTTTGACATCTTTGTAGTGCGTTTAAGTTAGATGGCGAAGCGGAACCCCATATCTCAATCAGGTATTCGAGATGCGACTTAACTAGGCAGTTATATATGACTGGCTTAACTTTTTTTGGTATACAATGAGCCATCTTTCTAATTGCACCCAGAAATGATGTTAATTTGTTTTTGACATGCTCGATGTGTGGATTCCAGGTCAGCTTATCGTCGATAAGTAGTCCTAAGTATTTTTCTTGGTAAGATCTTTTAATATCTGTACCATTTATATTGAGTGGTTCAAATTCGGGAATTTGTTTATTTTTAGCTGATAAAATCATGTAGGACGTTTTAGAAGTATTTATTGTCAATAAATTATGAAGTAACCACTCATTAAGGATGTTTAGGTCTTGTTGGGCAATTGAAATTATATCGTCGATAGACTGGCCAAAGTAGAACAAACATGTGTCGTCGGCGTACAGTGTGAGATGTCCTAGAAGCCCTATCTGATTTATGCTATTTACGTATATTAGAAATAGTAGTGGACCAATTATTACTGATGCAATCTTCCTGAAATTCGCATACACATAGTTAGAAGTACTGAGAAGGACATAGGGAAAAAGCACTGTTCCCGTGGGAAATAGACGCGGGCGAAGCCGCAGGCTAGTAGTTTATAATTATGCATGAAGAATACCCAAAAAATTGAATGAAAGTAAAAAAAAAAAAATTTGTAATTCGTTATGGTAGGTTATTGGCTGTAATTTTACAAACAAAAAATTAATATTGTTACATTTTTTACGAAAGAATTTATTCGTTTACAAATAAAAATATATGTACCTATTATTGAAAGAATTAATATGCCAGAAGCAAATAACAGTATTTTCCTGATTGTACATTGGAATCCGGAAAAAAATTAACAATACTGCCAACCGATCATTGACATTTTATTGTTCCTCAAATTTTCAGAAGAATCTGGAACGCAATCTGAATATAGATTTTGTTAAAATTGCATAATTATTTATAAATCGTACGTAGGCATCATAAATATCTTTCAAAATTCCCAATTAAGCATTGTTCTTTTATGTGCTTAAAACAGAATATTTTTTTTTTAAACATCACTCACACACAACTCAGTTTACTTTTCCAAAAAACAATGCATATTTTAGTCAAGAATAAGCATGCATAGCACATTTTTTTTTAGGTTAATTACAATATTTTCTCTTAATTTTATGTCTATAGCCTGTGTGCTATTAAAATTTCAGATGTTATTCCACACACCAAATTTTATAGAATTCCGCCCAGAGGATTAGACGTCATTGAGTAACAAACATCCACATATTTCAAATTATCGCATTTATGATATTTACTAAGGTTGGGTTGCACCGTCTTACTTTGACGGTGACAATAACTACAGTGCGACAAGGATCTTTTTGCACGTAAGTGAGGGCGCCACCTACGTTTTAAATAAGAAATTTTAATGGTTTAGACATTAGTTCTGTTTTCTACCACGTGCAAAAAGATCCTTGTCGCACTGTAGGCAAATAT
The DNA here is from genome assembly GCA_018467065.1 of Ephestia elutella. Lineage (NCBI taxonomy): Eukaryota > Metazoa > Arthropoda > Insecta > Lepidoptera > Pyralidae > Ephestia > Ephestia elutella. The sequence goes on along the minus strand of CM031576.1, from coordinate 4,422,436 downwards.
GACTTGCACCAGTTGTCAAATAATATGACAAAAGTAAACGTTACTGTCATTTACTGTTACGTAAACTTTGACACTAGGTAGTGTATTTTTTAAATATTAATAATACAATACGATATTAATGAAATTTTGACATGTACTTTATACTCTTATTTGTTCAATATTTGTATGCTGTTACCAGCAAAACTACCTATGTTTTACAAATAAAGTATTTTGATTGAATGATTGATGTGATTTAGACACAGTGGAAGTCGGTGTATTATTAAATATAATCAAATTAATACGTAATAGTAATTAGACAAGTATCGCATTGAAAATGTCTAGATATCAAAAATGAACCTGACCCAGTAATTACTGAAATAATTGCATCATTAAGTTCATTTAGAACAAGGCCAGGGTAGGTACGAATTCGATGAATCTTCTGTTGTGCGCTCAATGTTATAGGGAAACCATTTAAGCGGTCGTGAGGACGGTCGGGGCCTTCATTTCTCCGTATGTCTTTCCTTTGTTTGGTGCCGAAAAATGACTCTTTTTTTTGTCAAAGACTTAACGATCTTTGTCTTGGCGTGACAAGTTAGGAGGGTTATAAGAGTTCGGTCGTTGTTCCGGATTGCCCTCAAAGTCTAAAATTTGTAAATCAGGATTGCTTCCGGCTCTTAATTTAATTATGGACAGCTCTCTTGAGCAAGTAGGTACTGTTGGGATTGTGGTCACCTATCCCGTGATCGACAATTGTTGGTGACCTAATTGTATTATATTATCTAGGTCTTCATTAAGCAGTTGGTCCTGGCTGCTTTCACACTGGACCCGTAGCGTAGTGGTTCGTTGCCTATCCGCCTCATTCACCCAAAAAAAAAGCCAGTGCCCCAGCATGGAGCTAATGTAATCTTTAAATAACATCTTTATTTATCACATCACTGAAGCAATTTAAAATGTAACCCACAAGTACTCAAACATAAATATTTAAAGAACAGTATAGTCATGGTGTTACTCCAAATAATATTGGCACATTTTTCGGTCCATTTTGTTTGATTACTCGTACAATTTGTGTAAATAAACACGGATTAAGTCAGTCTTTGTGTATGTACATTATATTGAGAGTATATTTGCGCTTATTGCCGACGTGAATTATTTACTTATGCGTACTTAAATGTGGTACAAACTAAACAAGTATAGTTATTGGCCGAATTAGTTTACAGATGTATGTAAACTTCTGTAGGAAATATCTAGTATTTTTATGCTAAAACTCATCGAGTCGAATTATTAAAATGGTTTTTCTGCATATTTTTTAATGATTTATAAAATGTTAAAAACACTTAATTACCATTGTTCTTAGTAAAAATCATACCTAGATCTAATCAAACAAATCCTACGGACGACGAGGTAAAAATAGAGATGTACCTATGAAAATAACACTAATATCCTAATCCATACCAATATTATAAATGTGAAAGTTTGTATGTGAGTCTCTGAGTTTGTGAAGATGTTTGTTACTCAATCACGCAAAATCTACTGGACGGATTTCGATTAAATTTCGTATACAGGTAGAAAAATACCGGGAATAGCACATAGGGTACTTTTTATCCCAAAATTCCCACGGGAGTGAAGCCCCGGGGCGTGGCTAGTGTTATATAAAATTGGACGTTTACTGACTTATTGGTATATCAACGCAGATATGAAACCGCTGTACGTAGAAACATAAGTGAGTAAGGAATTTTGAAAAGTCCACCCCTAACAGGGTGAAGTGGGTAAAATTCAAAGTTCACTCGGGCGAAGCCGAAAGCAAAAGCTAGTTAAGTAATAAGCTCATAATATAACAAAACATAATCAAACTAAATAGGTAGTTTGTTTTTTGTTTGAACCAGCTAATCTCTGTAATCACCAGACGGATTAACAATATTTCCCTGTAACTGTATGATAGCCACATTAAGGAAGGTATAGACTATCCATTCTGGATAATCCCAAAATCCCACGGGAATAGAGCTCAGCACAGTTCATTGTCTTATCTCTCCAGTCATACACATCCACCCCCAATACCTTCATATCTTCCCTTACAAAACCTTTTTAGGCATTTTTCTCACCCACAACCACCATATCACCATACTCATATCCACCCCCAATACCTTCATAATATCATCCCTAACAGAACCTATTCCCTCTTTTTAGGCTTTCTTCTTCCCCAAATCAACCCCCAATACCTTCATATCTTCCCTAACACAACCCATCTACTCTGGGCTTTCTTCTTTTTAGGACAGCCTATCTAGGTGGGGGTTTTTACCTTACTCACATAATGTGTGCGAGTGTGGTGTCTCTCCCCAAACTATGGAGTATTTGTTGTCCTGCCCCTGTGCCCTAACACCTGCACTCGGGATGACCTGATGGCCGCCACCGATAAGGCCGTAAAATTGGCGGAACACTTTTCGGGTACAATTTGATCGTTGGAATGGCATCGACACTTCGACGCTTCGATCCTGATTCGAATTTTATTTTTATTTTTTGTTCTTAACCAATTTATTGTGGTTACTTGATCACAAACATAACATGTTTTATTTTTATTTTTTTCTTATATTTTATTTTTGACTGTACACAATCTAGTGTATGTATAAATTTAATAAATAGCATATTAGGCAACCAAGACTGTTTTATATGAGTTTCTTTCGGCATTTCTTCTCAGCAGTGGTCGTTCCGAAATGCTAGTAGTTTGTAGCTTTGAAACATAATATATTATGATTAAATAATTAGTTATCGACGTGAAAAAGAGCCTTCTTTGAAGGCCAAGTTTCAATAAAAAAAATTGACTTTGACTTTGACACGCCAAGAAGAAGAGGCATTCTTCCCCACCACATCCACCCCCAACACCTTCATACATAGTATACATACATACATACATACATAGAATCACGTCTTTATCCCTTACGGGGTAAACAGAGCCAAGAGTCGTGAGACTTAAGGTCACCCTTAGCTAAATAGTGGGCTCTCTCTCTAACACTTTCATATCTTCCCTAACACAACCCATCTACTCTTTCTAGGCCAATTTCTCCCCCAAATCCACCTTTATAGTCAAAGCTCTGAAGAACATAAATATATTAGGCGACTGAATCACAAACTAGCTGAGCGAACTCAGTAAACTCGCAACTTTTGTGTAGTCGGGCCGAAAGCCGATACTTATTACCATTCCACAAGTATTGTTATTCATTGTCTAGTAACCGGTAAGGCATTGAGTTCCCGCTAGAAGACCTGTTGATGGTATTATCGAAACAATGGCAGTTTATTACTTGTTGTTGGTTGTAATTGTAACTACGTAGAACTTTTTTTTCTCTGAAGCAATTTTCTTTTCTTTCACTGAATAGACTCTTATTGGTTTTCAAGTGGCATATTCTGGGTAGAAGGCCAATAAAATGAGATATGGGGAATGGAGTCAGAAATAAGTAGAAGGCGTAGACAAAAAAATATTAATACATATAAAATTAAAACATCCTTGTAGAAATTGAAATTAATAATTACACTCATTCAGATTCAACACAATTTTGTACAAATTCATTATACAACCCATATTATTTGTTTAATTTTAATTAATTTTATTATAGGTGTTCCTGTGATAACGAATTTGATTAAGATAAGATATTTACCTATTTATTTTTATTACCAAATGTACTAATTCATAAATTGAAAGTTGTACTTTTAAATATACTAGATTTTTCATTCAGATTCACTCAGAGATGGAACTTCTTTTTACTCAACTGCAAAGGAAGGGTTATGTTTTTCGCGCGTAACTTCTATGTTCGTATGTAATATTCCATTTTCTCGAACGGCTGGGTGGGTTTCCATAATAAAATTAAGGTATCATCGACAGCTCAAGTGTTCCTTGCTAAGTGATATTAAATAAAAACCCTAATAATGCTGAATTGGAAGTTTTTTTATTTTACTGTAATATAGGTATCAAATTAAAAGGCTTGTCATAAGGATTTCAAAGTAAAACATGCCCTTAATATTATTATGCAGTCGGGTTTTTCAGTTTTTTAATTTCTGACTCGTTTTTAATTGTGTGCAAAATTGCTATGTTCTTCTCCTTAGCGTGTCGACTCGGCGGATCAAACTTATGACGACCAATATGACGCTACAGATACAGCATTATCTGTTGCGTCATACAGGTCGTTCAGTTTGCAGGTTGTACGCTGTGCAAGATAGGAAAATGTGCCATAGTTTGGGGAGAGGCACCACACATTGCGGTGAAGTGAGGGGGTAAATATTTGTATTTAATAATTGCGCCCCGAGACTCCGCTCCGAACATAAAGTAGTACACTATGTGCTTTTTTAGGTTATATTCTACCAGTCTACCATTTATTCAATATACGTCTTATTTTTGCGTAACACCAATCCATTTTCACAAAATTTCTGCTTCAATACTGATAAGTTTTCTGCTTCAGTGTTGTAGACGTACAATTAATAAACTTTATATTTAACTAGATTAAATTATATATTTCAATATTGTTAATTGTCCCACATAAACTAAAAAAAAGATACATTTTTCGAACGAGCTTTCAAAAGCAGCCACTGACAGGAGCGGCGCCACTGTCGCTTCATCTGGTAATGTGGAGCTTTGTGCATTTTCCTTTTGTATCGCTATCGGAAAATAAACCTTTGTATCGACTACTATGAGCCTTGTCAGTGTTTGTTTGTTTGTAACTAGCGAACGCACTGTGTGTCGTAAAATTTTATTCATCACATCTCTGTTTTACGTCTAACATCATTCCTGTCGCTTTTCAGCAATCAGTGGGATTAATTTCGGGACAAGAGACGCAAGTGTGTAACAATTAGGCAGTATTTTTAACCACCGATGTAAAAAGCGGGGTGTTATAAGTTTGACGTGTCCGTGTATGTGTCTGTGTCATTGTAGCTCCTAAAGAGATGAAACAATTTCGATCTAGTTTTTTTTTCATTGTTCAAAAGGTAAATCTGGAATGTTCTTTGCCATAATTCTAGGAATTTGGTTTAGTAGTCTATGAGTGATCAGCATTTATTCAACGTAAATGGTTTTTATAAAAGTAATTTTAATTTATGTTATTTACAGTAAAATGTAGAGCAAGGCCTTTTTATGTATGTGATTTTGTTCTAAAAGAATTTAATGTGCAAATTTATCGCATCAATATCAATTGACTTTACAAAAAAAAACAGGTCCATGTATCCAAACCTGTTGTATTGACTATCTAATATAATAAATTTGCAAAATTTGTTTGATTGTTTGTTTGTTCAAATTCTGCCGTTTGTTTGATAGTAGTTTAATTGTTTATTTGTTTAATTGATTGTTTGTTGATTATTTGTTGCTGATTGTTTCATTGTTTGTTTAGTTTATTTGTTTCAACGCTCTTATCGCTTCTCTATATGTCAGAATTTGAAAAAATATTTCTGTGTTCATCCTCCTTCATGAGGAAGGTCAAACACTCAAAATTCTTAGGAAAGCGAAGCCGCAGGCACAGCTATCATTAACATTACTCCTAAGGTAAATAGCGAAGTTATAATAGTAGAAGGTATAGCGGACAAGTCAGCCCTTCGATTGCTTCGCCCGCAAGGGTCCTTAATTAATACAATTAAAAAAAAAGAATATGACCTGTTACATAAAGTATTGAGTATAATACACACCTGCAACAAAGCCGAGGTTTACTAGTCTAACAATAAATAAAATGCGGAACACACATTCAAAACTCAAAACTGGTTATGATAGCATTGAACTTTATTGCGTAATATAATGCAACCCAATTTGAATACTAGTCAGAATTATAATGATGTAAATAAAGGCGTTAATGCATTGCTATTTTATTTTGTATTGCCTCTTATTGACCTACATATGTTATTGGTTGTTTGATTTATTCTATCTATGTAGATTAATCTCCAAAGTCAAAGTCAAAGTCAATTTTTTTTATTGAAACTTGGCCTTCAAAGAAGGCTCTTTTTCACGTCGATAACTAATTATTTAATCATAATATATTATGTCTCAAAGCTACAAACTACTAGCATTTCGGAACGACCACTGCTGAGAAGAAATGCCGAAAGAAACTCATGAAACAGTCTTGGTCGCCTAGCATGCCAGAGGGGCTATTCATTAACTTTATACATACACTAGATTGTGTACAGTCAAAAAAAAAATATAAGAAAAAAATAAAATAATCCTAACTAATATTATAAATGCGAAAGTGAGTTTGTTTGTTTGTTTGTTACCTCTTCACGCTTTATCTACTAAACCATCTTCCTGAAATTTCGCATACACATAGCTGGAAGTACGGAGAAGGACATAGGGTACCTTTCATCCCGGGAAAAAGCACTGTTCCCGTGGGAAATTCACGCGGGCGAAGCCGCGGGCGAAAGCTAGTAATATAATAAAACATGGTATGTTTGTGATCAAGTAACCACAATAAATTGGTTAAGAACAAAAAATAAAAATAAAATTCGAATCAGGATCGAAGCAGGATCCCCCTGGCAACACCCGTTCACGAGTTGACGCGAGGGTCCTAAACCTACACTCATAAATCATTTATCCTACATTCATAAAGTGACCTACAACTAATCGTATTGTAAATAATGTTTATTTTATTTTATTTATTTTATTTTATTTTATGTGATAGGAGTATGTATATTTCTATTAAATTTGGTGGATTATAGATATAAAAAAGTTTTTATCCCGAAATTCCCACAGGTGCATCCCAGGTAGTAACTTTATAATTAGATTACGCAAAAGGATTGTGAGTTTGTGAGTATACTCAATCATGTAAATACTACAGGACAAATTTTGATGAAATTTAGACACGGGTAGAGAAATACCGTGAATAGTGCATATGGTAATTTTTATCCCGAAATTAGCATGAAAACACAGCTCGTACATTTTTTTTTCTGAAAAACAATTTTTCTCTTGACACTAGCGACCACTTGCCTTAACTGTCCCTATCAGAAATCCAGTGAATCAATGAAAGGAGTGTCTATCACAGCTATCTGCCCATTGTCCTGCAACCTTCTACGTCACAGTCTAGAGAATTCTCTAGAACAATGACGGTGGAGCACACAGTGTGCATGCCAATGTGATCACCAAATTAAATCGCTATGATTCAACCAGAGGTTCTTAAGATTATGCTGATTGTGTAGTTCTTTTTATAATTTAGTTGTTACAAGTGGAAAATCATCTTCTAGCCCCTAAGTGCTTCTGTGACGTCATCATCTCCCTTACCTCCGACTATCTTTGCATGGCGTAAGCTAAAAGTTTATTAATTTTGTATGCCCATCGGCGGGACATAGTGAACCTCTTCACAAAGCATGTAAACCTATTTTACCTATGTTCACAAAATAAATGATTATGAATATTTTCTTTCTATCAATCTCTTTTACCAGAAACTTCTTCAAATATTTTATTGGTCTACCCACTTATTTTTAGGGTTCCGTACCACAAAAGGCAAAACGGAATATCTATATTTTTAACAAAGCGTTCTAATCACGCCAACCTTAACCTCTCAATTTTTTCTCTTTTTGTTCCGTTGTGGTTTATAAAAAATACTACGATTACTGATACTGCTATTTATCCAGGTGCCTAAGGACTCGGTCGGGGTTCCTAAGCAGTTCAGTCCTTGGTAAAATGCCACCATTGATAAGACAGCTTATCCGATTTCCACCACCCCCACGTTTGATTAATAGATTTACATCCATAATTCATCAGACTAACTGGTTTATTATGACGGATCAATACACATCAGAACGCTAGCAGATAATAATCGAATGTGTCATACACTGTTCACACTGATCTCTTTAGTTATTAGCTGGATAGGTCAAACTATAAAGATTATATCTATTTACAGAACAAGGGTATAAATTACTTAAAACCAAATTAAACTATATTTCAGTATACATAGTCGCTGCGATCAATTTAACCCTACTACGAATTTCGATTTTGGTTGCCGTAACAGAAAATGTTCGAATTGTACGATCAATTCGATACCAATATAGCTGCAATCATACGACAATATATAACATATTGATTAAATAGACCAAGGTATTTCTTATCTGGTCAATATTAAGAAGAAATATTGTTAGCTTTAGAAACGCACTAGAATGGCAAGGTTTTGTTTCTTATTATTTATGTTTAGTTAGTTCCATTTGATCCTATTAAGTTATCCTATTAGTAATACTATTAAGTTCTCTATAAGGATCGATTTCGTGTAACTGATAAATCTTGACCAAGTAATAGTGATGATGATGTGTTCCTGGCCGGTTTCGGCCACGGCGACTGTTTCCCTTAATTGCTTAGGTTGCTCCTTAAATGAGCTCTGTATTGGCTAATATAGCCCAGTTTATTGACAAATGTGCGAGAGCATAGTGCACACCTCAGGACTTTCTAATTATAGACTGCAGGTGGTTTAGCTTTAAGCTCGTCGCGTTTCCTCAATCATGATATACCAACCCAATCTCAAACTCAATCGTCGCGACGTTCATATAGTTATTGACTGCCTACGCTAAATAGGTGAAGTTCACTGTCCACTGTCCAGTGGGTAGTACATGTCAATGGTAATCCAAGTATACGCAGCCTGTCGTCGGCGTCGGCGCAGTGACCCGTTTTACCAGCTAGTTGTGTAATTGTTACCACTTACTGGAACTCGATTAAATCATGTCTTACTCAAGAGTTAACTAGTTATTTCTTAGGATAAAGGCTTAACCGTTAAAGCCTAAGTAGATATATCAAATAGTTATATTTCGTAAGTCAAAGTGTATTTAAGTTCCCATTCATGCACAAGGATGGAAAAAAAATATCTTTTTTGGGTTGAAAGGGTGGACTTTACTCTGTAGTGGGCCTATTGGCTAAGGTAAATTAAAGACAATTTTATAAATAACCGCACTAACTTTAGACATCTTATGCAAATTTTTCAATGTAAACATTTACATAAAAATATAGTGAAAAAATTCCTACACCAAAATACAATATGTAGCCTCGTGCTAATCAATCACTTATTAGAGGGCTGTATCCAACTCACCTTTGAATTCACTCATAGAATTATTTTATGAAAGAAATTACGTTTTTCACATCTAAACTTCGATTTAGCATCAATAAGAAAAAAAAAATTCCTAAAAGTGGCAATTGGATCTGAAAGGTTCAGTGTATTTTGAGACAAAGGTTATGGTTATTCCATAGAGCTAGCAAAAAAAAATTTAATTAAAGAATGATTTTTTTTTCCTGTGTCTATGAGTTATTCATACAACTTGTTTTGTTTTCCTTCAAAATTAACTTCTAAATATGCGCACATGTTTATCATTTGTATGAACAGTCGGCTAAAACCAAAAACAAACAGGTCTATTGCCCATTTTAGCAGTTATTGTACATTTAATTCAAATTAGTATGCGTGTAGCATTGCGTATAGAGTTGAGTTAAAAATAGGTTCATTATAAAAACTGCGTTGAAGATAACGTATGACTTATCTTATAAAAGGAATATTTTTCCTTATATGAAGCGTGCAGCAAACCTTTTTGTTTATTTAATGTTTTGACTGAAAAAACGATTTTGGAAATTGTGTAAGCAAAAAAAAGCAGGCCTATGTCCAGCAGTGGGATACGACAAAGTCTGATAAAAATGATTTTCAATCAATTTATTTGTCTTTTCATTGGCACTTTTTTTAAATCCTACTCAATGCATTTTTTTTTTAATTATATGACTATCACTATATTAATAACTAGCCACGCCCCGGGGCTTCGCTCCCTTGTTAATTTCGGGATAAAAAGTACCCTATGTGCTATTCCCGGTATTTTTCTACCCGTATACCAAATTTAATCGAAATCCGTCCAGTATATTTTGCGTGATTGAGTAACAAACATCCTCACAAACTCACAGACTCACAAACTCACATCCAAACTTTCGCATTTATAATATTAGTATGGATTGTAGAATAATAGACTGGAAATGTAATAGTCTAGATATATATATGCACGCATATTTTTGTACAGTTTTATATATGAGAACTAAATCTAATGTATGGATATGTATTTAATTGCTTAAAGTACTCATCATATCAGAAATGCGAATTATTTGTTTAATTATCTTAGAAAAATCATCGATAGTACATAAATTGTGATCCTTTTACAAAACCCGCTAATAAATCATTTAAACCGGTTAAAAACTGAAGGGTAATGGGAACATTTATTTTTTGCACATACAAACTACTTCCCTTATCCGTTCTAAGTAAGATAATTCATTATATCTACAAATGAATTGTACTTAAGTAAGATAATTCATTATATCTACAAATGAATTGTACTTATTTGTAATAGAAGTTCAGCATGATGCAGCTTTATAATCGACTAGCCAGGGCTTCCATCCTAGAACCTTTCTGCCCCGTCGGTCATCGGGGTAAATTAGATTTTTTCCCAAAATTCCCATGGGAATAAATTCCCAACTTACAATTCTATTCACAATCTAAATATTTTTATTAACCGCCTTCTAGATAAGATCTTATTAGTAGTCGTCGCCGGCGCAGCCTTGGTTTCTGCCGCGAATCCTAAGCAGCGCTGGACCCAATGTGACACAGTCGGCTGCATGCCCCGCGCATCGCTTGCACTGTGGTATTGACCTAATTGTGAAATTTTACGCGGATTATATATTTAGGCGCTACGAATTTTTGGCTTAGCTTTTCTGCTATATGAGACTCAATTTTTTTGTGGCATAGCCTATTCTTCTTTGTTCATACGAAGTATTAATTTACTTATATGCTTCTTCTTCTTCTTGGCGTGTCGATGCCATATACTTACATACTGATCTGGAAGCCAAGAAAATGCATATAATGTGCCAGCTTCCCACGCTTCCAAATTGTAAAAGTCTATCAAGGGAACGTGTTTTAAACTGGGGATTCATGTCATAGACATGATAGAAACCTGTCAGTATTGAATCCCTATTCCACCAATAGACCCACTATCCAGCTAAGCGTGGCTTTAGAGTCTCTTGCCTCAGTCGACATTGCAAGAAATAAAAACGTGATACTGTGAACCTGTGATAAGTTAGTGATAGATTTAGTAGGTCGCCTTTGATTATTCTATGACTGACGTAGGTATACCTACTAAATTTACGGTTCAACTAGCATAGGCCCGGGACTATTTTCCTGTGGGAATTTCGGGAAATCCTCTCTTAGTGCTCCCCTACATTCCCTAAGGAAGCTACATGCCAAATTTCAGCTTCCTACGCCCAGTAGCTTTGGCTGTGCGTTGTCTGTCCTGTCAGTCACTTAGTAACGAAAGTATTTAAGGGTCAGAAAGCTTGAATAAGAAAATTAGATTTCACCCCCGACCCCCCTGTAAACTACAAGGGCGCCCCCTCATAGAAACTAAATAGTAATAAAACTTTTTTCCAAAAAAAATGAACCGACTTCCAACATAAAACTTAAAATCATGAAATAACAATATAGAAAAATGTATTGGCATGCTACCTACTGAATGAGGTGAAGTCGGTGCCAAGTGCAGGAGTAAGGGTGTTATGTAATTGTTTAGCCAGGCATTTTATATATATATGCATACACGATTTATAAGTGCTATTTTTAAGCCAACATGAATAAAAATATTTGACTTTGACTTTGACTTTGATTCTAATGTAAATTTAGATTATTTAATTTTATCGGCACCGACTTCACCTCATTCAGTAGGTAGCATGCCAATACATTTTTCTATATTGTTATTTCATGATTTTAAGTTTTATGTTGGAAGTCGGTTCATTTTTTTTGGAAAAAAGTTTTATTTTATCATTTTTAGTGCTTCTACACATATTTTCTTTAATAAAAACTTAAACTTTTCTTCTGGCCGAAAATAAAGAATTAAGAATTCGAAACTTTTTAGGTCAGTTTGATTTGAAATGTCAGAACATGTCAAATTGTCTATTATTTTTGGCACATAAATAGACCGAAAGCCCGCGACGACCAAACCCTCCTTATTTTAAAAATGCTGAATGTTTCTCTGCGTGGTATATACGGTTTAAAACTATTAGCGACTAGGTGTGAAGTTTGGATCTTAGTTGCTTATGCAGGTAATTTGGCTAGCAAGGATGATTATAGGTATAAAAAGCACCCTTGGGGCCTCCCAAAGTAACATAAAATTCAGATTTTGTAATAAAACAAATATAACTATAATTTAGTAAAGTTACAATGTCTGGCAGGGGTTTGTTTCTGCACCAATTGCTTGGCAATGTATGTCATGATTTCTCATATTATTCGAAATAAAATCTTAAAAAAAACTTTTACTTTGAGGAAATTGGGCTATCACTTTAAATATGATTGCTACAAATTATCTGCCTAAGCAATCATGATCCAACTTTTATAGTCGCTAATTGCTATTTCTGTGTAGGGGACATGCATAGAGAATCTTGAGGTTTCATAAAATAAGGAAGGGCATGCTGTCGCGGGCTTTTGCTCTATAATCCAATGTTTGAATTTGAAAATTTTGTTAGGTATCTTCAAAATTACCGAACAGATTCTGACGTGGTTAAAATGGGACCAACTTGGGAATAAACTCTTTCGATTAAAACAATAATTTCGGAAATGAGTCCACTATAGGCGTAGAAATCGGCGAACATACATAAAAAAAAAACATACATACATCGAAACATATAACCTCCTCCTTTTTTGGGAAGTCGGTTGAAAATTAGCTCCATCTATCTCATAATCTGCAAACCATCTAACAAACTGTTTTTTTATTTCAACCTTGTTCAACAAATTTGTTCTTGAAATACTTATTTAAAAAAAAAATCCAAATTAATGAATGCAAAATTAAGTAAAATTAAACAAAAATGTGTTTTAGTCAGTGTTTTCGTAAAGCTACTTACGTAGTAAGTAATTCATGTATAGGACGTTGAAATATGTAATATAACATTTCGACAACAATGTCATATTAGCGTTTGGCCAAGTGTTAAGTTTATGAAATTAAATTCGAAGAGTGCTAGGTTCGAGTCCTTGCTGTTATTTGGGAATTCGGTTTTCTTTTTTAATCATAATTTTATGGTGAAAGTGAGTTTGTTTTTTTGTTACCTCTTCACGTTTTATGTACCTACTGAACCAATCTTTCTAAAATTTCAAATACACATACCTAGTTAGAAGGACGGAGAAGGACATACCTTTCATCCCGGGAAAAAGCACTGTTCCCGAGGAAAATTCACGCGGGCGAAGCCGCGGGCAAAAACTAGTGTTATAATATAACATGGGAAATTTCACATGCATTTTGAACAAGTTGTTAGAATAATGGTTACGTACGTACAGACAGCCCGATCAAAACGAGAAAGACTGTTCAAATCTCCTCTGTGATATATTTTTTTGATTTTTTTAAATTCTAATACATTATTTTATATTTTATTTTACACTAGCTGCGCCCCTGGGCTTATTTGGGCTATATATATATGGGCTTACCCTATTTGCTATTCCCGGTATTTTTCTACCCGTATACCAAATTTCATCGAAATCCGTCCAGTAGATTTTGCGTGATTGAGTAACAAACATCCTCACAAACTCATATCCAAACTTTCGCATTTATAATATTAGTAGGATACAACATAAGAAGAAAAAATATACACAGTCTGTCAAGAAATAAATTTAGTAGTGTCGTGGGTAAAAAGTGAACCAACATTATCCGATACATAAACGGTACAAATTAGAAAAAGAGGCGCCCTCTTGTCTGTCGGCTTTCTTATCGAAGTATAATGAGAACTTCAGAGAAAAATTCGCAGGTTCGATCCCCAGTACATTTTTTTTACTTCATTTTTTATTTGGTAATTATTTTATATTAATAATTTTTTTGACCATTACTGAAAAAATGCATTTATTCAAAAATAAGCAAATCTGATGTAGCGGGAGCGCGATACACGTGGCTCTCAAAGTCGCGAAACAGCATCGTGCTGCTTTGACTACTTTTGAGAGCGCCATCTAGTTCTTGATTTGTATAACAACCCCTATGTTATTATATTTTACGTAAGTAAATTTGCGGAGCAATTTGACATGCGTCTGCCTTGTCTAAATGCCACCGGCAGTCTGAGGACAGAGAGGTAAGACGAGTTGCCATATGAACGACAAGGAAGGTATGATGTTTCCATTAAAAATTGCGTTGGACCTAGGTGAATAATGTTATAAGCGTCGTATATCGTGAGAAACAGTTCCAATATAGGTCTGTTTTTCGATGTACCGAAGCATTTATTTTCTTGTTCTACCGTGCTAATGTCAGTAGAATTATTCAAACTACTTCCTTGGGTACATCCGCAGTCCATACTGAGTCTGTTACTTCCTCCATACAACTTCTGTGATGCACAGGCATGTATTTATAAAATTTACTGTGTTTTGTTTAGTCATCACAGATAATATCTTAACTTTAGTTTTTTTCTTAGATAATAGCGATAAGGCCATGGATTATTACGTCTATTCGTGTTTGATATTTTAGTTTTGTTTATGTTGTTATACATGTAGGCATGGTGTGGTTATATTATGAAATGTACGTACAGTTAAATGCAGATCAACCTGACTCCTCTGAGATTAGAATTCGTTAAGATAAGGTTTCAGTTTCTCTGCATCTAACTAATAAATCAGCTTTATCAGTTTTTATTATTTTAAGAATCCCCCGTTTTTTATATGAAAGAAATGACTAAAGTACGGATTTAGAATATTTGTTAACTAATAAAATTATCCTTACAAACATTTGAAACCTAATAATACTATTTTTGTTTTTTTTAGAGTAATTACTTAGTATTTAATTTTATTCAACAACAATTTAAATTAAGTTAAAACTAAAATATAAACTAAAACTAACTGAAAAATAAACTAAAACGAATATAATAAAATGTTTATGGAAAAAAAAAATAGTCTATGGCTTTCATGTGAGATACGTCGTTTGTATTATAACTATAATCAGATCAAAGTTGGTTTCTTGGAATTGAACAACTTGGAGTATTTGAGGTATTTCTTAGTATCATTTTCCTTAATCACATCTCTAGGCAAGACAGACTTCGTCCATTGAAACGACACGCGACGCGCCCAATTACCGCATTTACGCATATTTAAAATGTACTTGTATCAGAAGTCAGAACTTTACCATTTGGTCGTATTATTTGTGAATGGTATTTCATGCACTACTTAATCAAATTACTGATTTATATTCAATTATATTACAAATCATATATATATATATATATATATATATGTATATATATTTTTATTAGGGAAATTACCTTGCACTTGTGCCGTCCTGCGTAATTCGGTCAAATCCTTAGGGATTATATATTTGTTTATTAATTTAATTTATATTAATTTAATTCGAAAACTGTAAAAAACTGGCCTTATAATAACTTCGAAAAAAATATCATAAAATTTAACAACTTTACCTTATAAGTTTCTGTCCCAATCGAATAGGAAATTTGACTTTTGATGAACCTAAGTAGGTACATTATTTCATAATCACTAAGTGGACCGTATTGGCAATGCAAATCTGACGTTGCATCTTGCTGCGATGCACTCTTAAGGTTACAACACTGCACAATTAGGTATATGACACACTTACATACTAATACGTAATTAAAATAATTCGATGTTAAAGGTTACATGGCTTTTAGTTCTATGTATTAAACATGGGTTGAGATTATCACGATATAATCAAAAGCAATGTAAAGGTAGGTTTTTTATTTTACAGTTTTTTAGCCTCCTTTGCCTCCTGTGTTGTAAAATCCAAAATAGTATTTTTAAAGGTCGAAAAAATTAGCATCGAAACAAGAATCTTTATAAGCATAGAAAATTTAACTAAACACAAGAAGATTTGGGTTTTAAATAAATTGCTGACGGCACTGGTGAAGTTAATGACCCCAAAGCAATCTAAGTGCTCAAGCCAATTTGGAAAACACTGCCTGGGAGGTTCCTGTAACTAAGATGTTTCTTGAGGCAATTTAAAAATTAATTAATTATCTACTAATTAGACGACTGTTTTTCAAGTTTCTTATATTTTGATTCCAAAATTATTGTCAGTGTTCATTAGTGTTTCAAAATTATGTTTAATAAAAAAAATGTAAAAATACAGTTAAAATTAAATTTTACTAAAATTGATTTTGTAGTTCTTTAAAATAACGATAGCTTTTTATAGGTAAGCTAGCTGTGCCTGTGGCTTCACTCCCGTAGGAATATCGGGACCCTGATAAGCCTTCTTCATAAATGACCTTCCTCGTGGCTATCATACTCAAAAATACTTTTTCAAATAAGACTGGTAGTTTCGGAGATAAGCGGGTTCAAACTCTTCATCTTTATTATTGTATAGATTGTTTATGACATATTTAAATTTATATTATAAATATAAGGGCTAATTTTTCAATCATCGAATAAATTTGTAAAATTATAAAATGACCAAAGTAAGTTGACAGTACTGCGTCAGTTGCACTCTAGGCATGACATGACCCTGCAATTTAGTCGCTTTACACATTATCCGTCAAAACACATTTATTTGATGATTGTAAAATTTGCCCTAGCATGAATTTCCATTCCAAATCAAATTTTATTATTTCTTACATCACAAAAAGAAACACAATCGTAGATACGCCGAAAACGGACGGACAGAAGGACAAACGTTGCATTTTATATCGGTAAAGGTCGTTGGGTTGCAACCAGTACCTTCCGGGTGGGTGGCCTTACATTATTGACGAATATACCTTGCAGAATATAAATTACTGTTTTACTAAGGGGCAGGTAAAAGTGACCATTGACATCGAACTTTTTTCCCTTTTTTTAAATCGATAATATTTTTCTTACTAATGTTCTTTGAATGATTCTTACATTATTGACGAATATACCTTGCAGAATATTAGTTACTGTTTTACTAGGGGGCAGGTAAAAGTGACCTTGACATCGAACGTATTTCACTTTTTTTAAATCGATAATATTTTTCTTACTGATGTTCTTTGAATGGTTCTTACATTATTGACGAATATACCTTGCAGAATATAAATTACTGTTTTACTAATTGGCAGGTAAAAGTGACCATTGACATCGAACGTATTTCACTTTTTTTAAATCGATAATATTTTTCTTAATATTGTACTTTGAATGATTCTTACATTATTGACGAATATATACCTTGCAGAATATAAATTACTGTTTTACTAAGGGGCAGGTAAAAGTGACCTTGACATTAAACTTCTTTTACTTTTTTTAAATCGACAATATTTTTCTTGCTATTGTTCTTTGAATGATTCTTACATTATTGACGAATATACCTTGCAGAATATAAATTACCGTTTTACTAGGGGGCAGGTAAAAGTGACCTTGACATTGAGTTTATTTGACGTTTTTTAAATCGACAATATTATTCTTGCTATTGTACTTTGAATGATACTTACATTATTGACGAATACACCTTGCAGAATATAAATTACTGTTTTATTAAGGGGCAGGTAAAAGTGACCTTGACAATGAGCTTATTTTATGTTTTTTAAATCGACAATATTTTTCTTGCTATTTTGTTTTGAATTACTATTCAATTAATTACTATTTAATTTTTATTTTTATTTATTTTATTATTGTACTTTTAATGATTCTTACATTATTGACGAATATATCTTGCAGAATGTTAATTACTATTTTACTAAGGGGCAGGTAAAAGTGACCTTGACGTTGAGCTTATTTTACTTTTTTTTATCGACAATATTTTTCTTGCCTTTGTACTTTGAATGATTTGAAATAACTTTCTCATATTATTAATTCCTTATTCATTTGTGGTCATATTTAATCGCCATTAGGAAGAAAAAATACTTTTATAAAGACGAAGTAATATTCTCAAAATATTTACAAAAATAAGTCAAACTTTTTCAATAACCGGCTATCGCTTTCTCAAAAAGTCGGCAACGCATCAGTGACCTTCTTAGGGTCGTTGGTGTCTATGGACTGCTGTGATTGCTTACCATCAGGCAACCCATAGACGTATTATAGGACGTACCTAGCTCTATGAGGCAACCCGCATGCTCGTTTGCCTACTATTCTATAAAAAAAATCCGGCTTATGAATATTTTTAATTTACTAATAAATTTATTATGTGCAAGAGGTGGATGAAGACAGAAAATGCATCGCTTGCATGCATTTGGTGACGAAATGTACAGGGAACCTGTTTGGCTAGTTATAACTTAGCTGATAGAGACACAATTATATACTTACTAGCTTTAATCCGCGTCCTCGCCCGCGTGAATTTCCTACGGGCACAGAGCTTATTCCCGGGATGAAAGGTACCTTATGTCCTTCTCAGTACTTCGAACTATGTGTATGCGAAATTTCAGCAAGATTGGTGCAGGAGATAAAGAGGTAGCAAACAAACATATAAATAAACAAATAAACTCACTTTCGCACTTACAATATTAGTTAGGATTTAGTAGGGGTTTCGCTTCCGTCAGAATATTCAATTTTTCTTTCTCAACGCTCCTTCTAACCTCGAAATGCGACCGAGAATTTGATATGTTTGTTCAAATTGCAACAATTTAAATTTGATAAAACCAGATATCAAACACGTAATAATTAATAAGTCAATAAAATTAATGACATTTGCAATTAAATTAAATTACGTCATTTCGTAATTCTTAGTTATAACTATATTCCAGTGATCAATAAACGAACATAGAACGTAAAAACAATGAAAAAAACTAATAAGAAACGTCGATGCCTAACTAAAAAAAAATTAAGTAAATCGAAGTTTGTTAGCCATTCTTTCCTTAGTAGTATAATTCGTTTATGTCGATTAGGTTGTTTATTTGTTGGTCACGTATGCTTACATATACATATACTCAATGTGACGTATACAACCGTGTGCTCTTGAAACCAACAAAGAGGATTGTTTTGTGTTTGGTAGAAGTACCGCAAAAAAATTAATTTTGCAATCACTTTCAGAACTACTTATGAGTTTTGTGCTTCGAGCAACAAGGACTTCCGCGCGGGAGTCCGTGTTGCTTTATGGTTTTGTGTGGTGGTATATATTTACTAGCTTTTGCCCGCGGCTTCGCCAGCGTGAATTTCCCACGGATACAGTGCTTTTTCCCGGGTCGAAAGGTACCCTATGTCCTTCTCACTTCTAACTATGTGTATGCGAAATTTCAGGAAGATTGGTTTAGTAGATAAAGCGTGAAGAGTAATAAAGAAACAAACAAACAAATAAATAAACAAACAAACACTATGGCATTTATAATACAATACAATTTATAAATTTAGTTAGTATTTTCGTGGATCGCCGTCATCGAAATCGATGAGGTGAACTCATGAACTATACAATACGTACATAAGAGTTTTGTGGTCGACATTTTGCACACGTCTTTACTTTTAATATTTTGCACAGAATATAGTCTAATCTTTTTAGAGTTTTTTTGACAAATATATTGAATAAAATGTAGTCATCTCTGTCCAATGTAATAAAAAAAATGTTGGTTCTATAAGGAATAAATAACTTTAAGGTTTTAAAAGTGTCTTTTAAATTTTAAAAGTATGTAGATAGAGTCTGTACAATAAGTCGATGGTATGTACCATAAGAGGGCGCCTCTATGGGCGATAATATTTGTTTACTTTTTAAACACGACGGTTTTCTTTCAGTTTTGACTCTAATATCATGATAATAAACTCAAGTAGACGATACAGAATGTGATCTTGATTAGGTATATTTATTTTTATTCAATTTTATATTATATATATTGTATGGTTTGTTACCAAATACACTATTGATTGATAGAATGATATTGAATGATAAGTCTGTACTGAAAAATATAAATGTTTATTGATAGGAAGATTAACACACTAAAGTTATTGCTAAAATGATGGAACGATAAACTGATAATTTGACCGGAAACTAATGACATTAAATGACAGGAAAAACTGATAGAAGATGATAATGATAGAGAGAACACGCCACTGTGTGAAATTGCTTATAGTTAAACGTGAACTGACTGATTTTAGTAAAGCGAGCGCCGCGATGTATTTATTTGCTGATGCTCGCGAATTGTACGAGGCATTGACCCGTACATGCTCCCGGGCAGAAAGATGCGAAAGATGAGGTGAATTAAATCTAAGTACAAGATGATGACAAAATCGACTTAAAATTTATAAAAATATGATACAGTATTAAAAAACATATAAAAAGTTAAAATATAGATTAAAGTTATAGTCTGCTGTTAGTGAACACTGAATCAAGAATAGGCGAAGTGCCCCGATCTTGTTTACGCGCACTATTATTGACTTTAACACTTTCACTATTTTTGCTAGATTCACCCCACTGACACTTCACATCTCTAAGTTCAATTGATTCGGTACATTGCTGCACTTCAGTCTGTTGCTCATGCTCTGTAGCCTCGGCGCAGGGGCCGCTGCGAGCTGGCCTCGCGCGTCTCCCCCGGCGCCAAGCGAGCGCAGCGCCGACCACCAGCGCAACGCCCACTATCCCGTAGATAGCGACGTAATGATGAACGTCGTGATAGGATACTTTTTCAATAAGTGGTTCATTCTGTTTCATGATCTCTATTCTGTCTTTTATATCGTTCAGTTGCTTGTCATTGCTTTCATCCGGGTCTGTGATATGAGGATGCGATATTGTTAAATTGATGATATGATTGATAGGAGCCATCTCAGGAATATCGAGATGGGATTTAATATTGACAGTACTCTCTATTTTGCGATGGGAGTAAAAAGAGAAGTCAGCTGATCTGATAAGACAACCTTGACCGAGTGTCATTAGCCCGGCGTGAGTCAATTGAATAGCGGTAATGTGATCCGCACATATCAACTTTATGTTGCATGTATTGCAACAGAAATAAAAATAAATGTTAGGTTTATTTGTAGCTTTAAAATTATCTTCGCAATGTTTTGAAGTAGATAAGCATGAGGAACTGTTGTCCTTGAGACAGAGATCGTGATCGTCCTTCACTCGATAAATAGGTTTTTGTAGATAGCATAAAATAGTTTCAGAAGATTGTTGTAAACAAAGACTCAGTTCTTGATCTGTTAATGATATAAATGCCTCTTTATGTATGTTGATTGCTATATACTCGCTGATAGGTAAAATGCTGAGCATGCTGTCGCTCGATTGTATAGGAATAGGAATTATGTGAAAGATCTCATATAAATCTCTTGATATTAAGGGAATGGATATTTCAAAAATGAGGTATGATTCTGATATTCTCGCTTTGACTGATAATAGTTTGTATATGTTTGATAGATTAGCGCTGTCTGCCGGTAATGATAAGTCCTTTGCTA